>JAQQWK010000011.1:3000000-3486665 GCA_038363885.1 Apiospora rasikravindrae
AACACGCTGATATCTTAGATTATACTCACAAAATGTATTCGACTCCTGTCATCTCACTTATGCAATCTTGCTAATGCGTTTCTGGCATCTAAAAATGCGGAATGTCTCGTGATGAGTGTACCTGCTGTTGTTTCCATCACAGGCAAGCAAACAAGGTATTTCAAAACCCCATCAGTACACGTCACATACCATGAATAACATACGTGTGTTTATTAGTATCTCAACACCCGGAGGTGAACTAATAGATTCGAAAGGCCCGAAGGGCGACTCAATACAGGGAGTGACTCGAGACGACGGTACACGTCACTTTGTGAGCCTGAAGGAGTGTATTCGGTGAGTGCTTGCCTGTTATTCCTCGCAAGGGCCGTAAACAGAAGGGGTCTTATGTAGGCCGAGTCAGGATAGGACATAATGTTCTAGATACATCTGGAGTCTGATAGAACTGTATAGCAGTAGAGTCTATCTCCAACACACAGTGGATACCCCTTCGTGGAGGAGTATTCAGCGACCTGAGTTTCCCCACGCCTGCACACGGTACGATGCCATCTGCCAGATCATATCATCCAACGATTGCGAGCTTTCCGGCTGGACCCATTCCGGCGTCGGTGCTCCAGTCGTCAGTGGAGACACCAATGGGGCACATACCAACGTGGTGAGTCCCGATGTCGAGGCTGAGCTCGGTGGGCTATCGTACTCGGCCCCAGAGCAAGTCATGTAGTTGCCGACACCAATATGACCAGAAGATGGTGGGGTACATAGCTCACGGAATGCTGCTTCCAACTCCAACGGGGACATGCGGCTCGGCAGGCTCGCGGCGGGATCAAGAACGTTGTGCGCGGAAGGGTTACCGGAAATGGGCATAGCCGGCCCTGCATAACTAACACCGCTCCGCAAGTCCGTCTGCGGAAACGCTGGGCGGTATTCAAGAGGGGGAAGGCCCGAATGAAGGCCGGAGTTGTGGATGGAATCGAGACTATTGCCTGCCGCCAGGTTTCCGGGTGGGATAGGGGGGGGCATAGACACCCAATGGGAGAGATGGCTTGGTGCCATCATCCCCCTTGAAGGATATTGAGCTTCCATCTTCGGCGAGCGGCACGTGGGGCTCTCTGTTCGAAGATGGGCCCATGCTCCTCGATCTGCCCCCCTTTTCGAATCGTTGAGCGTACCTCAAAGGGTCCAGTTAGTTCAGCCCTGAGGTGCCTGGACTAACCAAAAGTAATCTAGATTCCGAGCATATGATGCAGAACATACTTACCGATTCCTCGCCGCGATCGGCGTCCGGTCATAGAAGAACCTCTCGACGATCTCTGTCCAGTTCCGACCGTAGATCCGGACTGCGCACTCCAGAGTGCTATCTTCCAGGAGAGACCACCTCGATCGGTTGATTGCGGGGTTCAGACACTCGTGCCATCTTCTGGAGCACTCTGTTGGGATCCCGAATTAGTCCGCATAAGGAGCAGAGGTGAGTTGGGCAGTCCATCTTACGGTCTGCTTGCCGTGTGCCTACGGCCTCTGACACTTTGTTCCATCTTACGACAGAGTCAGTCTGGGCTATCCACAGGTTCGAGTGCAGAGGTTTCGAACCTGTGACCGTGCATTTCGACCGCGGCCTCGAGCCTTTGGTCCTCTTCCTGTACCCATGGCCCCTTCGTGACAGGGATCTTCAGTGCATACACCCATCTTCTGCGGCAATCTTTGTTACTCCGCCCTTCCAGATGAGTTGACACCTCCTGCCAGTCGATGAAAGAACTATCTGTGGCAACGGTTTAGAGTGGGCTTTTTTGCGTGGCCGCTATTGGAAATGATGCACGTTTCTCGTATTGCAGGACGTACCGTACTTGGAAGCAGCGAGACGAAGGATATCGTCCTCATGCGCTAACCAACGCCGCGGTGGCTTGCGTTTTTCAGTCATATTACTTATTACTTAAAATCGAGACGATGGTACGGATAAGAGCTAGTTGAATCGGGGGAACGTGATGGTATACGCTGGTGCGTCGGGGCCGAAGGCTAACATGTCCATGTAACCATCGTCAATGGTGCGACCAGAAAGCCAAAGGGGTGGACTCTCCCAGTCAGCTTTGTACTGACAATCCAGAATCGGCGGCACCGCCAGCCTCCCAACTCCATGGACCTACTTCTGAAGCGACCGAGGTCCATTGCTGACAGTCTCCAGGAGTCCTAGGAGAGATGCGGTAGATGCAGTACGGCAGGTAAGCTGACTGCTTTCGGTTCGGGTGACACGACGTGTAGCGACCAGGAATCAGCTGAGCAGGATTGGAGCACTTCAGTGTCAGTTTTCCTTACGAGGAACCCATGGATGCAAGTCAGGGGAGGGTTGTAGATTAATGAGGACGGGTGTCCAGTGAGGTTGGTGGTGCGGAATGGGCTAGACGGCGCGCGCATGGAGAATGACGAGTGAAGAGAGGGCAGAGTGTCTCACCTGCATTTCCCGCCCGTGGCTGGTGCCCTGAGGGGAGAAAAGGACATTGCCTTATCAGATAGCGCGGATAAGCGTCAATACGGAGTGTCGGGGCTTCAATCTAGCCGAGTTTCAGAGGTTTGTGAGACATTCTGCCCTCTCTTCAGCCGTCCGCGGCAGGGAGCAAGGCAGAGGGACAGTCGCCACTGTGGCAGTCACATTCTGACATGTAACTACGCAGGATTCGAAACCCCCATCCACGTGGAATAGAGATAAGCTTCGCCCGATGCCACTAGAAGGGGAAGGGCAGGCCAAAGGTGGGAACTAAGGACCTTGATCGGCTCAAGCTTTCATCCCGCGCATCGATCCACAGCGGGAGTAGATAACGTGCAACCCGGTTTGGTTGACGGAAATGGCGGGAAGTCTTACTCTAAGGAATGGGGGACGGGACCAGACTGGGACCAGACTCGACGACCCCGCACCCCCCTCGCTACTCGTTGGTTAAAGAGAACACCCGCCCTCACCGCCCAAACCCTGAGGGGTGGGGGGCGTGCTGCATGCAGGAGCCAGGATGTAGGATGCCAGATGCTGCTAAGGCTGAATGACGGCGACATCCGATAGGAGGACCAGGGCATGCCTCTGACGTGTGCGTACGTAGTATATACGGATACGGGAAAAAAGACAGTAGTCGGGACAGTAGGAGGAAGCTCCGAGACACCAAAGCTGGACTCGCTGTTGGGTGTCCAAAAGGCGCCAGTGGGAGATATATCGACGCCAAGTATCTGGTGACGTTAGCCATCAAACGCTCCACTGGCTTTGTTGAAATTCAGGTAAGCATCGTACCCTCGCGCCTCATCCTCGCGCCTCATCCTCGCGCCTCATCCTTGCGCCACAATGCACCCCTTGAGTCAACAGGAAGATCTTGATAAATATCGAGACTTATAGCCCTCTATGCAGAAACCCAAAGGTACCGCGAAAAATTCGGGGGATTGCAGAAAAAGGCGGCGACACATCGGGCAAGACGAGACTTCGACTATATCTGTATTGAAATACTATGGTTATAACACATAAGGTGATTACTTTAATACATGGACGATTATTGCATGTATGTTACGGACAGTGAACTTGCAGACAACGCTGGCACCGCGCCACCCATCCGCTACTCTCCCTCCCTGGGTTGCACGGGAAACATAATCCATGAAGCAACGCAGACATTTTGAAAACCTGCAGACAATGACTTTGTGGTGTGCCCTACTATGGAACCCTCTTAAGTTCTCTCCCCTACCCATTCCACAAAGCTACACCCCTCGAATTTCAACCCATCCTCCAATGCCAGCCTCACAGTTGCTTCAGCACCGTCCTCTGGAGCCCTCCTGTGTTCCGAAAAGACGACAAACGTCGTGATCTTGGGATCCCCGCGACAAAAAGGCTCAGTGGGCGGGGGCCTCATTGGGTCGCTGATGCCCGCATTGTTGATGAGAACTGTGTTGCGAAAAGAGCCCACGTTCGAAGGAGCGCAGACATGACGAGCGAAGGTCTGGGGAAGAGGAAGGAAAGCGAGGTGGGAAAAAGTACCCTCTAGCTCGCCGAACTTGGTCCCGATGCCCTTGACAACAGCCGCGATCTCCTCATCGTCCTTGACGTCCAGTTCGAAAGCTACTTCAGTCCTGACAGTGACGCCGACGTCACGTACCTTCTTGACAGCATCTTCGCCGGCCGGACGAGCTCGGGCACCAAGGATATAGGTGGAGTTTGGGTCACGCTGGGCGGCGACCTGGACAGTTGCAAACCCTTAGGCCTCAAATGGCACCTGTGGCCAATATAACCTTGGATGGACGAGAGGCCATGTCTGCCCTTCACGTTCTGAACCAAGTGCACGGAATTGCTTGGGACAAGATACTGCTGGGGGCATATGAAGGGGGTAGACAGGCAGGCTCGCGTCTGCAGTGGTGAAAGTCCGGCGTGAGCGGGGTAGTGGCCCGACACCCCCTTCGGAATCAACGTAAACTAGGGTGTGGTAGGCCATGCTGATACTGATCAACGGGCTTGGCTTATGTCCGACTAGGCCCTTTGCCCGTGTCACCCCAAAAGGTCCATTTTCAGTCTAGGGTCCCCATACATCCCGTCTTACCCTCAAGGACCCAACTCCAGTCCCAGTCTGGTCCCCGAAGCCTCCATCAGACGGCGTTCAGCTGGGTGCCTCGCCTTCTTCCTGAGGCCGGTTTACGTTAGTTATTGATAGCCTATTCCTGACGCTGCTGTTCCTTCGACCCCAAGTCATCCAAAGGCGCAATGTCTTTTCCAATGCGGACAGTCTCAGAAGTCGGTTTTGCAGCCCCCCTCTCGACAGCGCTAGGGGTGGCGGCACTGCTCATTGCGGTCCAGCTTACACGTACGTATTGGCGACTCCGACACATCCCTGGCCCGTTCTGGGCCAGGTACACCAACTTCCAACGGGTACTTTGGGTCAAGACCAAACAGGCGCATCTCATTCACCAGCAGGTTCACGAACAATATGGTCCTGTTGTCAGAACCGGCCCCAACATGGTCATGTTCAACGATCCCGAGGCGATACCCATTGTCCATACGATGCGAAAGGGATTCCCCAAAGTAATCATCATATCTTACGTTGCTCCTCTCTTCGAGCCAATCTGACAATTGTCTACGTTAGGCCCCATTTTACGATGTCTTCAAGTCTTACACGCCGCACGGAGGCGCCATCACCGTCTTTAATGCAACTGACGAGGAGGCCCTGAAGGAGATCAAGAACCCCGTAGCGCCTCTCTACTCGGCGACCAACGCAATGACATTTGAGCCCATAGTAAATGAGGTTCTCACATGCTTTTCCCAGAACATTGAGAAACGGTTCCTACAGCATGGCACCATCTTTGATCTTGCCGAGTGGTCGAAATACTATGCGTTTGATGTCATGGGGATGCTCACCTTTTCGAAGCGATACTCCTTCCTTGACGAGGGAGAGGACGTTGGTGGGATGCTGGGTGCTATCATAACCTACATGGAAAACGCGGCACCAGTAAGTCTCACGCTTTCAAGGTTGGAGTCAATAGCTTTGAGCAAAATCCTTACAAACTGCAGTTGACTCAGATACCGTGGGCAGACAAACTGCTGTTCAAGAACTGGCTCGTTCATGCCATCAGGCGTCCGCCTTCCCTCCCCATAGCCAAAGTTGTAGCAGGCGCCGTCCGCGCGCGACAAGAGCAGATGGAGAAGGGTCAACAATTCCAAAAGCAGCCGGATTTCCTAAGCAGGTTCATGGAGCTGGCAGCCGACAATCCGGAGCTCCCTTCTGGGTAAGAATGCATGGTGGCACTCCAGTTAAGATGGCAGATCTGACGCAATGTAAGCACAGTATTGTGTCTAACTGGACGTTTACCAACATAATCGCGGGTTCGGACTCGGTTGGCGCCGTCATAGCGACCATGATGTTTCACCTCCTGCAGCATCCCAACTGCATGCAAAAGCTCTACACCGAACTGCAATCTGCCAATCTGACCCGCCCACTTGCCAGGCTGAGTGAGATACAGGGCCTACCGTATCTTGACGCCTGCATGTGGGAGGCCATCAGGCTACACCCGGCATTTGCGCTACCATTTGAGCGCGTCGTCCCGGAGGGAGGTATAACCGTAGGGGGCTACTACCTCCCTGAGGGGACCTGGGTAGGGGGCAATCCTTACGTTGTCAACCGGCATAAGCAGACCTTTGGCCCGGACGCCGAGTTCTGGAGACCAGAGAGGTGGCTGGAAGGGGACGAGAAGTACAAGATTAGATTGCAACAAGCCACCCTGACTGTGAGTAGCCCTCCTTTCTTCCCAGGGCCGCTTCATTCTATGCACAGTGAACATTCGCCTCGAGCTGACGCACACTCTCGCATCTCAGTTTGGTGCCGGCTTCAGAATCTGTATTGGACGCCATATTGGCATCATGGAGATCAAGAAGATGATATCCATGCTGATTATAGACTACGATGTAAGTCGAGGCTCGACTGCGAAGCGAAAGCGCATCATAGGCGTCAGTTGACACTGTTGAACAGATTCAAGTAGTCGATCCAAAGCTCCTCCATATTGAGAACTGGTGGTTGCTCACACAAGAGAGGCTTTATGTTCGGATCGCCAGACGCGCCATGTCCACGTCGTAGGAGTAGTTAGTGATAATAAACAGTTACTGATCTATAGATAGTCGGCATTACATGTGCCATGTGCGGATAAATGAGAAGTCCTGTATTACCAGATACCGCTTGCATAACGTTATGCATAATAAGAACTTCCAAGTGTGGCAGCCGTCCGAGAAGGCAACGACATACACCTTAGCTGTTTCTACCAGGTTTGGAGCCGTTGGCATGGCGTAGACGCATCATCCGCCAACGAGACTTGAAGAGACGTGCCAACCCAGCCGCGAATCCTTTTCGTCGCGAGATAGCGATGGCTGCCAGCCTGAAGAACCGAGGCATGTCTTGTTCATCCTCAGCTCCTTCCGATCCGCTGCCCCATCTCGTTTCAGCTGGGGGCTGGAGCTGAATCCTCATTCCTCCTCCCTCACGCATCTAGCCGTACGCGCCCTACCACCCACTTCCCTGAGTGGCGGATCGTGGTGGCTGCTTAGGTCATCGGGCCCAGGAGCCCGGCGCAGTCTGCTAGTCTCCAGTGGAATTTGTGCTGTGGGCTGCAAGGCTTCCATGCCCATTGGCTCTCGCCCTGGCAGCAACAGCCCGCACGTGGGCTCACGTCGGCTAAGCGATCGCATCTGCCTTGGCTCGGCCAGGGGCTTGGTGAACGAGATTTGAGTTGGACCGATACGTAAGGTTTCGTACAGGCGGCCTGCCCGGAAGGATTGGTACTAGGTAGGTCATGCACAAAGAATGCTCTTCCGTAAAGGACTACTGGTTTTAGACATGGGATATTTTCTAAAATTACCTACCAAAAAGCTTTTACGGTAAGTCTAAAAATATATATCTCTATATGCTGACATTTCAGCTCGGCTGCTGTAGACATACACGACGAGGACTGGCTATGACAGCTATAATAACCCGGTGGTTTGGACACTTAGTTTCTCAAATTACCAATATCTGTTCGTTCCTCCATCCTTCTCCGAGTCTCTAAGTTTATAGTCTCATAATGGTTTCCTCACACTTCCTCGCCCTGGCGCTGGCAGCCTGTCTCCCGGCTTCCAACGCCTTAACCATACAAGAACGACAAAGCATCACTCAGACCTTTCAGACTGCCATGACACCAAAGACCAAAATCATCCTCGCCTCCGACCCTCATTATGCTAACGAGACGATCCAGCGCTGGACCGTGTATGAAGAGCCCACCTATGCTGCCGCCATCATCCCGGCTACTGCTTCCGACGTGCAAAATATTGTATGACCTGATATCCTTTCCCTCTCTCTCGCAGATTCCCAAAAGCGCTTTCACGGCAGTTTCATTTGACTGATATTTATCAAGGTGAAAATCGCCGGACGCCTTCGTATCCCTTTCATGGCCACCGGCGGCGGGCATGGTCTCTCTATCACATTGCATAATTTGAAGAACGGTATCAGTATTGACCTGAGCCAGTTCAAGAAGGTGTCTGTCGACGCCAAGGCCAATACCGTCACTGTTGGTGGAGGCAATGTCTTTGGGGATGTATTCGATCCCGTTTGGGGCGCCGGCAAGGAAATGGGTAAGACTTTCTTCCAATAAGGTGCTGCTGAGTACAGAAACCATGCCATTCCAGATTTTGTCTGCTTTGCTTACAAGATGGGTGTAGCCACTGGTTCCTGCGCCTGTCCCGGCGTCGTGGGTGCCACCATTGGTGGCGGTGTCGGGCGGTTGCAAGGCCTCCACGGGCTCCTCATCGACAACCTCCTCTCTGTCCAGATCGTTACTGCCGATGGTAGACTGCTCACGGCGTCCGAAAAGGAGAATTCCGACCTCTTCTGGGGCGTCCGTGGATCCGGCCCCAACTTCGGCATTGTTTTGTCCGCCACGTACAAGATCTACGATCAGACCAATGGAGGCATGGCCGTCAACGCGGATTTCATATTTCCCATAAATCAGAGCCACAACCATTGGGAGACCCTGAAGGAGGTGGAGAAGACGATGCCTCCAGAGCTCGCCCTCATTTCTGGTATCAACTATAACGAAGCGTATGGTGGAGTGAGTACCTTCCCCATAACTCCCCCCTTCCCGGGCGTCCAAGTCCGTCCAAGGTAGGGCATACTTGCTGACAACCCTCAAACACGTCAGGCAAACATCCTCGTCAATGCCGTTTACTACGGTCCCCGAGACAAAGGTCTGGCGCTCGTGGAGCCCTTCAAGCGCAACAACCCGATCGTGACCAACATCACGTACGTGCCCACCCAGCAGCTCGTTTCGGTGGCGGCCTTCGGCCTCTTCGCCGACGCGCAGTGCGACAAGGGCAGGACCGTCAACACGTACACCGTGGGCGCCAAGGCCGTCGACGTCGCGACCTGGGACGCCCACACCAAGAACTTCACCCAGCTGTACAAGGACTTCCCCCAGGCGCGCAAGAGTAATGCCTTCCTCGAGACCTTCCCAAACCAGGGGGTGCTGAGGGTGGATGCGAGCGCAACGTCATTCCCGCAGTCGCATCGCGAGATTACCAACTATGTGTAAGTTGTGCCCCATCCTGAAACCATGGAGTTCCTCCTCCATCTCCTCTACCGGGGCGAAACACGATCTTTCTTGTCACCTATGGGACTGGTTGGTAGCTGATCACAAGGGAGCGCGCAGGCTTTGGGGTTACAACTACGACGACAGCAAAATCGACAAGCAGATCAACCAGTTCGCATCCGACGCGCGCTCGGCCTTCGCGGCCAGCAGTGGCTTCGACGAGCTGGAGATGTACGTCACCTACGCGCACGGCGATGAAGGCCCCCAGGCGTGGTACCGCGAGAAGCTGCAGCAGTTGGTGCAGCTGAAGAAAAAGTGGGATCCCAAGGGGCTATTCAGCTTCATGAACCCGGTACCTACTAAGCTGTAGTGTGCTTACATGAAAGGGATGGGCAATCTTGGATACAAGGCGAATGGCTAAGAAGGGTTGGGTGGAATCGGTAAATGGCAATTAGACTGTACCAAGGGTGTTCTAGTGGCGGCTGGATCCCATTTGTTTCTTTTCATGTCACTCTCTCACCTCTTTTTTTTTCTTTATGCTACATGTGTTGTATAGATACGAGATTGTATTTGGAAATTTAGAAAGTATAATATAGTACACGTATTGCTTTTGAGCGGAAGTCAAAAATACCTCTCAAATGACCTATGAATATGTCTAGGGAACAAAGACGAAGACGATGACGGACGATCTGTTCCGTGGGATGTTATTTGAACCACCAACTCCAACGTTTCGTCGCCTGAAAGCCTTAGACTAATCCAACAAACGCTGAAAGTTTTGAGGTACAAATGCATCGCTAGCTTCCTCCCCTCCCCTATGTAGGCGGCCCTTCTCAGGAGAGTTCGAAGAATCTAGCCATATAATAGAGGTCTTCATCTGGGCCAGTCAAACATGCTTTGGCATTGATCATGTGGGGAATGATCTACTGTGGAACGAGAAATCCTTTTAATTGTCAAGACTATTAAATGTAAGAAATCCCAAATGATTGTTCACCATAGAGGCAAGTATCCCCAAAGCTTGTAACATCTCTCCATCTCACAAATGATCATCAATGCCCAAGACTCGCATCTTCAAAAGGTCCTCAGAGACGATGCGTTCGCGATGGGTCTCAAGCTCCTCCATATCCCACTGCGCACTGATGAAGCGGCCGCTAAGGTACCGGGCACGAGGCAGGGTAAGGTACAAGGCCGTCGAGGCGGGCAGGGCCGCTAATGGGAAGCGTTAGTCGAGGTCCTCATCCGGTGGGAGCATCCCGATCTGGAGGGACAGGGTAAACAGCAGTACTCACGGGTGTCTTTGAAAGTCTTGCGAAGCCACTCGGGCGCAGCGTCGGCTACTTTGGTGCCGGGGACGCCGCCGGGATGGAAGGCAACAGACACGACGCCCTGCGCAGCGTAATCTATTTCATGATCAGGCGCTATTCACTGTATAGCTCTAGATATTGGACGCATACCTTTGTCGATGAACTCGGTAAGTCTAAAACACAGATTGGCATGGTTAGTGTGAGTCAATGTATGGATAGAGTCCTTGGTTACTTACCGGTTGAGTGCCGACTTGGAGATCTGGTACGCGCTCATTCCAGGGGCAGTAACATACGAAGACCGCGAAGATACATTGAGCACGACGCCGGGACCGCCCTCAAGCAATCTGAGGAACTCGCTCGTGACCATGTAGGTTCCTCGGACGTTGATGTCCTACAGGATGGGATGTTCATCAGCTTTGGCCAGGCACCCTCCTTCTCAAGTTCAAGTAGGGACATACGTGAGCCATCCACCATTTTTGGAAATCTGTATTCGCCAATGGGCCAATCTGCCCAGTGGATCCAGCGTTGTTGATGAGAATATCGACTTTGCCAGACTTCTGGAAGAGATTGGCAATGTCTTCGGGCTTGGTGATGTCGGTCGGGACGCAGAGAACGCGGCACTTGGGGGACTCGGCCTGGATGCTGGCCTTGGACTCTTCGAGGTCCTTGGCATTTCTACCCGCGAGAACGATGGAGACAGCTCCTGCACGGGCGAAATGGATAGCAGTGTGCTGGGACATGTTAGGTCATCATGTGTCGCCAAGCGACGGCACCTAGGGCTATTTGGAAGGCAAGTGCGTACCTCTCCAATGCCAGACCCAGCTCCTGTGATGAGGACGGTCTTGCCTAGCGCGGCATCCTTAGTGCCCGAGGTGGGAGAGATGAAGTCGTAGACATCATGTCTAGTTGGCTGGATCGGTAGAGGGTTCATGGTGTAGTATCGCCGGTGATTCGGAGTCTGTGTGCTGTGTGCTGTGTGCTGTGCGTGGATGCGAGAGATAGCCGAAAAAAAGGAGTTGATTTGCCGATTCATGGCAAGAGACTGCCCTGACTTCTATGCATCCGATTCTCCATGCCTGTGTTGGCGGGAGCCTGAGCCTATCGCCGACGCGCATTACCAAGCATGTCTTAGACGGACAAAGCGAGAATAGGCGAAGTAGGTTGTGTAACCAATACATCGGGGTTAAGAAGGTTGTGGCTGGCTGACGACCCAAGCTCGTATCCGCCCCTCCCTTGCGTTCTAGCCCCTGGCGTCAAGGCGTCCGTCCATCCCACGGACTTTGTGGAGTTACGGGACCAGACTCGACCCAGACACATTACCATGCATACCAGCTGATTTGGTCTTATGTCAGCTTTCGATGCATATGCACCCACACTATGACCGAAGCCAGCCCAGACCTCTTGAGTGGGCATGCAAATGCGACTAGTCACACGGGTATCAAGTTGAGGCCTGGAAGGATTCCGCCATCACCTAGAATTAGAATGCATGGAATCAGCCGGTGAAATCCGGCTACAGCTATGTGTGGAATGTTGACGTGAGAGATGCAGGCGGGCAGGCTCTAAGCCCCTTGGGCGGTGTGCCGCCCTGGCAGCCTGGGGAAAAAAGAAAGTGACAAGTCCATAAAAGCGTCTAGGACATGTTCGTTACGCCCGGAAGAAATTAGTGGCAAGCAGGAATTCATCAGTCCAGATGCAGATGCGGATTCCAGGCGGAAATATGACGGTCGCATTTGCTCTTTTGCTGGCTTCGGCGGCAGCAGCTGGAGTTGCACCTGCACGCGCGGCCGATTCGAGAGGCCTGCCTCTCCCTACCAACTCCACGGCCGCATCTTCTACTTCTCGCTACGGCAAAATCTCATTCCAGAGCAGCAGCGACGGGAATGTCACACGCGCCACCTTCAGCAACCCGCCAATCAATCTGGTCGACGCATTCGTAGTGTCCGATCTCTTCGACTTCCTGCACTCTCTGCAGCCGGCCCCGAACAAGACGACGGCGAAAGTCGTCGTCTTCGACAGCGCCAACCCCGATTGGTTCCTTGGCCACTACGATCTGCACAATATCCAGCTACCCTTCACCCAGACCAAGGCCGACATCTTTAACCAGGTTATTGACTGCACCCGCTACCTCCTCAACACCACTAGCACGGCCTTCATCGCAGAGATCAACGGCCGCAGCATTGGCCTCGGGCAGGAGCTCAGCATTCAAATGGACATGCGCTTTGCCGGACCCAATGCCCGAGCCAGTTCCTTTGAGAACTCCATCGGCCTGGCAGCTGCCGCGGGCGGCCAGCCCTTCCTGGGCCCCGTCATCGGTAGAGCGCGCGCCATGGAGTACCTGCTCGGCGCCAAGGCGATCGACGGCCCCACGGGCGAGCGACTGGGCCTTTTTAACACCTACTACGATACGGCTGAGAAGCTGAAGACCCAGGTTTCGGAGCTGGCCGAGCGTATCGCTCTTTTCCCGCAGCACTCCCTCAACGATACCAAGGTAACGCTGAACCTACTGAATCCCACGATTGAATCTCTCGACGACCAGCTGGCTCGTTTCATCCCACTGATGAATCTGCCCGAGGACCAGGAGATCATCGCCAAGTTCCTGGACGTCTCTGGGAACCAGACGGATACGCCATTCGAGCTAGACCTTCCGGACTCTTCCGTCCAGGCTGTGAGGGATGGTGTTTATCTTTGAATCCGAGATAAACTCCCAGAAGCCCATATCGGGAATGAGATAGGGCCAGCCACGGAAACGTTTCGAGTGGTCTCCTTCAAATGGTACCTACCTTCCTTCTGTGTATTTTGTAGTTAGATAGTCAATAGTCCACATTGGATAGGCCACATTGAATCCCTGCGGAAGGGCCAATGGGCTTTGAAATTGGATACAATCTCATTTACCTGCAGTATAGGTCACTGTAGGTCACTGATTCCTCAACAACAGGTTAACATATACGTGCTTACTGTATAGTGACGTAGCTGTAGACGGCAGCTACGTGCCGTAGATATGATGTCTGTGAGATTCCATTTCGACGATCTGGAATCTTCACCCTCTTTGTGGAGACCTCACCGGAAGCGTGACTTCCATCGTACGATCCGATGACATCTGATGATCCAGTAAGGGCCAACCGGATACTATAGTGTAACGAGTATGCATGTTCCCAGTCTGGTCCCCGTAAGCGCGTCCACATACTGGATGCAGGAAGCTTACATGCAACTTCCCCGCGTCTGGGGGAAGGGAGGGGGGAGGGGGGGGACAGATCTAGCCCATCTTCTACCCTCCCGCCCCTTTTACTTTTTCTCCGCGAACAGGGGTCTTCTACTTCTTTCAACTGAAAGTTCCCATTCATTCTGGTACAAGATTTGTATGGCCAACAGACAAACATTCCACTTTACTGATTTGAACATTCAATATGACTGCGACAGCAACCGAAGTAGACGTAGGTCTTGACTTCTACCCGGAGCCGTTTCCCGACGGTCTCCCTACCATCGACCTCGCAAAGATCAGCCTGGCCAAGCTTCTCGAAGGCGACGAGCAGGAAGCTGCCCTGCTCTTCGAAGTCTGCAAAGACAAGGGCTTCTGCTATCTTGATTTAATGAGTCATGAGAAGGGCGTGAAGCTGGTCAAGGATGCTGAACGAGTCCATCACGCGGCGAAGGAGTTCTATGGCGCCCCCGTGGAGGAGAAGAGGAAGTTCAAAACTCGCCCTCCAGAGACGGGCCTTCTCGATACCGGGTACGCACAAAAATGCCCTTGATGTGCTCCTATACGGGTGGCTCGCTGACCAGGCATATACACATACAGGTACAGAGAGACGGGTTGTGATGCGGAAGGGAACCCGAATAAGATGGAGATGGTCAATGTAAAACTCGTTTTCCCTTTGCCCCCGATGTAGTTTCATTCTTTTGCTAATACTAAGCCACAACCCCCAAGATTGCCCAATCCGGATTCTTTTCTGGCAACGAAGAATACGAGCTTCCCCCCTTCCTCGCACCTCACGAAGATCTATTTCGTTCCATCCTGCGGGACGGGAACGTGATCCACAATGTGATCCTCTCCATTCTCGAAAAACAGCTCCAGATCCCCACGGGAACCTTCACGTCGATCCACAAGTTGACCCAAGACTCCGGCGACTTTGTCCGGATCCTCAACTACCCCAGTCCCAAAGACGGGAAGCCGCTGGCGGATCCTCCGACGCCGCCCCACCGCGATGCCGTCAGCGTGGCCCTGCTGTTTACCTGGCAAGGAGGCCTGCAGATCACCAACGCGCCCAACGAGTACAAGCGACTGGACACCGAGCTCGACCCGGAGGAGTCTTGGTTCTACGTGCCGCCGCTGCCGGGCTACGTCATCATGAACCTGGGGGACGCGATGCACATCATGACCAACGGGCTGCTCAACTCGGGCAAGCACCGCGTCGTGACGCCGCCCGGCGAGCAGGGGAAACACCAGCGGCTCAGCGTGCTGTTGGTGGCACGCCCCTGGGCCGAGGCCAAGCTGCGGACGGTAGACAGCCCCCTGGTGAGGCCCGGGCAATACCTCGACTCTGACCTCACTGCGAGGGAATGGGGTCGAGAGAAGGTCATGAGAATCATAGGCCTTGCTGATAAAGCGAAGCATACCAAGACGTGACGTCCCTTGCTTTTAGTCAATGAGATATTGGAAGTGCACTTGTGTTTTGCTACTTGGTATATGTTGAAATAGTTGAAATCGTTTCCCACTCGAGGCGGCAAAGCACTGGAAACCCCTGACTAGCTCTTAAACAATGTGATCTCATATACCTAGAAGCTTCAGGCAGTAGTGGCAGCTAGCCTTTTGACATCGGTTTCAATTATTGCACATATTGGTTGGGTACCTGTTTGTGCCACCTTCGCGTTTCATGTTTTGTGAATTTTGATGACAAACATTCTCTACGGCACTGGTGATGCTTATCAACAACAGTCTTCAATGTACTTGATCTAATGCCAACTCGCGAAAGACAGAGGTAACTCTAGATCTGTGATACCCGGCTTCGTGGGGGTGTAATAACGCCCCCTCCCGGTAGAAGCGGACGCAAAGGCCATGCACGGGTGCCTCCATTCGAGAACCTGCCTCGGGGTAGAGAATGCCGACAGCTCGCTTGGTCTGCCGCGTATGGGCTGACCATAACGTCAACCGCTCTATAACGATGGCAAATAACGAACGATCACAAATGCAGAGTAAGCTTACTTTGGCCGTTTGATTCCGCGTCCACGGTTGTCGGCAGTAAGCACTTGTAGTCTGGTCCAGATGTGGTCCTCGTCCGACGCAAAGGGTACATGCACGTCTACGCAACTACGGCAACGCGCGTATCGATCTTATCAGTCATGGAGCGATATCGCAAAACAAACGGAATACTCGTCAAAGGGCGATATTAGGCTATTTGAGCTTCGACCTCGGCTCCAGGTTGTCACTTGCCCTCATCCCGGAAACAATCCAGCATCGCCTTCGGATATTGAGTCGAAGGCGGCTAGAAAGGAACTTGATTTCAACACAGACACCCAAAGCTCCATCTCATAACTGTACGACACCAGAGCATTCAACATGGCAGACGCAAAGCTTTCGCCCCAGTCAGTAGAGCCTATAGCTATCATAGGCATGGGTAAGCCATGATGACCTGACTCCAAGCGTACAGTACCGCTAACATCCTGCTCAGGATGCCGCTGGCCCGGCGAGCAAGGGAGTCCATCGGACGTGGAAACGCCCAACGCTTTATGGGACTATCTTGTCGAGAGGAAGAACTCCTACAGCGATTTCCCTGCTGACCGCATGAACCTAGAATCCTGGTACCACCCGGAGTCGGGCCGTCCCGGATCTTTCTACACGCGCGGCGGCTGCTTCCTGAAGGGCGACCCGCGCCGGTTCGACCCGACCTTTTTCGGCATCAACCCGCAAGAGGCGACAAGCCTGGACCCGGCGCAGCGCAAGCTCCTCGAGGTAGTCTACGAGACACTGGAGTCGTCGGGCGCGACGCTGGAAACACTGTCGGGCTCGAAGACGGGCGTCTTCGTGGGCAACTTCAACTACGATCACCAGCTCATGCAATACCGCGACACCGAGTACCCCGAGCCGTACGGCATCTCCGGAGGCGGTATCGCGCTCCTCAGCAACCGGATCAACTACGTGTTCAACCTGCACGGCCCGAGCCTCACGCTCGACACGGCGTGCTCGAGCTCCATGTACGCGCTGCACTTGGCGTGCGTGTCCATCCTGTCGGGCGAGTGCACGGCCGCCATTGTGGGAGGCTCCAACCTGATCTTGACGCCCGAGTGCCAGGTCTTCTCCGCCTCCCTCGGGGCCGTCTCGAAGAGTTCTCGGTGCCAGACGTTTGACGCGGCGGCCGACGGCTATGCACGAGCCGATGGCATCGGTGCACTCTACATCAAACCGTTGAAGCAAGCCATCGCTGACAACGACCCCGTTCGAGCCATCATCAGGGGCACGGCCATCAACGCGTACGTATTCTTGGAGGCAGAGGCGGATTCCTTGCCGAGGAGGACCCACACTGAATCCATTACTGACTTTTCTGCTCTTAGAAATGGCCGCACGGGTGGCATCACGCATCCCGATCCGGACGGACAAGAAGGCGCCATTAGAAGAGCGTATGAGCGCGCGGGCAACCTCGACCCCAATGAAACGTTTTACTTTGAATGCCATGGCACAGGGACGCCAGTGGGCGATCCACTCGAGGTCGAGGCCATCGGGAGGTTCTTCGCGAAAGGGCGGCCCTTGGAGCGTCCCTTAAACATCGGTTCGGTAGGCACAGTTCACGGGCGCCCCGCTGCCTGTATACGCTAACCTTTGGAGCAGATTAAGAGCAACATGGGTCACTGTGAACCGGGTTTGTTTCCTCCCTCTGTCGTATTGACACCTTTACCGCCCCCATTGTCAGCTAACGGCCGTACTTGCAATTGGTAGCGAGCGGTATCGCCGGAATCATGAAAACGGTTCTTGCTCTGGAGCATGGAGTTGTGCCTCCTATTCTGGGGCTGAACAAGTTGAACCCCAACAGTGAGCTCATTCGGTCCTCTCTCTCTCTCTGCGTTTCCGAGAAACGTGCCTAATCATGTACGCTTGCAGTTGATCTCCACCACGGCAAATTGAAGATAGTAGAGGGTATGACGGGCTGGCCAGCTGGCGAGCTACGAAGGGCCAGTGTCAACTCGTTTGGATATGGGGGTGCCAATGCCCACACGATCCTGGAATCCATTGACCAACTTGCACCCGGCCACGGAGGGGTGCAAGCCCGATCAGGGAAGAAGGCCACCGACTCGATAAAAGGCAGCAATGGTCATACAAACGGTCTGAACGGTACCGGTGGAGTTAACGGCAGCAATGGCAACAGTATCAACGGCAATGGTATGAATGGCATCAAAAAGATCGCCAAGGTCAATCGGATGGACGGCCACACCCTTCCACGCAGAAGCCAGTTTCTGCTTCCTTTCTCGGCACACAACGAATCCACTCTGAAGCAGAACATGGCGGCGATCCGTGACGTTGCCGGGAACTATGATATTCTCGACCTTGCCTACACGCTGGGTTGCCGGCGCTCTACGCTTGCGAGCAGAGCTTGCGTCATTGCCTCACAAGACAACGTAGTGGCTGCTATGGATATCGATAGCCTCGCCATTTCCAAGGCGATGGGGTCGCGCAACTTGAAACTCGGCTTTGTATTCACGGGTGAGTTCTTCTCTTGGCGTGCTGTTCGTGCAGAACTGACGAACGACCCTATGCAGGCCAAGGAGCGCAATGGGCTCAGATGGGCCTCGACCTGATGGACAGCTTCCCTACTTACCTACAGAGTATCCGCAAGATGGACCGCGCCCTACAGAGTTTGAGTGAGGCTCCGGATTGGACCATTGAAAGTCAGTCACACCTGCCCCTTTTTCTAGAAGCCCGTAGCGAGAGTCGAGTCTGACAAGCCCATATCAGATGTTTTGCGTGAACCCGAAGAATCAAGCATGGTTCAGCAGGCGTCCATGTCCCAGCCGCTAGTGACGGCTATTCAGGTGGCTTTAGTGGACTTGCTCTCCTCTTGGAACATCAGGCCCGTCGTATCCATTGGACATTCGTCAGGTAAACCTTTTCCTGATTCCCTTGCCATGGGCCTTCGGGCTTCAGGCTTCAGGCTGTCGTTCGCTAAGTTTATAAACAGGGGAGATTGGGGCTACCTACGCTTCTGGACTGTTGAGTGCTGCGGAGGCCATCGTGGTCGCCTATGCGCGAGGCCGTGCTGTTTCGAGAAACACGTCCAAAGGGGCGATGATGGCGGTTGGTGCGGGTCCGGAATTGGTCGGTAAAACCTTGGAGGGTCTCGATTCACTCACGATTGCTTGCTACAACTCCCCCGAGAGCGTGACCATTAGTGGAAATGCCCAGGACGTTGCAATTCTCAAGCAGCGACTAGACATCCAAAGCATCTTCGCCAGGGTTTTGCATACAGATGGCAATGCCTACCATTCGGCCCACATGAAGTCGATAGGGGCACGGTACGAGGACGAAGTGGCCGATATGCTTTCCCAACTCTCTTGGGCGGACAGGGATCCAGGAAAAGACCGAACCGAGTTCGTTTCTACGGTTTATGGCGATGTCACCAAGAAAACCCCGAATGCACAATACTGGCGCAGGAACCTCGAGTCGCCCGTCCGATTCAGCCAGGGGCTGTCTAAACTCGCCGATACCGTGTCCATTGACTACCTCATCGAGATGGGACCCCATTCGGCACTTCAAGGGCCGATCCGTCAGGTCGGCCAAGCGTCGGAAGCGAGCAAACCTCTTGCGTACTTGCCCACTCTCCTGAGGAATAAGGACGGCGTTGCAAGTGTCTTGTCCACAGCTGGGACTTTGTTCGCCAACGGTCATGACGTCGACCTACTGCGAGTGAACGCGATCGAGCATTACGATGGAGACTCCAACACAGTCCATGGGAGTACAGTGGGCAAGACGATTGTCGATCTGCCCAAGTACCAGTGGCAATACGACCGCCTGTTCTTCTTCGAAAACCGCTGGACGCGCGAGTTCCGCCTTCGGACACATGCACGACACGACCTCCTAGGCTCCAGGATGCCGGGTGGGAATCGAAATGAGCCCGTGTGGCGAAATGTCTTGAAGGGCAAAAATGTCCCGTGGCTGCGGGACCACCAGGCAAGTCGCGACCGGATTCCTGTTACTCCCCGTGCCAGCAGGCTGACAAGAGCAACGCATGCAGATCGGGTCGAACACGGTGTTTCCGACCACGGGCTATCTTGCGATGGCGGTGGAGGCCACGTTGCAAGCTGCAGAGATCCACGCCGCCGATACCGCTTTGATCCGGAGTTTCGGGTTCCAAGACGTAGTGCTGCCTGCTGCGCTGATTGTTCCTGAAGGCGACCAAGGTGTTGAGCTTCTTACCAGTCTCCGCCCGGAGCGGGGGTTGCTGGTAGTAGCCAGGTGCCATGGCGTTTTACTGTAACCTCGGTCATGCGTACGGGCGAGGACGACGTATTCACAGAGCACTGTCATGGCAGGATAGCATATTCTTTCAAATCGCCGGGTAACATCGCTCCCCGCCCTCTCTCGTTCGTCGTTTCTAACTTGAACGCTAGATTTGCCAGAGGCACTCAGCCCAGGCCCCGTCTCGGCACAAAAGCCTGTCTCCTCCGCCCGATGGTATGATTCCTTCTCGGGGTCCGGTCTCAACTACGGCCCCGCATTCCAAGGACTATCCCGGATACAAATCCTCGGGTATGGAGAGAAACGGGAGGCAGAGAGCCTCCTGCCTTCGGAGCCAACCAAGAATGCAATGAAGGGGGGAGTCCCGCTATCTCATACACCCTGCCGCATTGGACTCCGCGTTGCAGCTGGCCATTATCGCCTATCATAGGGGGCGTACCAGCGACTGCACCTCGGCGTTCTTGCCTGTTTCCGTTGGGAGTCTCACTATTCACGTCACACCTGACTCCACCACCAGTAGTAGCCCTCCTTTCCGCAAAGCAAAGGCCAAGACTACCCGCTGGGATGAGCGCGGATTTGCCAGCAGTGCCACTATCTATGCCGCTGATACCGAGGACTGTGCCCCAATCGTCCAAGCCACAAATATCGCCTTCTTGGCGTCGCAGGCTGAGCTGGCCCCGCGAGAGGCAGGGGAAAAGGCGCCGTTCACGAGAATGGACTGGAGTCCCGACTTCGACTTGTTGACCACTTCTAAAGTTGAGCGCATGTACCCTCATTCCGGCAGCTACGAGATGCCCGAGGTACCGATGCTCGAGCAACTTGCCTTGCACCAAATCGTCCAGTTTCACGAGCAGTACCACGAGTTCTTTGTCGAGGGGTCCCACGTCCCATTCCTCCAGCGATACTTGGACTGGATGGCGGAAAAGGTCAACCTTGCAAAGGAGGGCAAGCTGCCTGGCGGAAAGGACGTCGTGGCGCGGTCGCAACGGGAGCGCGACGCGGAAATGCAAAGACTCACTGCTGCTCTCATGGAACATCATGCCCCCGAGACCCGTTTGATGGTGCACATGTATCAGAGCCTCCCGGCGGTGTACAGGGGCGAGATGACGGGTATCCAAGCCGCGGTCCAAGACCATTTGCTCGACGACACGTATGAGTTCATGGAGCTCTACTCGGCGGGAAACAAAGCCCTCACGGAGATGATCAAGCTGCTTTCCTACAAGAACCCCCGCCTCAAGATCCTGGAAGTGGGAGGTGGGACCGGCAGTGCCACCAAGGAAGTGGTGCCGGCGCTGCGTGGCGACAGCTTGTATCGTGGCTACGAAAGTTACACCTTTACCGACATCACCAGCTCTTTCCTGGCCAAGGCGCATGACAATTTCAAGCAATACGGGGGCATGAAATACGCCACCTTTGACATGCAGACTCCGGCGAGCGAGCAGGGTTTTGAGGCGGATTATGATCTCGTCATCGCCTCGAATGCAAGTCTCTTCTCCTACTGTTGCTCTCGGGTCTCGAACCAATCCAAGCCAACTAATACGGGATGATAGGTCATCCATGCCACTACGGATATACAGAAGACGCTGTCCAATGTACGCTCGTTGCTCAAGCCGGGCGGGCACCTCGCACTTTTCGAAATTGTCCAACGTTCGTGCCTCTTCCCCCCTCCCTTTTTTCGGTCTGTTTTTTGCTGTACTCAAGCTAACTAACTAAAACCATCACCAGCGAGATTGTCGTGGGTCATGATCCTGGTAAGGCCATCTTCGTTCCTCTCCAGCACAACCTAAAGCAAGCTGACATTCGACAAGGGCACCTTTTCTGATTTCTGGAATGGAGACCAAGACGGCAACTTCCGCCGAACCGAGGGGCCCTTCCTGACCCACGCCATGTGGAATAGCGTGCTTCCACAGTCGGGCTTCAGAGGTGTCGATATCAAGCTGGACAGCTTCGCCGAATACAAAGAAGCCGCCGTCATCTTCGCGCGAACCATAGAGTACCGCACCCCGCGTGCTTTGCCCGCTTCGGAGGAGGTCGCACTAGTGAGTATCTTCTTGCCTGCTATCATTCTTGCCAGGCTAGAGGTTAAGCTCATGAAATACTAGGTCTACAGAAATGAGCCGTCGGATTTCGTGGTGGAGTTTGCACAGTTCCTCTCGGACAGGCAGTACTCGGTTGAGCTTCTTCCCCTTGTTGCACCCGACGGCCTACAAAACAAAAGGGCAATATTCCTGGCCGAGATCGATCAACCATTGTTTACCAATATCAGCAATGAAGAGTGGACCTGCGTGAAGAAGAAGATACTCACGGCGAGCTCCTCTCTATGGGTGACAAGAGGAAGCTTGGCGGCGGGTAAACATCCAGAATACGCCCTCATCACAGGTTTGGTCAGCGCACTCCGAACCGAGTCGAAGTCTTTGAAGTTCCTCACGGCAGATATCGAGGTCGATGCTACTACCCCTCTGTTGGAAACCTTTGAGGACCTGATGAAACTTGAAAGACTGGCCGAAACCCACGCTCCGGACCGAGACACTGAGTTCAGGGCTAAAGGGGGCCTCATGCACGTGACCCGGTTGACGATCGACGAAGAGCTCAACGACGCAGCAGCGCAGCGAGTGGAGAAGCGCTCGGGGGCACCCGAGCTCCGTCCAGTCGAAGCCCTGCAAAAGGTCGAGTTTCGGCTGTCTCTTGAGAAGCCGCGCGCCCCTGAGACCGCCTACTTCGAAGAAGTGCAACCTCTGGTGGAAAGGCTGGAAGCCGACAGCTGCGAAATTAGGGTCCAGTCTGTTCGCCTCGGTCAGATGGTACGATTCCCCCCCCTTTTATTTCTTTTCTGTGCCCCTGGCATAGAGGCATCCACGTGTGACTGAGATCGTCAACAGCTTCGCGAGTCAATTCTGGTTGGCGATTCCCGTCACCCAAAGGGCGGTGAGTTCTACGGCACTATCCAACGTGTCGGGGCGGCTGTCGCCTCCTTCAAGCCTGGCGAAGCCGTCTTTGGCATTACATTCGGGCACATTGGCAATGTCATACGGGTCAAGGACGCTCTCCTGCACAAGCTGCCTTCCAGCGACAGCTTGGCCGAGGTAGGTCTGACTCTTGCGTATGCGATTGGGGCGACGATATTAACTTGGGGGATCTAGGTGGCGACTGCGAGTTTGGCGACGTATTTAGCAGCATACAGTCTCTGTGTTCTTGGCAGAGTATCAAAAGGAGACGTAAGCAAATACCGTCGACTAATCATAATTAAGTTGGGGAAATGCTCATGACTTTCTATAGTCCGTCCTCATCAGCTCCAATGCGACGGATTTCATGTATGCCGCCTACCAGATCGCGAAGCACAAGGGAGCCCAGGTACAACTACCCAGTTGCTACGCACTCAGAATGGCGAGCTAACAGTGTCTAGACCACTATCATCTACACAACCCAAGCAAACGCCCGCATGCTGTCTGATCTCGGCATTCAACCGGCGCAAATCGTATCCTCCGCGTCCGAACTCCTGAAGCTCACCTCCGGGAGCGCGTTCGACGTCGTAGTGGCAGAGAGTTCGGAAGGTATCAGCGAAGAGCTGATTGCTCCTTTGGGCCACTTCATCCAACTGGGAGATAAGAGTGCGCTGGAAATTGGACGGAGGCAAAACATGACTGTCACTTCGGTCGACCTCGAGAGCGTGGTCCACACCAAGCCAAGCATCATTGCTGCGTAAGCGGTTCTTTTCTCCTGATTGAAACGAATCGAAAAAAGTGTGGAGGTACTAACTCGGCTATGTTTCTGCTAGGTTGACGAGCGAGATACAAGCCATGAATCAGCAAGGGGCGCTCAAGGCATATCCCACCAAAGTATTCGGGGCCGGCGACCTACAGTCAGCGTTCTTGGGGTTGAGGGAAGCAGCGGTCGCCACTCCCGTGATCGATCTTGGTTTGCAGGAAACACAGGCCATGGTTCCGGTAAGGGCACTCTTCAGTTTGCCAAGACAAAGCGAAAATAACCATACTGACCGCCATTACAGTCCCGTCATTTGGTCACCCCTATCTCGTTCGATCCACATGCGTCGTATTTGCTGATCGGTTGTCTGGGTGGCCTGGGTCGCAGCTTCACGAAGTGTACGTACTATGAGAGCTTGCTATCCTCCAGTTCAACGGGTTCGCAATCTACTTACTGACGATGCAATACTTCGCAGGGATGGTTGAAAGAGGCGCGAGGCAGTTCGTATTCCTGTCTCGATCTGGTGCGCCGAGCCAGGAAGCCCAAAAGTTCATTTCGTGGCTAGAAAGCGTTGGCGCAGAAGCGACAGTTGTCAAAGGGGATGTGGCGTCGAGGCAAGATGTGGACAGGGCCGTCGGGGCCAGCCCGGGTGTGATCAAAGGCGTCATCCAGGCGCCACTAGAGCTCAACGTGAGTCTGGCCACGACAGGGAATGCCTACGCTGGTGAACTGACCCATTTCGCAGGACGCGCTCTTCGACGCCATGACTCTGGACGACTTCAACAAGACGATGCGGCCGCGAGTCATCGGTACGATCAACCTGCACGAGGCCCTGCTTCAAGCTCCCTTGGACTTCTTCGTCATGTGGAGTTCATGGACTACGATCCTGGGCTCTCTTTCGCAAGGCAACTACATGGCTTCCAACTCCTTCATGGACGAGTTCGCGCGGCACAGGCTATCACTCGGACTCCCTGCGACTTCGCTCTCTCTCGGCCACATGCTCGACGTGGGCATCGTCAGCTACAACCTACAATACCAGGAGCACCTCAATCGCATGGGTCTGTACGGAAACAGCGAGGACGAGTTTCTCCAGTACTGCGAGGCCGCCATCGCGGAATCGTCGGCGGGCATCCCGGCGTTCACGGCCGATGCCTCGCTCAGCAGGGGACACCTTCTGGGCGGGCTAGAGCCCCGGGGACTTCTGGCCAACAACCAGCGGTACCCTGTCGAGGAAATGGGGTGGTACAGCGATCCACGCTTCTCGCACCTCGTCTCGGCTTTCCACCGCCTGGAGTCGGCGGCGACAGACGGTCCGGGAGGTGATGCCATCGTAGTGGCAGACGACGACGAGACGGGCACGTTGGAGGATCGTGTACATAAGCGCGTGGCCAGGCTGCTCTTCGTGTCGACGGACGACATTGAGCGCCGGCAGCCCATAAAGAACTACGGGATCGACAGCATGGTGGCCGCCGAGCTGCGGAACTGGCTCTTCAAGGCGACGGGCGTGAACATCACGCTGCTGGAGCTCCTGCATCCCACCATGAGCGTGGAGGCCTTGGGCAGGAAGGTGGAAAGCGAGTTAGGGGAGAAGCGAGGGTCTGGGAACGGTGCCTAGGCGGCTGCTGTACTCGAGTATTAGATTGAGGTAGACGGATCGGGGTAGAACTCCTTCCTAGATTATAGCATATTGTCAACGGGCGTACTTCAATCTTTGAACTTGGACGATCCTCCTCGGTTTCAGCGGCCGAGGGTGAAAGGACGACTTCTCGCCACCTCTGACCGCCGCGGCGCGGTCTCCTTGAATGGGCGCCCGCGACGGAACTGTACTTTATCTAGCCTGCAAGAGGAAAGCCAAAAGTTCCGATGGATCTGGTAGGCTCGCCAGGCTTGATTAGGCAGGTGTCGGTCGTTAGATGGTGATCTGCTGGATTAGCGTCGGTAGTGGGGGTGCTAGGTACTGCCAGGGCCCTAGGGGAGGGGTTAAGGGAGAGATGGCCCGCAAACCATCGTCTCCCCGAAGATCAAGCTTTCCTTGGCTGTCAATGAAGCTTCTTCCGTATATCCAGGCGACCAATTTCGGCGGGATACAGCATGTCAACTCGTTCTAAGTATCACCCAAAATCATCTTGCAACCACCAATGAACTGAAAGCGAGATATTTCAATTGCCCGGTGTGCCGGTTGGAGGTCAAGCCACCCACCGCCTACTCCCTGCACTGCACGTTCTTGAATGCGGCACGGACTGGCGAAACCTGCTGTGGCCTCTGCCACCCCGTGAACTGCCGCAAAGTCCCAACCACCCACCCAATCCCTCAATTCATCAAAGTGTCATCGTCACTTTTGCCCTTCAGTGCCTGTGCGAATCCTTCAATGCTTGCATACAAAATATGGACAACTGGGCGGTTAGCAATGCTACCTAGCCCTGTCCCTCAACTGCAGGAACCGAAGTAACAAAAACCCAGACAGTTCTTGTTGTCGCGTGTAACCTCTGTCCAGATGCAGACCCCACCACTTTTCAGTGAGAGCGTCAGCAGTCATGTCGCCAGATGAAAAAGCAACCCCATCCACCAACTGAATCATGCATGGATCCTGGCAACTCGGCCCCAAGCGAGTACCACGCTGGCCGCTGATCCCGGATGTTGTGGGCTAACTGCCCCCCATTGGTGCCATTCCACCTTCCTTTCCCCCTTCCCAATTATCCCGACGTCTCCGCTTGCTTGCTGAGATCAATGCGATTCTTATCAGCCGTCATATCGACTGCTTGTATACATCCTCCTCCCGCTCTCGCTCCCTCTTTCTCCCAGCCATTGATCGGTCGGGGGGTCAAGTTGCAAGCTTCCACCTATCTTTACACTCTAGCCTTGGCAACTAAGGTTTACCGGGAGCAGTTGTCGCAGCATCAGGACGGTCTACGCGCAACGACATGAAGTGGTGCACTCTAGCTTCCGCGCTGCTGTCGGCGGCCGGCTTGACAGAGGCTCGGCGGAGCTTGCAGCACGTGGGGAGGAAGTCGCCCATCCTGCCCCGGAGCCCCCAACACGCCTTCACGGACCATCACCTCGCCCCGAGACAGAGCCCCAAGCCCAAATTCGCCAATTCCAACACCACTTGTGAGTTCCCGACACCATGGCCAGCTCAGCTCTCGTCCGTCTGACTTGACTTTCTCGCAGCGTATGCCGTCAATGGCACCGGCATTCCCGATGTGGATTTCGACGTGGGCGAGTCGTACTCGGGCTTGCTGTCAATCACCGAAGACCTCAACGCGGCCGAGAAGCTGTTCTTCTGGTTCTTCCCGTCCACCAACCAGGCGGCCGAGAAGGAGATCACGATCTGGCTCAACGGCGGGGTAAGTTCATGCGCCCAGCGTCCAATTGGCTCTCTGTTTCTAATCATTGCCACAAAAGCCCGGCTGCTCCTCGCTAGAAGGTCTGATCCAAGAGAACGGCCCCTTCCTCTGGCAATACGGCACCTACAAGCCGGTGCCCAACCCGTGGAGCTGGCACCACCTCACCAACATCGTCTACATCGAGCAGCCCGTCGGCACCGGCTTCGCGACGGGCAACGCCACCATCACCGACGAGGAGGAGCTCGCCGCGCAGTTCCTGGGCTTCTGGCGCAACTTTGTGGACCTCTTCGCCCTGCAGGGGTACAAGGTCTACGTCACGGGCGAGTCCTACGCCGGCATGTACTGCCCCTACATCGCCTCGGCCATGCTGGACGCCCGGGACGAGACGTACTACAACGTCTCGGGCATGCTGATCTACGACCCCTCGATCGGCGAGGACGCGGTCCAGACGAGCGCCGTCGTCGTGCCCTTTGCCGACTACTTCGCCAACCTGATGCCCTTCAACAACAGCTTCTCGGCCGCGATCCACGAGCAGCACCAGTCCTGCGGCTTCGCCAACTACAGCGCCAAGTACCTGCAGTACCCGCCGCCCGGCCCACAGCCGCCCAGCAGTGGCCTCGGCGGCTTCAGCGACGAGTGCAGCGACCTCTTCAACACCGTCTTCGCGGCGCAGTTCTCCCTCAACCCCTGCTTCGACATCTACCAGGTAGCCACCACCTGCCCCTTACTCTACGACGTCCTCGGCTTCCCGGGCTCCATCGACTACCAGCCCGCCGGGACGCAGCCCTACTTCAACCGTACCGACGTGAAGAAGGCGATCCACGCGCCCCTGGAGACGACCTGGACCTCGTGCGCGTCCAAGCCCGTCTTCGCCGGCAAAGGCGGGGACCGGTCCGAGCCCAGCTCCTTCCGCAAGCTGCCGCGGGTCATCGACGCGACCCACAACGTCATCATCGGCCACGGCCTGCTGGACATGGTCCTCATCGCCAACGGCACCCTGCTCACGATCCAGAACATGACCTGGGGCGGCCAGCGGGGGTTCCAGTCCGCGCCCTCGGACCCGTTCTACGTGCCGTACCACTCCTTGTCGCTCGCCGACGACATCTACGCCGAGGGAACCGACCCCACGAAACTCGCCACCATGGCCGCGGCGGGCGTCCTCGGCACCACGCACACGGAGCGCGGGCTGACCTACGTGACGGTCGACCTGTCGGGCCACATGGTGCCGCAGTACGCGCCCAGCGCGGCGTTCCGGCACCTCGAGGTCCTGTTGGGGCGCGTCGAGTCGCTCAGCTCGGTGCGGGCGTTCACGACGGAGCCGGGGTACCCGCAGGTCGAGGCCAAGACGCTGGGCAACGGCACGGGGCCCTCGATGGTGGATATGAGCGCGGCGCAGGGCGGCCAGGGGAAGAAGGGTAATCCGCCCAGCAACGCGGCGACGGCAATGTCGGTGGGCGGATGGGTCGTTGCGGGTTTGGGCGCGGTGGTTCTGTTTCAACTCTAGACATAACGTAGTATGAAAATGATTATAGAATAGCTATACACAAAAGTTTTAAATAGATCCATTGATTGATTCGGTACCTAAAGCTGTTGGCCTCAACTGTCGGATACCTTGTGATCGTCTTGGTTACGAGGCCGCATGATCAATGCCCAGTATATAATTGAGATTCTGACAGCGTTAGATGCGCGGGGCTTCTGGGTGGTTAGGCTCAAGTGGATTGATGTATACGAGTCACCAAGTGACTTTTGTTATTTCATATGGTACAGCTCTGAATAGACGAGTCTTATCGTCGCCTCATCCGTGTGTATTGAACATGATTCCAGCGAATCTTCCAGGCAAGGAGCCAACTCCGCAATCATGACCGGTGTGATAGCCCTTCTCATTTCTTCTTCTTCCCGCCCCCATTCCCGATCCCCTGCCCCCTTTGGGCCTCCGCCGCCTTGATCTCCTCCTCCGCAATAAGCGCCTGCACATCGCGCCCCACGAGCCACGACCGCGCCGACTCCATCAGCCGCCCGAGCGTCTCCCCGCCCAGCAGCACGTCGGGCAGGTTGTGCACGTCGACGCCGGACCGGTGGTCCGTGCAGCGGTCCTGCTGGTAGTTGTACGTGCGGATCTTGTCGCCGCGGGTGATTTGGTTCTTGGCCAGGACGCTGTTGCGCAGGCTGTTGGCGACTTTTTCTTGCTCCTCGCGCCGCTGCGCCGCCACCCGCGACCGCAGCAGCCGCCACGCGTCCTCCCGGTTCCGGTGCTGCGACCGCGAGTCCTGCATCGAGACCACCGTGCCCGTCGGGATATGGGTTAGCCGGATCGCCGACTCGGTCTTGTTGACGTGCTGCCCGCCCGCGCCGCCCGCGCGCATCTTTTCGGAGCGCACGTCTTTCGGGTCGATGTAGAAATCCGACTCCGGGTTGTCGAAGTCGGCCTCCATGGCCGCGGACCCGGCCGAGTCCGGCGAGGGAAACGAGGGGAGCACCCAGACGGCGACGGCGCTCGTGTGCGTCCGGCCTTGCTTCTCGGTCGCGGGCACGCGCTGCACGCGGTGCATCCCCGCTTCGGACCGGAAGAGGTCGTACGCCCCTTCGTCCAGGACTTCGAGCACGGCTTCGGCCAGGGGCGATTCGTTGGCCGCGCCGCCGCCGGCCGTCTCGGCGCCGTCGACAACTTCGTATTTCACCGTGTTGGCGCGCAGGCCGACGCGGATGCAGTACGCGCGGTACATCTTGTAGACGGCATCGGCGAAGTACCTTCCCTCCTGTCCGCCGGGGCCAGGGCGGATCTCGACCAGACAGGGCAGCTGGGCGTAGGGGTCGCGGGGCGTGAGGGAGGCCGACAGGGCGGTGGCCAGGTTCGTGATCTGCTCGTGGGTGCTGGCGAGCTCGTCGTGGGCCAGTTGCCGCAGCTCGGCGTCCGAGGACTCGGAGAGCTGGTTCAGTTCCGTCAGGGAGGAGCGCGCGGCGTCGTAGGAGCGCAGGGCCGTCGCGACGCGCGAGAGCTCGCCGAGGCGCTTGGCGGCTTTGGCGTCGAAGGACTGCTCGAGGGTCGCGGCCAGGGTGGCGTGCTCGGCGGCGAGGTTGCGGGCGCGCTGGAGCAGGGCAGGGGGTAGGTTCGGGGCGGCGGCGTCTGTTCGTGGAGAAAGACGGTTAGAGGTCTTGCTGGTAGTGTCCCGATGTGTGCGAGGCAGGTAGAGCTGCAGGCAGGATGGGTGGTGGTGGGGTCAATTGAGCAGTGCAAACGTACCTGTGCTAGCATAGCGAAGGAATTGGCGCCGCAGAGGCTTGGCCAGAGCTGTTGCGCAGCGCCGGCAGACCCATGGTGCTGGGAACATGTTTCGAAACCTCGGTGTTTGGCTGCAGGAGGGTTGGAGAGAAACACAAAGTATCACCACATCGACTGCCAATTGAGCTGAAGGTGGGTGTCGTAAATTTTGATGGGTTCGGGTCAATTGGGTTTGTCGGCCTAAGCTTGGCCGATCTGCGGGTGCCAAGATTAGCCAATTGGTCCCTAAAAGTTAGCGGTCCCGCCTTACCACGCCCACCCACTCAGCCCACCCTCAGCCCTGAAGAGAATCTGGGGTAGCTGGGGACATAGCTTCAGGGCTGTTGTGGAGGGGCTAGGTTACCTTGCCCAAACTGGAACTACCAACTGCCAGCATCCAACTTTCTCATGTCACGTCTTCACATGCAGTGTTTCATGGCACATTGTCATGATCTTACAGGCGCGAAGTTGTGTAAACCGTGAAATCAATTCGCTGTCATATATACCTCTCCAAATTGTACCACCACACGTCTCCAAATTGTTCGTACACGCTTGATCATGCAATATGCCTGCAATCAACCCACCAATGCTCCCAATGCCAAGTATATCATCCCCAATTCCTCAAGTCATTTCCTTCTGCTGCAAAGCCCTCAACCTCTGTGTGTACTTTTTCTGGCGCCTCTACTGTCTCCTCTGACGCTTCTTCGATACCAATTCGTCCGCCAACTCGGCCATCAAGTTGATTTTGGTCACCGGGCTGAACTTGGCCATCTCGGCCCTCTTCTCTGGTCCTAACTCCCGTCCCACAACCTCCGGCTTCCTCATCCCTCTGTGCTCCGAAGCCTTGAATACTTCGTCGGGGTAGATGATCTGCAAATAGCCGTGGTCGACGACGTACCCCATGCCCACGTACTCGAACGCGATGGTGTTGGCTCCCGCCTCGAGGTCGTTGTCGTCCAGGGCGGGACGGAGACGCGAGTACAGCTCCGCGGGATCCCTCTTGGCGAAACACGACTCGCAGAACTCGGGCATCTTTGTTGTGATTGAGCGAATGTCTCGGGGAAGCTCTGGGATGGCGTTCTCCAAGTCCACGGCGATGCAGGATTGGCCGCACAGATTGCATGTGTTGTGAAGGTCGTCACAGATGAAACATGTCTTCTCCAAGCTCTCGCAAAGGTCGCAGGCAGTGGATGGAGCAGTGCTGGCCTGTCCTTCCGAATCGGTATCTTGCTGGGAGGAGTCGGTCATCTCCCCGTCGAGCATATACTCATCAATATCGAAAGGCGCTGCAGCAGCAGTACTGGCGAAGGGTACTGATGAAGCCATTGTAGTAGAGCTCGAGCAGCTACTATTACCGTTGCTGGTAGTGGTTTTCATGTTTGGGTATGTGGTGGAAAGAGATATTCCTGTTGTGGGTGGAATAATCTTCGAACGTATCGTGACAGATGCACAGAGTACAGTTCGGTTTGGTGGACGACTGGTGAAACGGTCTCTTAAATCACGTGTCTCAATAGAGGTATGTGAGAAGTGTTTGAAGTGATGGATTGTTTGAATGGGTTTCTGGAATCCCATCGGGTGGATGGAAAGTATTTATATCAGACCCGAAATAAGCTTTCGGAGATGCCTATAGCACTGCCTCCCGTTACCATTCATTTTTGTAGTGACTCGACGCTCAACGGGCCTCTCTAACGTGTATACCACCCAGGGCCTGGAGGAACTCTAATGGGAATAAGGGGAAACGGGGACTACAGTTGCAGACGTGCTACCCAGAGCCTTGGATACGCGGAACTTTAGTAATGCAACGGGTGAAATTCCTGAAATCCCTTTTCGAGATGGAATCAACATATTCTGGAGTAATATATCCAATCTGGGTCTGTTATTTTTGCCGCGCCGCCTGGTACAGATCAATGAGCTGAAACGAAAACAGCAGGGACAACTACCATAGTCCATGGATTCACGTGACAGTCTCAAGGTGATAGTTCGGTTTCGGCACTATTTATACAGGCAAGCCCTCGTAAGGGCCATAAAGTCCCTCAGCTGCTAGAGCTACCTAGCAAACTGTTGGATAAGCACTGTGTTGGGGGCTTAAGGGGGCTCGCTTTTCTTCGCTTCATCCTAAGCGGTGTGCACGGTAGGGCTGGTGTCAATAAACCCCTTCGTTGCTACGACCTTCTGGAAGACCCTGGAATCCAAGTCGACATAGGCAGCATGGCGTTTCAACAGGGTGGTTCGATTATTTAATGTTCAGCGTCTCTCTCGGGCGTCAGGTGTGTTATTGCACGCCCACCCACCATCAACAGGAGTAGGATAACCACTGCACCCACACTTCCATCCACAGAAACCATGACCGGCAACGCATGTCAGAAACAGCAACCTCCCAGCTCTCCCATGGCCCCCAGAACCAGATGGGTTACCCCCGGTGACTGCCCAGACCCTGACATGGATGTTAAAATCGCCCACATCATGGGGGGTCTAGACGGCATTGTCGAGCTTCCAAATTGGTATCGGCGCACACGCGCACACCCTCCGCGCGACGTGCCGTCATCTGGAGCTTCAGATGTCCGGAGCAGCACATTCAACGCCCCCCGGTGGTGATATCGTAGGATCACATCGTTCTGCCGCCGCCCCAGACATTGGCAGCTCTGACGTCATAAACATAAACATTTCAATCGACGACGGTCTGTTGGCCTGCACAACATCCAGCGCTATCAATAGCCACAAACCTGGAGAATCGTACGGGTTTCCACACCGAGCTCTGCTGTTAAGTGGCCCACCCTCCAGCGACGGCGAAAATTACCATTTAGGCCTTGACAACTCGAGCGGTTCTAGGAGATCTAGCCGCGACATGGAGACTCCATTCGGGCTTTCCAATAGCAACAACGTCCCTAGACATCAGTACCACTGCCCAGGCTGCAACTGCATTGACCGAACAAGCTTTCGTGGTGGCAATGATACCGAATACTACCCACCCATCTCTCCGAGACCAGTTGACTCGTCCATTGCACTACCAGGCCAGAGGGAGCCTCCCTCTGACCGCGAGGTCTTTCTTTGGGATGAGATTCTCCGGGCTGACAAATTCTGAAAAAGCTTGGGCATATTGTGGCCGGAATGGCATGGTAACTACTAATGAAACTGGATGATCATCTAGCGATAACAAGACGGAGACGCGAGCGGCGCAGATAGGAAGAGACGGGTTTATGCAAGGACGATATTCACGGATAAATAACTTTCAGCATGCAGAGAGGGTTCGGTGAGTAATGGAGGAGTTGAGAATGAACTACGTTGGGGAATGAGTGATGTTTACATTTGACTGTGTAACGTGTAACAATGTCCTTCGTGTATGTTGGCCTCTAAACTGCCACTGAATACGTAACCCTAACCATAACCCTGAGTCTGTTCACATTACAACTTCCAACTCGTATTACCCTCTGAACCATACCCGTAATTGCATACAAAAGACGTTGCTTCTGCTGTTTGAGCTGTTTGTGGCAGTCTCAGGGTCAACTGAAAACTATAACCATTGTCTCCAGTATGCATGTTCTGGGCGATTTGAATAGGAGGGCCCAAAGTATTTTTACAGAACACCGCGTCTAACTAGGCTGTGATGACAAGATGTATAAGTATTGAACAATCCGGGAAGGGTGACGGTAAACTCCCATTGTTTACAGAAGACCAAAGAGTTTCGGGGGAGCCCCGAGGAATAATAGGAAGCCCTTCATGATGCAGCACAAGCAGCGGATATTGCTTATCTCCGTGCGCATCGATATCATTGATGAGTTCAATTGTTGCAACCACCCGAGACACTTGGTTAAACGAGTGTTTCCTACAACTGATAAACTTTTCTTGGAAGCTTCTTCTTCTGTCTCAGTGAACCAAGGGAGCATAATCATTTCCGTGATGTTGCAGATGCATCCCGAAAGAAGCATGTCTCTAGCACTTTTTCCATTACATTCTCGAACTTGAAAACCATGAGGCGGTTTACTATATCATGCACCCTTTTAAACAATCACTCAACTATTTAACCAACCTATTTCCCACTTCGCTTTCCTATCTCAGGCTCACTCACCATCAACATAAACCAGCACGAGACAGCCTCGTAACACCAACTTGCAACACAAAAACCGTTCAAATTCAAGCCAACATAATCTAGCATCAAGATGTTTGGAATATTCTCTGGAGACTCGAGGTCTCGAAAGAACAGTGCCACTTCGGAAGCCGAGAGCTCTGCCAACGGCGCAGCCAACGGTTCAACCAACGAAACCACCCTTTCCCAAGCACTCAGTAGTGCATATAGCTATGGTCCTGGCGAGCTCTCACGAGAACCACTCCCGCTTGGAGACTCATCTCCCGGCAGCCGTGGCAATCCCAACCGGGGTTGGGGAAGCCAGCGTGACACGGGGGTGCTACCAGGAGCAATGCCCTGGTCATCGGATCATCCGGCAGCGCCCGCAGTCAAAGCTACCAAGCCAGCGACTCTGGCTACGTCGATCCGTTTGGACCTCTCCCGGTTTCCCGTCCAATCCCCCGCAGCAACGCCAGCAGCGACCCTCGCAATGTCGGTGGCTCGTCCAGCTATTCGTCGCAGACCACCGTGAACGAGGTCGCGGTGGACAACCGCCAATATGGAATATTCAACATTGGCGGGAACACGTACATTGTCGCAGGGGAATGGCGACAGGGGTCTAACCCCTTACCGCGCTTAGCGCGTCACAGTGGAGGTCTCTTTTGTGTATATATACGCACCGCAGTGCCCTTTTCTTTTGTCTTATTTTCACCTTCCTTTAGCTAGCACTTTATGTATCATCTGACGCTCTTTGCCGTGCGACATACATCCAAGAAGGAGGTGCGCCCCCCACACCCAATAGCACAGGGGGTTTGTAGCATTTGATGAGGCGATCAGACAAATGGTCATTGCTCGCAATGAGTTCGGTCGGCTCCTCCGTCAGGGACAGGGACAGGGACAGCGCAGATAGTGCTAGGATGGCGATCGCCAACGTCTTCAGAGCGCTGGACCCTAAAGCGAGTGGCGGGGACTCGGGAGAGGAAAAATCAGGAGATATTATTACATGTAAAAGGGTATCATTGACCTACGCAATGAGTTGTCACTATAGACGGGAGTCTGCCTGATAACGCACGTAATAGTATAGACATTTCGTATCAGTTACAACTGAAAATCAATTTGTCGCAGATGCAAAACGTTTGTAAAGTCTGACACAGTGGTCTTCCCCAAAAACAGACCGACTCGGTGGGTAATATTATAAACAGTGTCATGCAGAACCCCCAAAGAGTATATATTCTTGGGCTCCAGCAAAGATGAGGCTTTACCCGGGCTGGCAGGGGGTTGTGAGGGTTTAATAAGTCTATAGAGTAAAATTGAAAAAAGAAGTCGGCAGCCGTCAGTAATGCTAATTTCACCCCCTTGTGCTTACTTGCACGGCGAAACCGACTTCGCACTTGTCGCATCCTTAGGAATAACTCCCGCATCGACGGCGGCCTCGTAGCACCAGCGGTACTCGCTGAACCCACCAATCCAGTTACACTTCCAAGACCAAAACACCCACCCGCCAGCCTTCTCGTAAGCCTGAGCCTGCGCGGCCCAGAACTGCCGGTAGAACTTCTTGAGATCCTTGTTGTCGCCGTTGTTCTTGGGCGACCAGTTCTTGTCGTCGCCGCCGTCCGTCGCCACCTGCAGCGACCACTCGCCCACCACGCTCTTCCCGTGGGAGTTGTCGCTGCACGCCGCGGAGAGGTAGTCCTGGCGCGTCGACTTGTCGCCGAACTGGGGGTCCCACTTGTAGTACTTGTGGTCATCGGTCGACAGGAGCGCGTGGTCCGACGGCAGGCCGCTCGCTGGGTCGCCCGAGCCCCACGACTGGCCCATGAACATGATGTTGAGCTGGTCCTTGGCCGCGACCCCGAGGCTCTTCTCGCGGTTGCGGATCCGCGACCAGGCCGCCGGGTAGAAGTTCTTGATCATGTCGGCGGCTTGGCTCGGGAATTCGCCCGCGTGCACGGGCTCGTTCATCACCTGAAGAGCGTAGACGTTGCGGTAGGCCGTGTTCTTGTGGATGCGCTCGGCCATCCACTCGAGAAACTTGTTGGCGCGCTCGAAGTTGGCGGCCGTGTAGAAGCCGGGGTTGGACGTGCTCTGTTTGGTCGGGGCTTCATGTCAGAAAATGCTTCTCTGGGGACTTGGGATGGAACTGGGGCAGGCATGTGGTTGTACTCACGTGGCCGGTGAAAGACTGGTCTTTGCTCTGCGAGCCCGGCCCTCCGTGTAGATCGATGATGATCTGCAGTCCAGCATCGCTAGCCCACCCGACGATCTTGTCGAGGTAAGCAAGACCGCCCTTGGGGTAGTGTTCATTGGATCGGTCGACAAGGTCCTCCTTGATCCAGAAACCGACCGGGATACGGATCGTATTCAACTTGAGGCTCGCAATCTTCGAAATGTCGTCCTTGGTGACCCAAGACTCCCAGTGCTTCTTGAAGGCCGCGTCGGCCTTCTCCTGGCCCAGGGTCTGAACGCAGGTCCACTCGTCGGGCGCGCTGCCGCAGCCCATGTCGCGCCACGCGTCGCTCGCCATCCACGGCTCCACGATGAACTGCGAGCCCAGGTTGACGCCGCGGATCGGCGTGCTGGCCGGCTGCCAGCGCGGGCGCAGCGGTTCGGCGCGGGCCGAGATGCTGGCGGCGCTCGCCGTGGCGGCCAGGAAGGCGATGGGGAGGGAGCCGAGCATTATGCTGAATGACAGTAAAAACAAGGAACTACACAGCACAAGTGACAGACGAGAAAGATGAAGGAGTGTGGATTGTGTGTTGAAAAATCCTATTTGGGATCCTGTATATTTTATACGGATGGGTCCCTAGTGCCGCAGTCACCTGGCCCCCTGGCTCGAAAGGGGCCCTTCTCTATCTCAAGGATGGCTAACGGCATTGTCAGCCGCAGATGTGCCCTTGCCCTTAGTAAGTTAATATCGACGGATGCCGATCGAGGCTAACTAGATAACCTACTGGCTTGGTCGACGATTGGTCAATTTCTCTTAGAGCAGATCAATTGCTCCATTAGGTCACTAGTCTGCGAGGAAGTCCACTTTTGGGGCACCGCGTTGGGTCAGTATAGTAAGACGCTACTGTGGTTACGTCACATCGCTAAACAACGGCGCGCAGGGGTACGCTCAGCTTGTCATGCAGCGGGCTGGCGGAACGGCTGAAAAGCCCATCCTCTGGTACGATCGGGATCCGTGTCCCACTGAGCGCTGATGCTTACTGAGCTCCCACGTCGCCTCCGTCCAGTAGCTGGCCTTGGGACACGATCGCGATATCCACTTCGGCCCCTCCCATACCCCCTGTCAAGATAGCATAGCCCTCGCTAATAGACGAATTCCGCAGAACCTGCCAAGGAGCCGACGCGATACAAGAAAATGTCGATATTCTGAATTGGCGGAGGTCCTACCGGATGGTGGTGTTGCTGGCTGGTTTCTCACCTGCAGTGTGAGAGCTGGCAGAATCAGGAGAGCAAGGAATGGAAATCAGTAAGAACCCAACCACGGAGACTTGGAGCTCAGCCTTCTTAACAATCAATGATTCGAGAAATATCGCTGTGTACAATTGCTTATTCTCACCTCGTAATCTCTACTCCAGCCTGTGTGGTGTAGTGCACCGTCGCATCATTTCGTTGTGGGCGAAGTTGAAATTCAATCCAGGGCTTTTGTGCCTTACTGCAACCCGATTTAGTGCGCCCAGGGCCCAAGACACAGGCGAGTTTATCTCAAACCCGTACCTGAGCTAGCGGACACGCCAGCAATCTAGGGCCCATCGCTTCGCGTGCTATTAATAGCAACCCTCCCCAAATAAAAATCAAATTCTTGGGATGAACTTGAGGATTGTCGATGTGCTCAAAGACTTTCATGATTTGACTTCATGCTACTTGATATTGAAGGGAAGGTACCATTCAAACATATAGATTAACCGAGAAGAATACACATACCACCAAAGTCATTGCCATCTCAATCTGTACGATTAAGTCCCAACTGCTCCTCGTAGCAATGCTGTTGCCGCTACTGTGATGGCCGATGACCGATCCCTGCATTGCCATTGTCCGACACGACGTTCAAGTCCGAGGCTCTTATTCAAAGAGCCCCTAGCGAACCGTTAGCAAATGATACGCCTTTTCGTCTGACTTTGCATTCCGTCTGAAGCCATGGGACTCGTGAATACTTACCGCTAAATCCAAATGGACATGAAGGGCTTGGCGGAGAAGCTCGTCATGATCCGCAGCGTTGTACAGGTCCACCAAGGCTTCCATAAACACGTCCAACTCTCCTTTTTGGTAGGTCTGCTGCTCTATTGCAGTCAGCGGCCGCACGTTGAAGAGTCTATCGATTTGCTTGTTAACATCCTCGACGACCGCAGCGAGCCGGCCTTCGTCGTGGACGGCAAAACGCTTCGGTCGAATGGTCGAATGGTCGAATTGCCCTGAATGTGGTTGGCAGCTGACGCGACCGGTCTGCGGTCGTTGACAAGTTCCTGAGTCTTGTTGTGCAGATATTTGGTCGTCGTTCTCGTCCAGCCTGAACCGAACGGCTTCAATGCTTCATTCTTATCTTCGTCGCTCTCTCTATCTTCGTCACTCTTTTCCTCACCCTCACTCTTTTCATCGTCCTTGACACTCCCATTATCGTTGTCGCTCACATTGTCTTTGTCATTCTCGTCATCCCTGTCACTATTGTCATCCTCTTCACTGACGCCATTCCCGTCACCATTACCATCCTCGTCACTCTCGGCACTAAATTCTTCACGAAAGGCACTTCGTACCTCATCCATATCCTTATGCTTGAGGTTGTTAAAGTAGCAATCTCTTAAATCCTTGAACCCTTTAGAGATAAAATAGAGAGCCTCCTTGGCGACTTTTTCCTCTTCCTCTTTCAAGGCACAAGAACCCTCAGAGAGTCTCACGGACTTTCCCCAGCGCAAGGGCCTCAGCTGAGCGTTGTCGAGCTTCAGCACCAAGGCATCCAGCGTCTCGCTATCGACATCCTCGGAGTTGCATACGCAATCGAACCAGTTCAAGGCGGCGGCGAAGAGTGAGTGGATGCTGAATGCTGCCCAATCCGCTTCAACCTCGTCGGACATGATGATCAGGTGTTTCGTCGCTTGTCTGTGTTCTGCGAGTAGTTTTGAGAGAATACTGGGGACTACAAAGCTTGAACCGTGTAAAGCCCGACTGTATGCGTCCCACGGACACTTTTATTGCACCCAAGGGTCGTTTCAGGTACGGGACATTTGCCGATTGAAGGCATATGGTCGCACAATGCGAAGGCCCGGGCGGGCACCAGTGATATAAAGAAGAGAGTGCCAGTGATGCCCTAGCCAAGGCAGGCTGTTCGGGCACTGAGGCATCTCATCAGGCCGCATGCAGATCAGTTCTTATTGCGCTTTACTCCAACTGCATGCGCATATATCAGGCTGAGCAATCAGGCCATGATCAGTTTTCTGCCCCTCGCATCCCGGCTACGTGATCTGCCTAGCTGCCAAAGAAGGCCATTTTGTACGTCTGCCAATGTCACTCCTATGATCCTCATATCATACACCCACCTGTCGCAGCGTCGGGGCTGCTGCCGTCAGGGGTAATGTAATTGACAGCACAGAAACTTCAGGTGCAATTTCTTGAGTGGGCACCGAGTTACACAACCACTAGACACGCCACGAACTAACAGGACCACAGATGCAATATTATTACATATTTTTTACATGTGCTATGAAAGGACCATCTTTGCTTAGTGTCCTGGGTTCTGTGCGGAACCTTCCCTTTCGCTGTTAGCGTCCGCGTGATCTCTGTATTAGCCCTATGCCCCCTTACGACCTCCTTTGCCGAGCCAGGCACCGACAAACTTCCCATTTAGCACCGTTCTCTAGACGCGTCTGCACCAAGCGTCTTTAAACGTCGCTCTGCACCACCTTAGGGCAAGAAGCATGATCATAACCCCGCCAAATCCGCGTCAGCACCATACCTCAATGCCAGTTCCGCAAGGTCCCGGCCCCGCGGCTGCTCTAGCGCGTACTTCAGTATCGTCGGCGCTTGCTTCGTCTCCTTGTTCTTCTTGCCTTTCAGACGCTGATTCGGGTCCGCCCCATGCTTAAGCAGCAGCCCTGGAATCTCCAGCAGGGCACTCGTCAATTCCGTTGACCCATCCGCACTCCCTCCTTTATTGACCGCGGCGAGATACGGATCAAGCGCTTTCTCGAGCAGCGTGACGTCCCACGAGTCATTGGCTTTCCTGGGCTTCGCGCCATGTTCGAGCAGCAACATCATCAGGGCCACCTTGTCCGCATGCACCAGCTTGCTGTCCTCGAAGACCACAAGCAGGATATGCGTAAGGTAGATATCGTGCGCATTGGCATCCGCGCCGTGTTTCAACAGGGTCTCCACCAAAGCCCGATTATGCTTCTTCACAGCAGTAACTAACAAGGGCGTCCCAGAAATATCGCTCGAATTCGGATCCGCGCCCAGCTGGAGCAAATGCCGCACCAGCCCCTCGCGCCTCTGGGCCACGCACAGGTGGACCAGCGGGACCCCACTCGAGTCCCGCGTGCCGGGCTTCGCGCCATACCGGAGCAGCAGCCGCACCACCTCCTCGCGGTCGTCTTCGTTCTGGCGTTTCTTGAGCGCGACGACGACGAGCGGCTGCAGCCAGTTATCGAGCATGTTGGCGTCGGCGCCACGCGAGAGCAGCAGCTCGATCCACTCGGGCGGCGTCGCGCCCCGGACCAGGGCCGTGAAGTAGGGCTCGCCCCAGTCGTGGCGCTGGTTGGGCGAGGCGCCGGACTCGAGCAGCACATCGATGGCGCCGCCGTTCTCGGCGTCAACGGCGTGGAACAGGGGCGGCTTTTTGTTGCCGCCCCCGCCAGAGCTGCCGCAGACGCTGTGGTCGGCGCCGGACTTGAGGAGGTACTCGACAACGCCTAGTTGGTTTGAGGAGATGGCGCGTATGAGGGCCGTTGAGCCCTCTTCGTCGTGGCCGTTTATGTTGGCGCCTTCGCTCAGTAGGAATTTCAATTGGGCTAGGCTGCCGATCGTGGCGGCTTGGCAGAGGGGTGTTACTAAGGGTTCCGGTTTGGCTCGCAGAGCGTCCGTTGCGGCGCGGAAAGGTTTGGAGAAGAAGCCCTTGAAGCCGGCGGAGGACCGGTCCTTGCTGCCGCTGCTGCTGCTCGACCTAGGTGGTGTGATTAAGCCGTGGCGAGCATGAATGGGTGATTCTGGAAAGGGCGGGGCTGCCTCGTATGCTGGAGGCAGTGAGTCGAGGGACCCCTTCGCGGAGGAAGATGAACGGCCGTTCGGGCTGTCAAGTAGGATGCCCCCGGACCTCCCGGACATCCCGATCGTGCGGCACAGGGTAGCGACCCTTATCATCAGCAGCTTCACATCTTCATCGTCGATCTCCTCGTCCTGTTTCACTATCGAATCCCTATACAGCGATGAAGTCAGTATGAACCCCTTAGGCAAGAGCAGTTCTGCCCCTACGGGATTTCTTACTGTTGTAGAATTCGTGATAGAAGCTGAAGAAGCTTGACGGTGGCGTTGAGAAACGACTCATACTGGAGAATTGTCGCCATATTTATGGCCTCCGTCGGCGTATCCGGAGCGAGCCTCATCAACTGTTTGGATACAATAAACCCTGCCGCGTTGCACTCGGCCAAGTGTCCGGACAGAATGGAGCGGAGTCTCGACGACATAGCCGGTGTGCCTTCGAGGCCATCTTTGAGGCGATATATGTCGTTGCAAAGCTGGTGCAGGCCGTTTGAGAGAGGCCGTAGTTGTGAGAACTCTGCATATGCGCCTTGTGCGGCGTTGCCCTCTGATAGAAGTCCATCGACCTCTCTAGATCCCGACTCGGCGCATCTGGCCAGACTTGCGCAGGTCGTAATGAGTTGTGATTCGCGCTTTTCGCCCATCCTTAATCAAAGCGGAATCGACGTCGGCGCCGGTTCATCCCAAGTTCAAGCGAAGAGACTGAGGTGTTTGGAGAGATCGGGGAGAAAACCGAGAATTGGGGATATTCCGAAGTCATCATCTTTCCGGTGGTGCGGGGGATGACGCGACCAAAAGTAGCATCACCGGTGTCCAAGGGCTGACGCGTTGCCCGCCAAGGCTGACGTACGTTGGCGTGTTGGAGTTCAGCCCGCTCCTACAACTCCTGCTTTGGGGTTGGTGCTGACGGGCTGCATTTTCAGGATTTTCAGGCGCAGCTGGGCAAATGCATGGCAGTGGGCTTGTCTCAGTTCCCAATCCGGACGTCGTTGCAGGTTTTGAGCGACCCCTGCGATATAGGGCGCCTCGGCGGCAACCGGGGGGGCTCCGATAGGTCCACAACGGCCCCTTTACGGCCTAACTTGGGCGTAACTGAACCACGGGGCAGAAAGAAAAAAGCAAATACACGCGACATAAACGAGGAGTAACAACCTATATCGCGTCGTTTGTTGATTTGACTGGCGACCTATACATGATGAAAAGTGGAGTAGTCCGGGGCCCCCTTTTCCCCATAATAGTAACACCATCCACAATCGTCCCGTCCGGGATGGGTGTGCTTTTAACATGAATCCGGATACGTCAGATGAGCCTCAAGCGCTTTAAGTCAGCTAGGCCAACATATATCCAATAATGCATGAATAGCAGTCGTAGTACTGAAATGATGTAAGTGTCCTTCCTGCCCGACGATTCACTAGACGTATGTTCCATACCCATTTCAAAATTGAGTGAACGCTGTCGATACTACAGTACTGTGAAGCTATTTCATATCTCGTATTTACTACTGAAACTGAATCTGCACTTCTGACGAACCCAACTTCTTGCCGCCAGCCCAAACCGCAAATTCGACACTAGCGCCCGAAGGCACCATATCCAGGTCAAAATCCAGCTTCCTGAACCGCTGGCCCAGCCTATTAGGGAGTTCCGGTACTTCATCCAGCGGAGTAGCAATGTTGCAGGTGATCGTCACGAGATGCTTCACGCTTTTATTCTTTCGGGCCGGTGGCGGATATTCCTCGTCGCACTGGTAGATATCCACGGTGAAGGTGCCCTTGCGGTTCGGTTTCAGGATGTCGTACAATCCCTGGGAAACGGGCCGCATCTTGGACACGTTCGACCCCTTCTCCAGGTACCACAGCATATGGTCTTTGCAGACGTAATCCTGTTCGACGTCGTCCCAGGATACTTCGTCCCGACGGTGGAACATCGGAGAATACGGAAATGAGAACCTTATGCCGTAGCTGGCTCTCGCGATAGTAGACACCACTTTCACTGGCATGGTGTCCTCCGTCATGCGTTGCGATCGGCCGGCTTGATCTTGCAAGAACCCGCTGAGTACAGCGCCTCTGCAGATGGCAACTCGACTAGGACAGCAGATATGCAAGTATCAGCCGCGGGGCATTATGGAACGAAATGTTGAACCAAATCCACTAGGGACTCGTTTTGTTGTTTACTTACGGTCCCTCGCCACCGGACTGCAAGATACTGATCTTGGAATCTCTATGTCTCTCTCTAAGGTGTTCGTATAGGTATGGGCTGGACCCTAGACCTCCTACGAGGATGATGCCCTGTTTTGGTTGTGTGATTCATAAGAATGATTTCATATGAAATGAACACTGCTCCCACTGAATTATGTCTGGGTGTGTACGTACAGTGACTTGTAAGCACTTACGCTTGGCCTCTGCGGTTTGGCCATCGACCAACCTATCCACCTCGGTAATGGCTTCGTCAAAGATGGCCTGTATGTGGTCCCTAGTAAAGATCATCTGACCATTTTTGATCGGCGGATCGCATCGGTCATCGTTCCTATCCGAGTCGCTGGAAAAGGCCGCCGATGGGATCGTGACGACGTAGCTGACATCGTGGTCGAGCGAGAACTGGTGCTTGGGCCCGTACTCCCAACTGTTCCCCATCAACTCGTTGATTTCCAAGTTGGAGAGGCGGGCCCATTTGCGTCCGAGGCACCTTTTGACCTTCCTTTGGAGTGCCTGATCGATGAAGATGGCACCGCAAAGCCCCCCGGATCCTTCTACGGCTTCCTCGAGTGCTAGCGGCGACGTTTCTCTGACCTTGTATGTGATCGAGTCAACAGTGCCTCCCCCGCCATCGCAGATGAGGTAGACCTCGTCTTTCTTCGGTTTGTGACCAGGCTCCGAAAGCGTCGAAAGTGCCGCCGCCTCGGGTTCAGCGACGAAGCTGAGACATGTCTCGCCGGCAGCCAGCCGTTTCTTCAGGATGCCCGCCTTCTCGGCCGCCTCCCGCATGGCCTGCCGCGCATACCCTTTCCATATGGCGGGGACCGTGATGACCACGTGGAAGCGCGACTCATTGACAACGGCCTCCCCTCTGGCTCTGGTGATGACGTGTAGCGTGTGCTCCCAGAGGCATCGCAAGTAGTCAGCCACGACGTCGACGGCCGTCTTGCCTTCATCGCGTAGCTTCTGCTGAGCCTGGAGTACGAAATCGGACGATTTCAGGTGCGGACCCAGATCTTCCTCCTTTAGGAGAAGGAGCTTAAACCAACAGACGGGGTCGCAGTCCTTGCCGACCTCGAAGCCCCAGGTCGTCTTGCCATGCTCGTAAAATACCTCGGTTGGGGCCTTGCCTTCTTTTCGGTCACTTCCCGGCCTACCGGCGTTGGCATGTCAATACAATGTGGGTGCTCTTACAGAAATAATCATTGATAGCTTACCAGTTGGTGATGATATTGACCTGCTCGCTCTGGATGTCTGCAGCCGTGGCCCAACCAACGCCGGATGACGTGGTTCCGAAATCAATGCCGATTACCAACAAGTCATCGACATATTCATCTGTGCCGACGTTCTGGGATTGATGCAACCCGCGCTTGAAACGTGAGGCGAAGCTTCTCAGCTCGTCTGATAATCCCATCTTCGTGAACTTCTCGATCCTCGCATGAAAATATACGTACAGCAGACGGTTCGCAAGCGGGAAAAAACATTTCTCGTTTCGTAATAATAACAGAGGAATGGGTGTTGGCTTTCCGATTTTGGAGAAGGCCACTGGAGGAACAGCGACTTCGCTTTCAGGGGTTATCAACTGAAGAAAGTCAATACAGTCTGGAAAAAATCATTTGACAGGGTGATCTTATCTTAATGTTCTCAGTGTGGTGATTCTGTTTGCCTGTGATGCTGCTTCGATCATCCGCGCGGGTGTTAGCGCTAGTTCGCCATACTTCCTTCGGTATCGAGCACTATAGCCCTGTATATCGCAAACCTTCCCGCCGCCAAATCCACTTCTCGGCTCCACCGCGTCATGATTCCTGAAGGTGAACCGGAGCTTTGGGAAAGCCAAATTGGCGCGCTCCTCGAACGCGTTCTCAATCATCAGCGCGGCGCGTTAAGTGCTCTTATCACGCTCTCCACAGCCATTTATAAGGCATGCTGATTTTTGACGTACGCAACGTCCGAGCCGCGGGAAGCTTCCAATTCCCACAATCGCAATCTCACGAAGCATAGATCTGATGCAATGTCCGGCGAAGGATCGGGCTCGAGCAACCCCACGGGGATGAACGAGGCTTCGGCAGTTCCGGTGGTACCCCTGTGGGAAGGGGAGAGCTTGCAGTTGGAGTCGCTCCGAGCGCTCCTGCAGGAGAAGTGTGCCCAGCACGCTGAAGAGGTCGCCAAGCTGAAGGAAGACCTGCAGAAGGCCCACGACAATGCCGAAGCCCGGCTCGCGGCCCTGGCGCGGAAATCCGATGACAAGCTAAAGCAACACGCAGCCGTCTACCAAGCGTTATATGCGCAGCTGCGGAAGAAGTACAAGGCCGCGACTTCCGAGCAGATCTTCCAAGAGATGACGGACGAGCGCCTGAAACAGAAGGTGCGCATCCTTCGCCAAAACATCAAGTCCTTCGCCATGCACTTTGGTTGTCAGAACATCAACGAGTGCTGCTGGGAGTGCTGCAGGGGTCATATCCCACGCTGGTCGGCTACAGACATGGAACGAATTTCTGATCCCGACCACCCGCTTGTCCGAGAGTGGGAGACTGTCACGCCCGTTTCTATGCTGGCCTACACTTGGATCATCCTCGTGCGCAAGGTGTTCGGCAAGTTCCTGTGGGCTGGTGGCGACGCAAGAGGGCTTCACGACGTCTGGGTTCGATTGACTGGTAAGTGGCGCTTGGTTTCCTGACAAAAGGTCAATAACTGACTGTCGCAGACACCCAAGAAGGTGGGGGCCCACAAGCTTTGCGCGAGCTGCAGATGTGGAAAGCCGTCACGGCCTCTCGTCTGTTAGCCCCAGCTCATTCCGAGACCCAGGTGACGAGCAACGTGGTAGACGAACGCCAGATCAGGCGCAAGATTCTCGGCCTATGGTGGACGGACTTCCGGCATCGACTAGTCAATGATTTCCCCAGGCCGCAACATCGTGTCCTATACGGCGGCCACGCGCTCGAGATTATCGAGCAAGCCGTGGAGCTGGACCTCGAGATCAGCAAGCAGGGCGCCCACATCGAGTGGGTATTTGACATTGTAGGCCGTACGGATCCGGGCACGTCGGCAGAAGTTCCACCATCGTTGTCGGTGGTCACGGTTCCGGCCTTGACCAAGGTGGGCGAGTCGAACGGGGACGACTTGGACAAGGAACCACGGGTGTTATTGGAGGGGAAAGAGCCAGTGCCTTCAATTCAGACAACACACTTCTCAATTAAAACCTGGTTTGGCAGGAAGACAATTTGCGCGCATAAATCGGGTGTTTTATGGTACAGGCTATCACATTCTAGGGAAAGACAAAAGTGAAAAATAGACCATAGTCGCTTGCAAATCAAAACCCGAAACCAAATGAACCAGCCATAAGGCTACCCAAAATCGTAACTCATACCCCAGTATACACTCCTGATGTTGAATATCCATCTCATCCAATATACATAGCCCAGACACCGATGAAGAAACCCGACTAGCATACACCTCAAGCGGCACCTGCCGGCCTCCTTCTGCGATAAATGTACCGGACGAGGCCGAGACCAGGCACCAGAGACGTGACAATCTTTGTCGCGTCGCGCTTCCAGAGGTACTTGGCCCCCGCCAACGCCGTAACAATCACGCCCGGCAGGTCGAACGGTTCTTCGGGGAGCGCGCACAGCACGGGGTTGGACTCGGGGTCCATCGGAAATAAGGGCTTCTTCTGGATGCACTTGATCTCCGAGTTCTCGGTTATGAGGCGCCAGAGCAGGTTGGCGCCGTGGGCCTCGATGTCCATCTCTTTCAGCCAGAAGGTGCTGTAGAACCGGAAGTCAGGGAACCCGGGGACGTGGCGCCGCTCCCAGATCAGGTCCTCGAGCGCGTTGCTCGGGTGGCAGTCCCACGGCTTGTCCACTAGGAAACAGCGCATCATCGCGTAACCGACCGAGAAGCGGTCCGAGTTGCCCATGCCGAAGAGGCTGAAGAGGCTGATGATGAGGGAGGATTTGGGCACCGTCGTGCCCGGGAAATTCTCCTCGTCGAGCTGGCAACCCACCACCAGGTCGACCTCGTCCGGGTGCTTGTAGAGCTTCTTCAGGTTCGCCACGGCCTCGGGGTCCGAGGAGAACTCCTCGAAGGTGTCGCGGATCGGCACCTCGATGGCCGGGTCCTGGCCGTTGTAGGCCCGGAAGTACTGGTTGAAGGTGGGGAGCCCCTGCTCGCGCTCGTGGACGACGCTCCAGGTCGCGAGGTCGAAGGGCTGGCCGCGGTACCGACCGGCGCTGCGGAAGCTCTCGTCGACGCCCGACTTGAAGTTGGGGATGTGGGTCGCCAGCATGCCGCGGACGATGTTCTCGAGCCCCGCGTCGACGAAGCCCGCCGCGTCGAAGCCCGTCGCGAAGAGGTCTTGCTCCCACAGCGTCTCGTTCGCGCCGTCCTTGATCGGGAAGCTCGAGATGATGAACTCGTGGAAGCGGTACACGACGGCCATCTCGACCGACACCACCATGGGCTTGCCGCCCTTGGTGACGAGGGGCCAGGGGTAGGTGGTGGCGGGGCTGATGTCGATGGGGTCCTCGTTGAGCATCTGGCGGTACAGCGGGAAGCCGTCGTCGTTGGGCCACGGCATCTCGTCGGTCCAGTACGCCATCTGGTACGCGTTGGCGATCATCATGTACTTGGCTCCCATGACCATGCGCGCGGTCTGGTAGAGCTGCTCGTCGTCGTACTCGGGGCGCTGCTGGGCCAGCAGGTCGCAGACCCGGTTGTGGTCCCGCAGGAACAGCGTGTGCACGCCCATCATCATCCAGTCCTCGTTGGTGCGCGGGTCGCCGCCCGCGAATAGCTTCGTGGGGTCGACGCCGGGCCGCGTGCGGGTGCTGACGTTCATGCTGTTGTACGGGAGATAGGAGGCGTTTCCGCTGGTGCCGCGCGCTTGGAGTTCCTGGGTGAGCAGCTTTCCGCTCTTGTGCGAGCGGAGAGAATGTGCGACGTCCGGCGTGCTGCCGTAAAGCGCGGACATGTCGAGCCAGGTAGTAGCCATGTTGACATTCTCGCGAGGGTTATCCTTGGAGGTACCAGTATCCGGCATGGGCGCCGTTCGCATGACCTTGAATGTGGTGTTCAGCGGATAGATGTCCTCGTCTTCCGGCATGGGGACCTCGACGTATTCCGTGGTGGAGTCCAGCGAGAACGTCACATCGTGCATGATGAACTCGATCAAACCCAGTAAGAACGGGGTGTGCTCGTAGTAGATAGCCTTTTTGCGCTTGAAGAACGCATTGCTGATCGCCCTCGCATTGGGTCCCTCCCGGGGCTTCGAGACGCCGTCGGCGTAGGTGTACTGCTTGTAGTCGCGCTCCCGCTTCGTCCCGACGGCGCCTTCATTGTACTCGTCCTGCTTCAGCCAGTTGCAGGAGCCGTCGTACGTGCGGTACCACCACCAGGACTTTTCGGCAGTGCAGCGCGCGTCGATGTCGTAGGGGAGGTGCTCGAACACGCGTTGCGCCTCCTGATGCGAGGATACGTTCCTCGGCTCCTTTGTGTCGTATGGGGGACCGGTCCGGGGTTCGGGGGCCGAGTCCGGAAATTGTATGAAGTCCAGTAGCTTCTCGAACGTGAGGTTCTCGTCCGGAATTTTGCCGTTCTTGAAGATGTTTTGGAAGGACCCGGTATAGTCTTTTTCAACGATCTTGCGGAACCAGGGCACGAAGTGATCGTGTGCATCTACCGGAGGATCCGATTTGTTGATTTTGTGAAAGGGTTCTGAAGAGTGAACCCTGTTGTAAGGCCAGTGGCTGGCTGATGCAGCTGATGAGCAGGCCGCCAGAACGGCCAGAATACTGATAGAGCGCATAGTGGTACCTTCCCTTCTGGCCGTCTTGTCAACAATTGCACCAGTGGTAAGGAGGCGTGGAATCTTACGGTAGACCGATCATCGGTCAGAATTCTGGGGAGACTGTGGAGGATGACTGGGAGATCTCATCTTGGGGAGTGGGGATGTGGGCGGTATATGAAATAGGGAGCCCAAAGGTGCCTCATCGTGCCGAGACGAGTCTGACATGCACCTACAGTCCATACCGAGAATAGTGCGAGCTCAAGACCCAGCCTTCGCGAACTGCGCCAAGGCGTTTACCGAGTTGTTCGCGATTGCGTGCAGGCGCAATTCTTCCTTTTTGCTTTTTTGCTTTTTCCACTTCTCCCAAGCCAGGCCAGGCAGGGCCTCGCCTTATTCTTACTCGCTGGGGCGGTTTTGGGGGCGTAATCAGACTAGCCGCGAAGCGAGAAGCGAAGCTGACTGGTAGGGTTCAAGGATCAATTTTGGGCCAATTGCGGTGCCAAAGGCACCATTACTGCAAGAAAGTCCCTCTTGGGCTATGCGGATACAACTCAGCAGTGGTGATGATTGGGCCTAAATGCTGTCAGCCCTGTGGGCAGTGATCACTAGAGAAAGCCGCAGCGGAAATGCGCCTAAACTAGTTCCACCTGGGGTGCAACGGTGATCGTGGCACACGCGATAGGTTGGTATGCGACTCGACTCTTCGGGGAAAATGTCACCCCATAGCGTTGCGTTGCGTATCGTATTTTAGCCGATCGAACGAGGAAGCCGTGTCGGCCCTCCCTAGAGCAGCCGATCGGCAAGTCGGCAGCATGTTAAGCATCGAAAGGCCGTCTCGGGGGTTTAATGGGCGGTCAGGGTTTTGGAGTCTGGAGTCTGGAGACAAATCTCCAATCTGTTTTATCTCACCCCCACGAGCTGACATGGCCATGATGTAATCTCACTAGCCGAGGCGCCAGTCTCACCAAAGAAAAGGTACCGACGCGCATTGCAGTGCATCGCACGTCACACGAAGTTGCTTTAAAGAGTTCGCAAATGCGAAGTTAGCTGCAGTGCAGTCCTTAGTTTGGTAGGTTTGAGGCGCGCCCGAAGTAGAAGCAGGCTATTTTTGTGTTGTTTGGTGTTTGGCCTTACCATAAAAGGGCTATCATGCGGAGGGTATATCCTTGAGCGCCATAAGCCACCAAACAGTATCGTGCAGTATCCAAGCCTCTGCCTCGGGGGTATGCAAGCTGGTACGTCCATCAACATCGTCAGGTGCTATTGATATCTTAGCGTTGCATCGAACGAATCCAAAGACGACTCATGCATAGATAGTGAATACAAACCTGCCTTCAATGTGGTAAAGCCTTTCAAAGCAAAACAACATAGGCAGTATGTGATCTAGGCACGAGGGGTCAGACATGGCAATCAGCGTCCCAAGTTTCCAGCATCAACCTGTAGCAGTAAGATATGTACATAGAGTCTGATTTTATAGCTCAGAGAAACGAGGGTAAAGTTTGCGCAATTATTACAGTACAACCAAGACGGAAGAGTGATTCTGGAATAGATATAGGAATCCAGGGGTCAAATCTAGGGGTTGAATTCAGGGGCAAAATGGCGATGCATCACAAAGCCCGTGCGGAAACTCAATTCGGACTGCAAGTCACCTAACCCAGCGGAGCGTTTCGAGGCACGCACCAACTCAAAATACAATGAATTGGTCCTGGTAAAAGCAAAGACATGGCGCACACGTCACTGGGCCCAGTAAGTCACGTGGTGGGTTCGTTCTATCGAGCGGTGGCTCAAATATTGCCCAGATACCTTTGAAGGACAATGAATATGTCAGTCACTCTGTACACGACGCAATTGATCATGAAGCCGATACTGTCTATAGAACTATAACACTTTTACTCCATGATGTGTTGTGAAGTCAATTTGGTACCAAGAGACACGGTCATTGAGTTACAATTGAGAGCAGCAGGTGATCGTATGCTACACTGGACACCAAACACTCTCATCAACTTGCATAATGCCAAATGCTGGAATGGTTAAAATCTCAAAGACAAGATATCACTTGCATTTGCATGCCAAAATACGTCGTGTACTTCTGAAAGTGGTTGTCCTCGATAGCCATGCCGGATCCTAAACATGTAAGCGCACCAATCATTCGCTGTGCATCGGGCCACCTATAGCATCGACGGCGACGAATACCCAGGACCTAGGAGTCCAAAACGAAACGGTAGTTGTAGGCAATTGCCGGGCAGCAAAAGAGTTGCCCCCAGGCAGCAGTCGTCAGGCTGACAATACCCTTGTTCCAGGCAGGCAACAGGCGGATTTTCCATCCTCAGCAACGCCTTGTGACGTAGTACCATGACGGTATCCTTGATGAAAGGCGCACCGTGCAACCACACCAAGATGCAGTTTGCTACAACTCGCATTAGTGACTGCAATAGCCATCAACCAACTCTCTCCGGCTATTCCGGTGTGGGCACTGTCAGAGGGCGTAATGACAGTTTCGGTGAACAAGTGAGGCCTCTTCTGCATCTCTTCATCCATCCTGATGATCCATTCGAGTCCCCCAAAACGAACATTGCGCAAAACAAGCTGATCAGAGTACATGTTAGAACCAACTATCGGACCTAATTGGTCAAAGAATCCTTGGAGGCAAACCACGTCCACCTTTCTAGCCTAGAGACCTCCAGGTAACGAGACTTAAGTCTTTGGTTGCCTCTTCAGTTACATATCCCGATGCGTGACATGTACATTGCGCTCCTAGAAGACGTCGGCACCACACACCTTGCGAAAGCGTTTAATTGGGAGTGACGAATAAGACGTATATGAAGGTGCGGGGTTCCTGATATCCTTGATGATCAGTAATCCAACACTATCCGTAGAAGCCTCCTCATGTAGAACGCAAGCCACATTTGTCGCATGTTAATATCCTTGAGAATTGTCCATGGCTATCTGGTCACTACGTAATGCTTTTAAGGGCATGTTGTACTAAGCTCTACGCTTCAAAGTTTGGCTACCAGGTATGTAGACATACTATCTTGTCAACGTTACTCGCCAGGGACGGTTTTTGTACAGTTCCACTCCTGCATGCGACCAGTCCAATGCCGCGCAACCTGCAATGGATGCGTTTTCGACCCAACATCGCATTCCAAGAACTAATAGGTTGAACCAGACTATTCGGAATGTCCATGAGGAGAATAGATGCGTTTTGAAGCTCACCATGCCACGTTTGACCACCAAGCCATCTGCTTGCAAATGAGATGGACCTAGCTGTGTAGGCTCTATCCCGTCCTGCTAGTTTCCCCTGCAAATAAAAAAAGGAAAGCCGATCCCTCACTTTACCGATCCATGGCGTCATGATATTCTCATCAATTTGCTCCGAATTAGTATTTGCGGAGTAGGTTCCGGCGGAGTGCATCGCATTATCCGAGTTTCACTTTGTGTCGTGACACCAATTATCAGGAACTTTCCGGATGGGCCACACCAAGGGAGACTCGAACTTTGAGGCTATAATGAAAGGTATCCCAAATGAGTGGCAATCAAGTCCGGTACTATCGTGCGGGAAATAGGATATACCCATTCCTCGGTTGCAGCGCGCTTGGTTGCAAACTCCAGACTCGTGAAACTTCAGTTTGCATCATTATTCACCGGTATCAACTGTGAAAAGGAGAAAGGGGGAAGGGGGGATGTACTGTTATGTTGTGTAACAGTTGACAGCGGATATGATTTTCATCCTCGGGCTATGTGGGTGGCTGTGACAAAGCCATTGGCGCACCGGACGTCTTCAATGAACAAACATCCAACAGGGATATGCGATTGGTCGCAATGGTTCGCCACCGGGCATGTCGAAGGCGTTCATAAGCCTGCCTGCGCCCAGGTTCTTGGATCTTCCAATCCCAGATTATGTCCTGACCCCGCCCCTATGTGATGTGATCGATCGAAAAAGATGGTGAAGTGAAAACACCAAGTACTTGGCTCACGATGGAGCCTATCGGTCTTGTAGCCAGTGTCGCAACGCTTGTGAAAGTGGTCGACAAGACTGTAGAAGGGGCACGCCGCATTGCGCAACAATGGAAAGAAGCACCAGCGGAGATCAAGGCCCTTACGGTAAGGCAGCCGGACTTCCCTTCGCATCATCCAAACATGTGCAAGCATCTGATCATCGTCTACCCAGGAGTATCTGCACCACATGCAGTCGCTTCTCACAGCCATCAAAAAGGACTCTCGTGGGCAAGTCAATCAGTTCATGATCTACACCATAGTTCGAAACGTGAGTATTGCAAAAGACCTTTGCAAGGTCTTGGAGACCGACATTCTGGCTGGAGAGAAAGAAGGGTCAAGTCGAGTCATCAAAGCAGCCTGGGTCCGCCATCAAAAGAAAGTCAGCCGACTCAAGGAGGTTCTTTCTAAAGAGCAGGACTTATTGATCCTTGCACTGTCAGCATGAGTGACTGTCACCGGGGTTGGATTGCATATTAGAGAGGATGGTCTCCGTTAATATGTTGCAATTTAAGGTCAAACTATTTCCGTTCCGACGAGACCAAAGGCACGCCGCAAGGCCCAGTCTCTGTGGGCAACGTTCGTGTGAACAATTCCAACGAAAATACGGAGCTGGGGTCAGACGGAGTTGCGTCACAAATCGACCAGCATGTTGAAGCGTATTCCACAAGTTTGGAAACGTACAGCACTTCTTCTCACCAGCCCGGTCCGGCTACTTCGCTGGAATGTTCACCCAACTTCATGCCAGAAACATACACCATGGGTAGGGCCCCGCTGATATTCTACGATTCCCAAGAGACATCTCCATCCATGAACCATCGAGATGTCACGTATACTCTGCTGATCCTCCGCCGGCGTCAATTGACACGCGTCACGCTGCACATGGAAGTCAACAGGGACTCCTCCTATTGGCCCGCGCTGAGAGCCAAACCGGCAAGCATAGGGTATCGGAAGGCGTACGAACCGCCTGCTACACTACTAGATGCCCTGGATAAGTTCCTCCAGAGTCGCAAGGCCTTGCCACAAGATGCTCAAGTCGACATGTTTCTGGGTCATCGGCAAGGCAACTTCATAGTCGACCCCAAACCACGCCAGCGGCACAAAACTCAGCAGTACCTTCAGCATATATCATCCAAGGCCATCCATATGCAATGCCCCAGGTATAAAGAACGGGAGCTGATCCACAGCCCGGTTTCATGGAAGTACGAAGCGATCCGGATCCAAGCCAAGCTCGAGTCGTCGGGCTGGGCGATCGAGGTTCGGTTCAATGCCAGAGAGGATCATATGGACGAGGAGCTGTATGCCCTGAAGATCCTCTACGCATTGCGTGGGAATAACGGGTTCCGGTCTCTCATTGGTCTCGTCGAGGACGACGATGGCAGAATCAGTGGATTCCTGTGCCGAAACCCATCACTGGGTCCACTGCTGGACGTCCTCTCTCGGGCGAAGCAGCACGGGAAGCTCGTCGACTGGGCCCGCCGCGAACGATGGTGCCGACAGATCGTCCAAGGCATCTCCGACCTTCACGGCCAAGACTACAAGCATGGGTCCTTGGGCAGATTTCTCAGGAATGGCCTGTACGTTGACGAGCATGACAACGTCGTTTTCCTCAACAGCTTCCGCGAGTCTTTCACCTATGCCGACGACCTGCAAGACCTCTCGATCCCACCCGAGTGCCAGGACCAAGGAGGCGTTTCCGATGATCCGGCGTCGGCTATCCCGGTGCAACCGGCAACGGACATCTACCAACTGGGGCTGATACTGTGGTGCATAGCGGCCAACGAAGAGGCTGTCTACCGATCGATGGTATGTGAGCATGATGATGATGATGACATCGTGGCACCAGAGGAGGAGCACCGCATTGCTTCCGACACGCAACTACCCGCTCTGGACCCCAGCAAGGCGCCGCCGTTCATGAACCGAGTCATCGCCCTATGCAGAGCGGAGAAACCAGAAGACCGTCCGCCCGCTTGGAAGCTCTTGGAGGAGTTCCCCCCGCCGCCCGCAGAGGTCAACGAGACACTGAGGATCGGCGAGCTAAGCGTCGGGGACGAGGCTACGCCGGCAGAGGACGATATGGTGGCTTGGCCGATCAACATACGCTGCCGTAGGTGCCAGGCGCCCACGGCGGATCATTATTACCACTGCGGACGTTGTCTCATTGCTGTTTACTACGATATCTGCCCTAAATGTTTCTCGGGTGGGCATCACTGCTTGGATGATGATCACTACTTGCAGGAGCTGCGCAAGCGGGAGCCGCAGGGCAAATATTACTCCTGTGTGGGCGAGGGCGGGCAACGGGAAGTTCTTACGTGTTGAGGTGGCGGGCCTTGTGGCTTTCTGTAGGCAGCTTTCCAGAACGGGTTCTAAAAAGTCGCCCTTTGGCTGTGTCGCGCTGTTCTCGTGAGGCCAAGCAGTACTTCGTTGCTTTCAGAGTCGGGAAGGCATGGGTGCGTCGAATGGTTTTCATTGAACAAGATGGACGGTGATGAAGCCGGAGTTACTGCTGCTTTATTTGGCTTGTTACGAGCTGGACGACATTTTGCATTGGATTTCAGGCACGCATCATAGATAATATGACTAAAAAGAGGTACGACGGCGCGTACCTGTTTGATAACTTGCACCTGTCCACGTACTCGGGGTATCATCGAGATGTTACGGCCATTGGATTTTCAACGTGGTCGCGTCAGAATGTGGCACACCAGCGCAGTGAGTGTGGCCTTTGCGAAACATGATACACTACCCACCTGCCGGCGTAATGTTGTTATGCCTTGAGGGTCATATACCAAAGCTTCAGCGTCAGGCGCATGATAGCCGCGCTGGTCTTCAAGCCTGTGTCGGAAATCAGTGCGTTCAAAGTCCTGGTAGTGGCACAGCGAGCGAAAACGCGATCTTTAGACCCACAGTCGGCTTCCAGCCTGTGATATGTATTATGAACCTCTACTGACAATGCTCTTCTAAATTGTGTGAATTGGGGCATCATCTATGCCAAATGCCGGCCGTCAGAATTGCACATGGGCATGTGGCCAATATGTGTCGCATCCGTGTAGTTGGAACTTCTTGTTAATTGACAGGAGCAGAAAGGAAAAGAAAAATAGCAGGATAGGGCTAGCTACATAATCCCCAGCTGAATTTTCTTGTATTCTACACAATCAATAAGACCCTACAAATGCCACCTTCACTTGGTTTACGACCACGACACCGTCTCCCCGCCTGATCAATAACCACTGCCAGAATGCCTCTCATTCAGGCGAGGTTAGTCACTCGTCCTCGACAATGATCGCACAAAGTGGGATGCCAGGAGCAAGTACCATCCATCTGTCGCCTTAGCAATTGATGGTCGTTGATTTAATGTCAGCCCGTTTGGGGCCCGCCAAAAGCTTCCAGTCAGCTATCCCACTACCTACATGTACCGACCAGCTAGGCCACTGACTGCAACGAATAGGCCCACTACCGACCGATTTGATTAACCTACCTGCTACCCCCATTGCCGATTATCCCATTTCCCATTATCGGTTGCCCCGTCTCTGATGCTTCTCAGCTTACTTGATTTGACATCAGAATAAACTAACCCACACAAGCTCTTTTCCCCTCTATTTCTTTATTTGCTTACTCCAACTGGATCAGATCAGTAGCAAGGCCATCAATTCATTGGCAGCGCATTTCCAGATCGCGTTTTCTTTTAGAGGTTAGGCAAATGCCCCGCAGCCCCACCTCTCCATTCTCCACCCCAACTAACCAGCCACTTCAATTTCTCACTTAGTCATCTTGTTGGCACCAGCAATTCAACTGCAAGCAACCTGCCAACTCCATCTTTTTCCATTCATCAACCATCATCCATCAACCATCAATTCAACCCGATCCGTCTCCATCCCCAACTCCATCCAACCATCAATTCATCCATCTCCACCACCTTTTTTTCTTTTCCCAACGTCGCAACGTCGCACTTCATCTGCGACTCAATTCTGCTCTAGTTTCTCGCGCGCGTGCAAATCAACTCAAGGATCTGTCACCCGGCGCCCCGGCCATTCTACTGCTCCTGTCGGCTTGGCCGACTCTGTGCGAGTAGGATTGGGATCCCGTCGGAACTCGTCCAACTCGTTGCTCGCTATTTGCGGCTTCCTGTCTGGGCCTGTCACCCGGCGCCCCGGTCATTCTACTGCTCGCGCAAGTCCCCAAAGCCACTCGAGTAGGGTCGGGATCCCGTCGGAACTCATCTGGTTGTTGTGAGCCTCGTGTGCAGAACTAGAACTAGAAGCAGCGCAAAGTCATGACCGCGACCGCCCGGTAAGTATCCGCCCCATCGTAGCCCCGTTTGCTACTCATCTAGCAGGTATGTCGTCGAGTGACGAGACGACGCGTTTTGCTCAGTCGGTTTTTGTTGTGCGTGAAGATGATGACGGCACTGAATTCGTCGACCACTCCATGAAACTTGATGCCATTCACAAGCCCTCCACGTCGGTCCTCTTCCGCCTCAGTATCCCCATCACCGACAGCGCCTCCACCAAAACCACGATTTATCTGCAGATCACCCCCGATCGTATCATCTCTCTACGAACCACAGCTTGCGACACGAGCGATACAAGCGAGCGAACACCGCCTTGCCTCGATCGAGTCCGCGCGCGACTCGGCGGCGCTCGCTTTGTCACGCGCCTCCAGTTCCAGCTGCACACCGGCCACGCACAGCTCATCGTGCCGGCCAACTTCGATCTCCCTCATAATGAGGCTCCCAACAGCCCTGCGCGACAATTATTCGCGTCCGTCTCCTCGCTCGCTACCGCTTCGGTCTTCTCGCTATATATGCCGCATAACGTGTTGCCGATGAAGAAATTCCGTAATTTTACAGAGGCTGTTCGTCAATTCCCGACTTTGACGGCGACCCAGCGCCACGCGTATGAGCGCATGGTGAATCTGCGCGGCCTCTACCATGGCAAGGGTGGCGTTGTTTACACGCCAGAAGATCAAGACATACCTACGACGGCTGCTGCAACCGCGTCGGATGCCACAACCGAATCAGACGCCACCACCGTCGCTTTCGACACTCCCCTCGCGTTATCGAGATTCTCCCCCGCAGTACGAGGAAAGCCCGAGTGAGGGACGTAAGTCAAGCGGCTGTACGACCGGACCCGAGAAACCTGTCTTCGTTGACAGTGCGGCAGGCGACTGTGCTCCGCCAGCGTATGATGGCGAACAGCAGTACAGATCGATGAGTAGTAGCAAGCGTCTGCTACACTGCGGTAGCGAAGACATCGATTTGTATCCAACACCGAAAAGGATGTTTCGGCATCCAAGGAAGGTGCAGGTAACAGAAAAGATATCGCGACTTCACCCTACAAATTCGGATCCCGGTTTCTCCTTCGAAAGCCGGCTGCAGTTGCAGCTTGAGCGGCAACAGCGACAGATCGAGCAGTTACAGGAGGATGTCAAGGCACTCCAAAAGCGAAACAAGGAACTCGAAGGACGCCAGGGCGAGCTGGAGGAGAACCACAGTGTGCTGGAGAATCGTCAAGGAGAAACAGAGGAGGCCGTTGAGTCTATACTAGTTCACACTGGCGAGCTGGATGAGGAGTGCGAGAAGCTCGGGAAGCAGGTGCCAGATATCGGCGATGAGGTGGAGGACTGGATGAAGAGCAGTATGGGAGATACGGTGAAGGACTACATGGCGGACTGGCTAAAGGAAAACATGTCAGAATCCATACAAGACTTCATCACCCAACAAGTGACGGCGCAAATAGCGGAAGTGAAAACCAAGATGCGCAGCGCTCTTGGGGACTGATTAATTGAATGCTGCATTGAATTACCGTACGATACCTGCCTTGCTATTAGGTATTTTTTTGTCCTGAAGTGTCCAAAGTGAATAGCCCTTTCCTAATCTTGTGACTATCTGGGTAAATGACCAATGTCCAAACGCATGCTGCGGCTTGAGTAAAAATGCTAATAAACTAATGTCACCAAGGATTATCCACTGGATCAATCGCTGGATCAACCACTGGATCAACCACTGGAATAACAACGAATAAATAACAGCAGTTTCAAGTAATCATTGCGTTTCTAGTGTTTATTCGAACACTTAGTCCGTTCAAGTTTTTTGCGACTGGCAGCATATCAAGATGTAGGTCCTATGGTGGAATAACTGGCTAGTCCAGGGTCTTGTCCAAGGGTGAATGACCTCTTTGCTACGCCCACGACGGAGTAAGACAAGCAACGCAGCATCGAGCCAATACTTCCGGCACCGCTAGCCGACTAGGCGGACATTGAGAAATGTCTGCTCCTGTAATAAGGCCAGGCTGAATCAACGAGCTAGAACGCGAAAAGGTCGCAGGCAAAGAGTGCGGCCTACCGTTCGCTTTGGAACGCCAAAGCTCCAGGCTGAGGGAACAGGGAGTGCGACCTCCTGCTCCACGCCACGAATGCCTTCAGTGACAATCACATGGCCGCCGTGGCCAGGCTGGTGTCGAACCAAGTGTTCAAGTTTCAATCTCAAAATCAAAGTCGACGAACCCTGTCCAGGATCGGTACAACTCAACCTCTGCGAGGCCAACGGGTACAGAACCGACATGTCCCATCTTGCTCGGACAGGGCGCGCGCCTTCTTCTTTCTCTGGAAATTCCCGGTTCTACTTGAAGGCTTGGACTTTATCATCAATATTTGAGACACCCAACGTTGCCTTTCTTCCTACTACTATGTTTACACCCTGACATCACCTTTTCCAACACCAAATCTTCTATCCAGGATCTCTGCATGAGTTATCACTATGAGTGAATTAACGGCCTCCAAGACTGATATCCCCACAATACGCCATCTGCCTCCCACCATGAAAAGGCCAGTTGACCAGTCGGTCGATTGACGTCTTTGACCGTGACCCGACATGCAGCAAAGTATGCGACAGAGGTTGGCGAGACGTCCGAGAGGGTTCTTGGAGGAGACGCGCACTCGATCGGCGGTCCTTTGCTCACTAGAGATATATCCAGTCGAAAAAGGTCTGGAGGGTGGCCAGACATGTATTGGCGGGAAGCCTGGCAGCTTGGGTAAACCGTATTCCATAGCAGCAACAGCAATCTAGTCTCGTCACGGCGGGTTCATTATGCTGAGATATGTATTACATATATAAGTTGTTACGAATGAAGCGTTCACCTCTGTGGTGTACATGTTTCAGTACTGGAGAAAGTCGTGTTATCACTGGCACATTCCACTTGCATTTCACGTAGGTAAGCGTAAGGCAATCACAGCAGTAGCACAAGCAATGAATGCCAGTCTTAATTCGCATGCCTTGCATGTTGATGACTATGTATGTTCCCTTGTAACGCCCCGAAATTTCCCATTGCTCAATGTTCTCTCATGACCGTGTCGTCAACTTGGGATCGCCGTGGTCTCTAAGTTGCCACCATATGACATTTAGAAGAAGGCTTGGTTCAAGCGTCCTCGCAGGTTGGGCCAGAAGTCTCCGGTCTCCTCGGCCTGGGTGCCGCCGCCCGAGCCGTGGATGCCGCCATCGAAGACGTGGGCGTGTGTCTTGAACCAGTCGACGTAATTCTCATTGATGCCGTAGAACTCCTCCGCGCGGCCGCGGTCGTCGAAGAGCTCGGCAATGTGCTTGCGCAGCTCGCGGGCGGCGCTCCATCTGTTCAGCTGGGGCGCCGAGATGCCGTAGCTCACGACGAGGGTGTGGTAGACGCCCCACAGGTTCTGCTTGTCGGACCGGGCGTCGCAGCGGTCGAAGCCGAAGTCCTGCATGGTCTGCGGCTTGCTGGGCAGGCGGTCCATGGCCAGGCAGGTCTTGAGGTCGTAGCCCGTGGTGCTCTCGTCCTCTTTGCAGGCGGGCATGTGGGCGGCGGGTAGGAGGTCGGGCTCATTGCAAAGCTCGCTGCAGATGAAGTCCTCGCCGCAGATGAGACAAAGTCGCGGGGTCTGCTTGCCGCAGACGATGCAAGGTCCGCTGTCCTTGGCCTCGTTGTTGGCCTCGGGCATCTTGGTGGTCTTGTTGGTGTTCTCCATGGCTGATGGACTGCCAGAGAGGTTTAGCATGTTGCAACTTCAAGACAAAGTTCAGTTCATTGTGGAGGACGCAGTAGGTGCTTACTCAAGTGGCAAGAAGTGGTGATGGGCTTGTTTCTGACCTTTGACTTAGGCCCTGCGAAGGAAACGATAATGTTAATGGTAGGAAAGGGAATTGTCCTGGTTGGCTTGGGAAATGATTAACAAATATGGTATCTCAGGAAACAAAAGATGCGGTGTTGCGGGCTTGGGTGGCAGGCATGGTGATACGCAAATGAACGAAGGGCAGGGTCTTACAGAAGTTTCTTACCAGGATGAACACTGCAAATGTGTCTGTGTTTCTTGATGAAGAGAGCTGTCGATTCAATGATTCTTCAATAGGTGTAACAATGATGCTTCCCACCCGAGTCAAGATCTTGACTTTCCGGCGCTCTGACGGGAGTTGTTGGGGTAGCCTGTTGGCGGTTATTTTTTGAATTCTGTTTCAGGAACTAGCTTTCCCAAACGGGCATCAGGACACACCTAGGTACCGTATCAATATATTTATCCAGGCCTGAGTGATTTGTGTTGAACAAGTGAAGACGACTGGAAATGTGTCCCTGAGTTATTGGTGGGAGCCAAACAGGGCATTCATTGAATTGCTACGCTCCAGATCTCCCAAGATACCCTGCCCACCAAGGACAAAAGCAACTACTGTACATTTGTCATTTAACTTCATGATGTTACTGGGTGTTCCCAATAGCTGATGATCTTGCAATAGAACCGATTCCACCCAGATGCACCAGGAGCAATCAGAGCATGGCATTTTACCCGAACGTTAATCCGCCGTCTTCATCGGTATCTGCCGCCACCAAAGACTTTACAATGTCTCCCTCAATTTGAACTGCTGCTTTCGTAAATCCCGGTTCTATTGGTGTAGTCGTCGATGTTCCCGCCAAGCCTTTTAAAGACGGGGGTCGCTCGGAGCTTCTTCCAGGCTCGGCCTGGGTACGCCTTTGCCGCTGAAGCTCGTGAGCTCGCTGACGGTTGAGCGGCCGTGGTGTGCAATCGGCACAGGAATGGGAAAAGTCTTCTCTGTAGGCGTCCTCGATGTTATCCGGGTAGAAGCACTCGATGTGCTGCCAGGTATCACATGTCTCGCAGTATATCGTATTCCCATCGTCGTCGGGAAAGCCGCAGATACATTTGATCCTGTAAGGCTCTTCCTCGTCGTCTTCCCTGTCCTCCTCCTCATCGTCGTCGTCCACCGCATCCGCCAATGGTAAGACGAACAGTGCCAGCTGCTCCAGATGCATCGCGATGTGCCGCTTCAGCTCCGCCCGACTCACCTTTTCATCCCGCACATCACTGCTCGCAGACTTTCTGATGCGACGTTCCAGTGGCCAATCGCAGAACGGGCAGTCGGAGGCCTGGAAGTGGTTAGGGACAGTCCGCCCAGAATCCGCCAGCGTCGCGAGCTGATCGGAAAGACGCAATCCGTGAGAGACTTTGATGTGCGCCATTGTAGCGCTTTTGTCCCTGAATTGCCGATTGCACAACGTGCAAAAAAGTACGACCTGTGATGCGTGATCTCGTGGTCGAACCAGCTTTTCCGATCCCCAAACATTTCAGAAACGCAGTCCCTGCCACCTATTGTGCAAATATAAGCCCTCAGGTCCTGATAAGCATGCTTTTTCCAAGACTTCTCTCGGTCGAATTGCTTGAGAGTATGGCATATAGGGCATTGAAATGCTTCGCCCTGGGTTGACAGGGTGTTGAGCAATGGCAGCCTCAGCTTCGTTTCATTATCGAAAGTAGTCGACGCAGTCATAAGAGAATCCACATCGTCGTCGAATTCCTCCGCTGCGAGGGTGTTCAAGTCCATTCCTGGGGGCAGTGTGGTGGCCTTACTGGACACATGCTCCGTTACGCCATCGTTGGATGGCCTCTTCTCCGTACTGAGGTGTGCGGTGTGGTCCCGACAGTACTTTATGAACTGGCGCCTCTTCACATTTGCTTGTGCCACTCGCTTCGCCAATTGCCTTCCGCTGTCGGTCTCCATGTATGGATATTTGGATAATACATGGTCATAGTCGAAATGGTCCGGAAAGGGACCCGTTCGTTGCATGGCTCGATTCCATCGGCTTTCGGATCCAGGCGCCTTGACTAGAACCGCAAGGCGGAAAAGAAAGGCCAGTGACTGGGAGATGACCTCGATCAAGACTCCACACTCATCGACAGGAGAGTCCCGATCAGTCTGGCTATAATGAACTTCTCCTGGCGGGATTGCCTCAGGCCCTGTTTTCACTAAAGAAGGCTTTAGTTAGTATGCGTTAAAATCGGCTAGACTTATACTGATGTGAATTCAACGAGGACATGATTTTCGTTTATACCAGCCCATCGTCAGTAGGGGTATAGGAAAACTCGCGTCTTGACGACAGATTGCCAACGGGTATTTCTGGCATAGTGATGACAGGTAATACGATGGCCGGTCGGTATTTCTTACGTTCAATGGCAGCCTCGGTGATGTCTTGGAGATGGCGTGCTATCTCGTCTCGAATATCTGGAGAATTTGCTAGGCGGGCGTCTAACGACAGCCTCTGTGTTGGTTGATGGAAAGCGCCAAGATTGCCAGCCCACAGCTCGAAACGAGCTTTCAAGTCAGATGTTCGTCTCGAAACGTCGGCCTGCTCTTTGTGAGTTTGTTGTGTATGCTTGGCTGACTGGTAGGGATCGGTGGGGAAGGGTAGCCGCTCACATCAGGTGCGCTCTCTAGATCAAACAGACTCTGCTTGATGGCGTGGCAGCGTTCAAAAATTGACAAAGATGAGCTTGCCATCATAACCCATGTGTTTGTATCGGTAATATACAGCTATAGATGTATGTTTTCGTAACCTTGGACGCCGGCTAACCATACCAGAATAGCCGGTAGCAGGATAACCGACGAGCGATCACTGTCGTGATCTGGCATTTGACAATGAGAGGAGAAAGCTCCACTGATCGCGGATGGCACCCCCTCCCGAAAAACTGCTTATCTGACACTCGGCGTTACATGAGACCGAATATTGTGTATGCTGATTGGACATCGATGCCGCCTGCATGCTCAAATCTTGGAACCCCGCTTTCCGTCTTCTAACATTCGCCCCCTACAATCACGTACATACCTCATCCAAAACGATAGGAAAACTCCGCCTCAAACGGTTAACCTGTCCACTGGCAAGTCATACCGTCCCCAAGTGGCACATTGCTATGTCTGGGTTTGAGGTTGCTGGCCTGGTGCTTGGCGCTATCCCCATCGCCCTGGAGCTATTGAAACACTACGAGGATGCTGCCAAGCGACTGGGCTACTGGAGGAAGATACAGGTGGAGTACCAGCAGTGCAAAGGCGAACTCGAACTCCAGGCACTGTTATTCAAGAAGAACCTGCGCAAGCTGCTGCTACCATTGGATATACCCAATGCGCAAATCGATGCGCTACTGGCAAACCCAAACGGCCCAACTTGGAAAGACTCTTCTGTTGAGGCTCGGCTTGAATCCCGACTTCAAGACACGTATCGGCATTATCTCGAATATGTAAAGAGACTTGAGCAGACGATGGAGAGGCTGAAAGCTATACTAGCGCTGGACTCAGTCGGGATACAAGATCATTTGGGGAAGACAAGAGACCCATGGACCCTCAAGGCACTCAAGGCGAAAGTTCTGGACTCGGAATGGTGGGGATACGGAAAGTACAGAATCCGGTTTGCCAACAACGCCAAAGACCGGCATCAGCTGCTCGAGGACTTGGACAAGTACAACAACAAACTCGAAAAACTCTTGAGGACCAGCGACGAAGATACGCGCCTCGTGATGGACCGGGAGCATACAATCGCTGACAATAAGCTCTGCTCGTTCTGGATTCAGGCTACACAGACTTACACGGCACTTTCGAGCCACTGGGATTGTGGATGCGAGTCCCAAGCACATCACACCGTTCGTGTATCTTTGGAACATCCCCAAGCCGCTCATGATTTAAAGCTGGCTTGGTCAGAGACACAGCAGCATCGGTGCGGCACTTCTTACCTCCAGATATCCAAAGCGGACAGTCTGGTGTACGCCCAAGAGACGACGGTCATGCATCAGCCAGATCCGCAAAACAAGTCCCAGCCAAAAAAGTCTGCAATGAAGAGAACTGGGCAGAATGTTCGGTAGGTTTGATCCAGGTCACACAGAAGCCCTCCCAACTAACATGGCTTAGACATGCGATACCGTCCGTCAAGATAGCGGAGCCCCCCCATGCCCCCGGCCATTGAAACTCTTGAGATAGGCAAGGTCTCAACGATCTGCGCGTCTCTTCATACCAATGCTCAACGGTGCGTTGGCTATGTTACGGACCAGAGTTGCATATACTATGTGTACCAAGAGCCCAAGCCAGGGAACTGCCCCATCGCGTTGGAGGATCTGCTTCGGAGTCAGTCGGGCCAACCCCCAAGCTTCCGACAACGCTGCCGCATTTCCCTCGCCGTGGCATCCTCTTTTATGCAGCTGCTTGAGACGCCCTGGATGCCGCCCAAGACGCGAAGGCCCGAGATTGTCTTTGCAGCAGACGAGCAGTACTACAGCCCGGAGCTCGTTCTCGAGTATTCAACTCTTCTAAGGGGAGATACTACAATCGCTCGGTCGAAGCCTCCCACGTACGAGTTCTTTGGGCCCATGGAGTTCCTGGGCGTCTTACTCCTGGAGTTCTGCTTCTGGTCTCTGTTGGAAGCCCTGCCCTTGAGGGCGTCTTTCCCCACACCCAACACCGAGATTGAGAAGCTGGCCTTCGACCTGGCGGCGGCTCAGAGCTGGCGGACCAAGGTCCTGGAGCATAGCGGGCTGGACTACAAGAAGGCGATAGACTGGTGCTTTCAGGGGCACAAGGATATCTCGTCCGCGTCCTGGAGGAAGGACATGTTTCGAAACGTCATCCAGCCTCTGGAGCAGTGTTACAAGTATCTATCAGGGTAGGTAGGCCTCGGAATTGGATTAAGGGGCAAGAGGTTGACAATCAGGGAAAACTAGATTCACATGGTTTATTCCGACATCTCCACTTCCTGTATTGAGTTACCCCCCTCCTTTAAGGGCATTTTAGCTAGCACATTAGTCCACCTCCAGGCGTCGAACACTAATATACAACATCATCTAATTCCGACGTCTCGATTAGCTCAGACTAGACCAAACTTTAAGTTGGGACCACTCTTAGTCAGCACTCCAGCGGCCGCATGTACGCTTTTGTCGCAACCGCGTTGAACTGTCGAGTGCCTGCGTCGTAATCGTGACGAACCTCTGATGCCCGAGTAAGAGTGGGGTTGAGAGTGCGAGTGCGAGTGAGGTTTCGGAAGAAGAAGAGGAAGAGTATCATCAGGTGGAACGGGGGCGTAAGAGGCAGCGTGTAGTGTAGTGATGGGTAAAAGTAACAGATCGATGCATCATTGTGACATTTTGGGCAAAGTGGTGGACTACTATGATAATATTTGGTCATGCCTCAATGTACTGCAAGTCTTGTTATGAAGGTAGGTATAATCCAATATCCAATGCTACCATGACATGGCGTCACGACCGAAACCCGCAAACCTTTAAACAAAAGGAAACAGAATAAGAAAGGAAAGTGTGACACGCTCAATTAGGTCGCATACGGGCGCGATCCGCCTCGCCTCGTGGCGTAAGGTGGATGAACAGCGGCGGTTTCTCATAGAGATTATGGATCTCCATGCCCTCCGCCCAGTTCTCGTACCCTTCGGCTAGTCGCATATCAAAGTTGAACAGCATCCGGGCCATGATGGTGCGCATCTCTGCGTAGGCGAGGCTGTGTTGTACGATGTTGTCAGTAAATGGTGCATATGGGAAGTTGAGGTAGTCTTACTTCTTTCCGAGGCAATTCCGGCTGCCGTGCGAAAAGGGCTCGAATGCTTCTTTGTGATCATGGGCGAAACGCGGATCGTCGCCGAGCCAGCGCTCGGGGTGGAACCCTTCGGGTTGGGCGAAGTGGTCGGCGTGATGGTACATTGGGTAGTGCCAAACCCCGAGCTTGGTCTTTACGTATGGTATGTTAGCAATGGTTTCAGCTTCGCATCATAGGGATAATGTAGTATCCAGGACAGAAGAGTGAGACGAGGGCGGAGTGAAAAGACAGAGGAAGACTAGAAAAGAAAAGCAGACGTACGTTCTCGGGAATGTGGTCACCGCAGATTTGCCGTCCCCCGGGTGGCGTTATGCGCGGTACTGTGACCGGTACCGGCGGGAATAGGCGCAGGGATTCCTCAAACATGGCGATCATGTACTTGAGCTGGTTGACGCTACTCAGGTCGATTTCGTCCTCCCTCGAAAACGTGGCGAAGAGCTCGTCGGTGACCTTCTGCATGATTTCCGGGTGCTTGAGCAGCAACCACGACGTGAACGAGAGCGTCGTGGCCGTGGTCTCGGAGCCCGCGACGATGAAGAGATTCGCGTTCTCCTCGAGCTGCTGCCGCGTGAGGGACAGGCCCGCTTTGTCGGTCCGCAGCATCGAGTCGACAAAGTCCGGACGGTCCGTGACGGAGTTGAGCCGCTTCGTAAGTTTGGAGCGGACGTAGCCCATGTGCTCCTTGACCTGCTCCGTGGCCATGCGGCCGAGGATGCTGTCGACGATGTCGAGGAGCCAGGGGGCCGTGCGGCGATACTGGACCATGTGCGCGTTGAGCTTGAGCCATTGGAAGACGACGGCGACCCAGGGGTGCAGGGACGAGCTCTCAAGACAACCAAAAGACTCGCCGAACGATAAATCGCCGATGATGTCGAAGGTGGCGTAGTTGTACCAGAGGACCATGTTCTGGGCCGCGCCCTTTTCCGTCTTGGACTTTTCGCGGAGCCGCTCGACGAGCAGGTCGATGTAGCGCATGATGATGGGCTGCTGCTCGATCATGCGCGAGGCCGAGAAGCCGTGCGAGAGGACGGAGCGGAGGGCGCGGTGCTTGTCGCGGGGCGCGCCGATGACGCTCTGGTCGACGTTGAGGCCCTTGAAGATGAGCGGGTCCTTTTCGTTCTCGAGCACGCCCCGCGGGATGTAGCCCATGACCTCCTTCCAGGCGTCCGGGCGCAGGAGCGAGAGTTCGTCGGGCGCGACCCGCACGACGTCGCCGTACCGGTGGTGCAGCTCCAGGATCGTCTGCGGGGCGTGGCCGCCGAGCCAGTTGCGGAGGTAGGGCAGGCGGCTCGCCGCCCAGAGCTTGGGGCCGGGGTACTTGCGCAGGGGGTGCAGGAAGAGGTTGTATAGGGGCCGGAGTACGATGAAATATACGATTCCGAAAGAGGCCGCTGCGCCCATCAAGGCGAGGCCGAGATGGGCGGGCTTCATGTCGCCCAATTGTTTGAGGTTTGTCATGGTGGCGGTAGTCTACAAAACGTAGGGATGCCGATGTAAATGGGCGTAGATGTTGAAAAGAAAGCACGATGTGACTTGCAAAGCTCGCACAATAGGGGTTCAATGGCAGGCCCCTCGACCCTTAAGTACATGCAAGCTATGTATAGCAGGACATGCCACACATCTCGATTTCCTCGTTTGAGCCGCATTTTGCTTCAACTTCAATTCGTTCGCCAAATCAGCCCAACCCGTATTGACGTCTTGGGAAGGTCAACGAAGGTACGTAACAGGCCCGTGATGGTTGGTGGCTGAAGCACCTCCTCGGATGTAACATCAGCCCGAAGGAAAGAGTAGGCGAGAGTTGCTGCAGATTGCCAATACATGATGCGCTTCGATTTCATGAATGGAGCGTCACCTGGTGGCGGCGAGGCATGAGCATATGCAATGCCATCACGTAAGGCCGCCCAGTCGTTGATCGCGTGCATAATAAAAGTCCCTTGGTGGTCAGCATCGCGGCCTGTCGCGCATTAAGTAGGGTAGATGGCCTAGACTGGGTCAGGTAAGTAGGAGAGAAGCCGTTGGAACTTGTGCCCGTCTTAAGATCTTCGCGCATATAAGCACCCTATTGACCCCACCGCCAAGCCGTGCCACCGCGTGCGAGCGACTGCACGTGCAGGGATGGGTCGCACCGATAAGGCATGTGAATTTGGGTTGCTTAATAATGTATACATGCGCAGTACGGCGATCTGATGTCTATATATGGCGAGGGCCCCGTGGCGCTGCTACCTCTGGTTGGCCCCCACGAATGATCCTGCAGGGTATCAACTGTACTCCGATTTTCCATGCCGGTATGAGGGGCACTTTCTGGTTTTCTGGTTTTCGCAGCAATCAAACGTTTTGTCAAATGCGACAACGGTCGCCTTCGCCAATGCGAGATATGATAGCGGCCGCAGAATCCTACCCCATGTGTTTTCATGCATATGTGGAAAAAATCCAAAAGCAGGCTCATTGGGCGAGACCGTTGGGTAGTCCTCCCATATATCCACTCCATCCGTTGTGACGTTCCCCGGACAACTCTTGTCTAGGGCCCGATCACTCACATGACGGCTGGGACGGATTCTATCTGCCGAATGTTGATACCACGATCGGAAGTCAACAATTGGGCCATGGCGACCATGGTATGGCTCGTCGTACGTCAGCCTTGTGGTATCCCGGTTCTTCATTGTGACCATCCCCGCATTGGCATGGGGCGGTTGAACGGCAAGTAACGATACCATTAAGTGGGAACCCTCATGCACATCATATAGGCTTGGCTGAGGGGGTGCCGATCGGATTGGGAAACCCTGGCTGGCCAGTCACATACATAGCAAAGAGGGTTGGAACGGTTGGGCAGCGAATCCTTGATACTACGGGAGACGAGATCCGACTTCAATAGGTAAATCCGGTGTCATATTGCGTAATGCGATGGCAGTACGATAGCAAGAATGGCACCTAGAAGTCTTCCACATATTCATTGGGGTCAGTAAGGGCTCTCGATATCTTTGACTAATAGATTCGCTTGCTTCTCTCAATGCTACTTAATTGTTGGCAAACTCGGCTATCAACAACCGAAACACCATTGGGCGGTACCTCGTACGGTGCCGATGCAGTACCGAGTACGACCCACTGACAGCTTATAACGGAACGGCATGGCATGGGTGGTACCACGTCAAATGCTTGGGTAGCACAAGGCTTACCTGCAACAGGCTTCTACTATCGACCGGCTGTCAGGTAGGGCAACTATGTGCGAATTAGCCAAGAGAAGGGCCGGCGCTACTCGTACTATGGAGGCGGAACATAGCCGGAAACGGAAAGGGGCTAGAAGCCTACTGACTCATAGATCAAGTAACCCCATTCCAATAACCAGTGGGCGTCTTTCACACCCCGAACTATATTATTATTGCTATATACATGCATGGATCTTGCTGTCACTCTGGCATCAAACGTTCCCATCCCCCTTTCCATCATGACGTTAACCCTCAGCTGAACACAAGATCAAAACATATTGCCGTATTGAGAACATAACGCCCCTCCAGATCCGAGTGATCTGGATGGTTTTCAACGCCAACGCCACCCATTCATCGGTACCGCCGTACCCCGACGAAGCCTACAAAGGCTACTATCGGCCAGTACTCGACCCGGTCAAACTGACGCAGATCCTCGTGCGAGAGGAAGATGAATCTGGATTGGTTGAAGACTGTCAAGTCCGGCTGTTCAGGGGCCGGTAAGTTCTTATACACGCTCTCGAGGAACGTGTCGACGAAGTTTCAGAGGCGGTGCGATTCGGCGTAGTCTGTCTCCCGTATCGATGGCTCGTGTTGGACGTATTGTCGATGACCGGCCAGGTTGGACCAGCAGTAATTTATCTCCTGCTGGCGCGGTGGCGCCTCATTCGACCCGGTTTCCGTGTTGTAGAAATGGTGCGCCTGCATGGAAATACACCAAAAGCAACGGTCCTCCTTGAGCACGCTGGTGACTTGGGTATAGTACACCACCGCTGGTCTTGCAAATGGTCGGATGAACCCAGAAAAGTGTTATGGGAGTTCTTTGGATGAAGACAATGGCTTCTGAAGTGACGCGGCGCGATGGTCAATTGACAGACGGGTTCTACCAACCTCTGGAGTACGATTCCCCAAGGCTGTCAAGCAAATCCGTGTTTGGGGGATGAGTCCAACAGACAGTACGACGACGCGTTCGCCATCCAACCGGATAACTAATTTGTCAGTGCAATTCCGTAGAGTGTGAGAAAGGTTTTGGGTGCCTCAGTGCGACTAGCTTGCTTGATGGCCGGCGCCGCTGCTACATTGGCGGTCTGCTGGACCAGGCTCGGCGAGGCCATGGCCACCTTCGGTCCGCTTCGGCCCTCAGGGCGACATGAATTCGAAAGCGAACCCCCGAGGGCCGCGATAGGGGCCTATGGGCCCAATAATCGTTAGGTATACACGCGCATCTCCGGTGTGAGAGCGCCGAACCGGCGGAATGTCTTGGTTGCTGACTACTTGCTGACATGGCGAGTCGTCTGAATTCACGGCCAGCGACGGCATGGTGGCGAGGACGAGAGAGGAAGTCTCGCTGGAAACTGTGGGTGGAATTTTCAAGGGTAGTAGTGATCGTAAGGCGAGATTGTGGCCACACGGGCTCTCCGCGGGAGAGATGGGCGGTGGGATGTAAGCACGAACTAACCGCCATCACCATCATCTGATACGTTGGACTCGGCCCGGGGAAATGCTGATTGCTGCGTTAGCGGCACTAGCTGCAGCCAGTCGCCGCCAAGGACGATCATATCACCCCTCAGCTTACATGGTTTACCAGCCTCAATACGACGTTACACTTCCACGTACTGTAAAGCAGCCCCTGAGCGGTAGGATGGTCGTGGCTACAATTAAGGATCCTTTTGGGTACCCTTTATAACTATGAGTATAATAGGTTTTGCGACTCCCCGCGAAAATGACTGTTCACATTTGTTCAGGGTTGATACCATACATTCGGTCCGATGGCGGGGGTGGAGAACACGAAAACGGATACATGTAGCGAGTACTATGTTCGCTTCTTTGTAATCATTACGAATTAATGGCGCTTCCAGACTCAATCTCCAATGATCAATTGACATGCAATGTTTGCTAGGCGCTCGGAAAAGAAGGATTACCAGAACATAACCAACACGAGCCTGGTCGATCTTCAATACCGTCACACTCCCAATATGGTTTAGCCGTCTACAGAAGAAGTACTGAAGCCACAAGGACCGTGAAGAGTACTACTCTGGCTGACATACCACCTCTCTGAACAGCGCCCGACAAGCACTTCTCCGGGTTCGGCTGCCTGACTAACATCGGATCCCTCAACCAGTCGTAATACACGACCTCGCACTCAGCCTCCATAGCCTCTTCGACCGTAAAGTTGAACTGCTCCCCTTCAGCTCTGAGTTCATCCATCAACCGGGAAGCAGCGTCCTGGACGCACCAAGTCCAGTTCTGCGCTGCCACTGGATTGTCGGTGAAGCAGAAGTTCATGCCCCCGCAGTCCTTCTCCTTCTGATAGAGGACGGTAGTATCGCGGTAGCCTGGCGGGTCGCAGCAGGCCTTGAAAGCTTCGTCCCCGCGGTCCCCGAAATCGATGCCAAGGGATCCCGCGGTGGACGGGTCCTGGTTCTCTTTGGTTGCGTTGAGGTGGCGCGGGGAGGTGTAGCACATGGTTTCTAGCTTCAGGTCTGACCGTGGCTTGCCGCAAGCTGGACGGTTGAAGGCCCAGCCACCTTGTATCTGAATTCATGCCCACCTACGGTCAGTCGAGGTTCCTGTTACCACAAAGAGGCCAGAAACTGGAAACAGGGTAGCTTACCCATCCTGGCTCGCACACCGTATGCTGCAGGATAACACCACTCATGGTTAGGCAATGTAAAAGAGGAGCAGTCAAACGCTGGTATGCGAATACCAAAAAAAAATGAAGTTGTTTTTAATGAGAGAGGTAACTTTCGATCCTCGGGAGTTGAACTGTGAGAACTTGATTGAAAAAGGAGCTGCTTGCTTTCGATAGAAGCAGTGAGGCTGTAGCTAAGTACGGCTGCTATTATATCTAGACTGTCGATGCTTTCTTGCCTAGGCGAGGGCCAAGGATATCGATGCAAAGTTGGATGTGCTGGATATCCTTACGGTGTAGGTAGTGACTGTTGGTTACGGATGTGATATAGGCTAAACGTAATCGCTCCAATCGCGGACCCCCTCCACTGCTTGTTGGCGCATACACAACCCGTTGCTTTCAGCCGTAGCCACTGCCAAGCCGAGCATGCTCATAGCAACCTTGTTCCACGGGACGATGGCCCGATATGTTTACCCCAGTACCTCTGATCAGAGGAGCTTTTGTTCACGAACGGCCCGTTTGGCGCGGGCCGAGGCACGACTTTAGGCGGCCCAGTGTGTTGGTAACCAATTGAGCCCAGAACCACACAACCAACGATGTGGCTAAGCGCCAGTTGCTGCTTTTGTTTATTAACAAGCACTTGAATGTTTGCCCCAGGTCTTCTGCCGAAGCTTCGGACAGCATGCAGAGTCACATACCCGATCCATAAGATCATGATGGCCACACAAAACCTCGGTTACCAAGAAATTACCAAAGAAGCAAGCATATCGTAAGGGGGGTACCATCAAGGTCCTTCAATTCCAAAATGTGTTGACTAGACAATTGACTAAACAGTTTACGCGCGCTTTCGTATGGTAGATGAGGTTGCTACAGGTTTGCTGAGTGTCTGATAACGTAATGTCATGTTTTTGTATCATCAACGGGAGCCGCCGATACAATAATTTCGCGACCACGTGCTATAACCTGCTTCGTCAACTCTCAGTCCTGCCCCTATTTACACAATCTGTAGACATACAAGGGTTGATTAGAAACGTTCAAGAGTGCCAAAACATAAGATTATATTGGCCCCGAATCTGTTCAGATCTAGACTCAATACCCCTCGTTCTGGAAGGGAAGGTGAATTTGGATTAATCTTACAGGAGAACAACCGCTTATATTGCCTCACCATCGTTGTCCCGATGTGTCGTATGGATTGCCATCGGAGCCAGGTTGGACATATTCTAGGTTGGATGGCTTAGACGCCAATAGATGTAACCACAAGTTCTAATTGGCGCTGCAAAATGTCTACATGCATGCCCGCCATGGATTGCTTTCGTGATGACACTGGCGGGTGCTGGATACTGAGAACTACGAGTTCACAGCTCGGCAACACAGAAATCTCCACATAACCCAAGTAGATGGTAAGCTTAGAAAATGTATCAAAATCCATCGACCTTGCTTTGCAACTGACGGCAATTTTCTACAAAGGTCGATATCTTCCCGGTCGAAAACCATTCAGATCAATTTCCATCGCCCAACCCATCTCGTGCCCTCTTACAGACGACGCCACAATCACAGCCCTTCCAAACATCTGGGGTTCCTCGCTCGACCTTCCCAATCCATGTTTATATCATTAAGAGCGATGATTATTGCCGTATGCTTCCTTGCCCTCGCGTTAGCCACCGGCGCGGTTAGATTCCCCCGGACCGAGCCGACTGCAGATCATTACACCGTCTGCGGGGCAGATCGAGGGTAAGCCCATGGCACCGGGATACTTCAAAGATCATTGAGTTGCTGAATCTACCGTCCTGCCCCAGATACACTGAAGTCGACTCACTTCAGGCAATCGATCAGCTTTCGTACTCCATCGTGTCATCCGATGAGTACTTCATGGCCAAGAAGGACTGCATCTACGCCCACGTCAACACCACTATCGTCAGCCTCTGTAACGGCGTTTACCGTGACAGGCACGTTACCCAAGAAGAGGTCAAAGGGGGCTTCACCCAATTGATCAAAGATTGCGGGCTCGAAGGTGGCTTCTCCGGTGGTAAGTCGTGAACCCGACAGCGTTCCATTTGCTGGTTTCCAAGTTCTCTTTTCGCCTCTATCTTTCATCCAAACCCATGCATGAAACATGACTGATGAGATGCAAAGCCCACGTTCTCAACAACCTGACATGGTCTGCCTACGGCGACCATGGTGGTACTCGAGTCAACGCCCCGGACGGGGCCAACCCACCTGATGTGCCCGGAGGCAGAAAAAGAAACCAATTAATAGAGCGCGATGATTGTGCACTAGCTTATGATGGGGTTAGTCATTTCAACTGCCCCAAGGTCAACAAGATGAACGATGATGGGAGCTGTGGTGGTGAGATAAAACCGGAGAATCAGTGCCAGGTCTTCTGCGAGATCAGAAGAACCGGCTTCTACGGCATGGAGCAAAGACTGGAGGGGGAGGCTGGCCAAAGGTCACCCCCAGGGGTCAAGGTCACCGTTGGAGCGGGTCATGAGATCGGGGTTTCCAACGGATTCTCCATCAGTGTTGAGGGGGTGATCAAGGAAGTCATAGGACTGGGCGTCTCGTACGAGTGTAAGCGATCAGCGCCGGAAAGGCATTACAGCCCTTGCTAATTTGCATCACAGGGAGCATGGAGGAGGTCAAATCCACCACTATTGAGCGGACGGCGGAAGACATGGCACCCCCGGGCAGGTACTCCCGGTGGGTATACATGCCCAAGTATGTGGAGAGCTGCGGCACAATTTCGAGGAGAAAGTATGTCGGTGGAATCCCTTGTATAGGTGTTGGCTGCCCTCAGAAGCCTGACCCCGCGACTTGCGAAGGGGACGTGGAGAATGTCGAGAATGTGTGCTCCATGACAGCAAAGAGGCTCCCTGATGGATCAGCTGATATGGAATGGGCTTATCGTAAGTTCGAGATACCCTGGACCACCACCACCACCAACAACAAAAAAACTTTAGAGGTAACATGCGGGACTAATTTTCGAATCCAGGATTCGAGTGGGAAGATGGAGCCCCGATTCCCATGGACAGTCAACCCCCCAGTTACAGGCAGTTTTGCAAATATGGAAGCGATCCCGACGCTGACGGCGAGAACGAGTGCATGAACTATCTTGATACATTCAAGGCGCGAAAGTGAATGCGGACCGTAGGATCCATCACGGCTTTGGACGTTCGCCTTAGTCCTTTTCTAAGTCCTTGGTTCATCGTCTTCTGCGTTCCCTTTCCTTCCTTTCCGCACGTTCTTTAGCCCATTCGTCTTCGCCCTGGCAGTGGACTGCAATTTTTGGAACACTTTGGCAACCTTGAGCCTTATTGGGGTTTACTTGGGTTTACTTCGATCGAGTTAGCTAATGGTATCTTCTATTGCCTGGTTTGGTGGCTCTGTTGCGCTTGTTATTTCATTTCTTGCTCGGACAAAGTGCATTCTATTCAATCAACTGTTTCCCAGTGACAATTCACTTAAACCAGCAGAGAGGCTTGCTAGTCATTCATACGTGTGCAAATCGCCATTCATAGAGGCTAGAGGAGACCTCTCTCTCTCTCTCTCTCTCTCTCTCTCTCTTTACTTAACCGGAATTCATTGGTAGGAGATACCAGGCGCTCCGGCATTCAGCCAAGTCTACGCAGCCGAGAGCGACTCCATTGCCGATGAAAATAGACCATGGCAAGCTAACCTTGCGCAACTTTTGGAGCACGTGGAACAAGGACCGAAGATGTTCCTCGAGGTAAAACGACCCCTTACTTGAACATGATTGCCTTCGGCACGGGCCGAGATACCCATTCAACTGACCCAAACCACTGGTATCCAATTGAGCTGGGCACTAGACACTCCTTGCCTTGAAAGTGGACTAGATCACTCAATTGGTGTATTGGTTCTTTGCCAAAGCCCCCATGCCAGGTGACAAGAACACAGCGTTCGCTTGATCATGGAGAAGAGCTGGGACCGTCCAGTGGCGGGGCTGCTCAAGGCCGAAACGGCGATGACGTGCCCGAGATCGGACCTTGTCGGCGATAACTGTATTTGAGATCGCAATGCATGCTCTTGAGAAAGTGGAAAACTGTTGATTTGCTGCATGAACCACTCAGACATCGTGGTGGCGGCGACGTACGTCAAAGACGTGGCAGTTCTACAGCCAGGGACGTGGGGGGCCGGCGCCAGGGATGCCCGTGTCACCGCATATCCATGCAAGCAGAAAACGCCATGCATCGGGGCATTGTTCGACGACAGAGCGATGAACTCAAGAGTATTTCGGCATCATCATGGATGATTCCTACTTATATCCCTCCTATGTGTTGGAGGTGCACCCAGTTAGTCCGAGGTCGATCAATTGATACCCCGCGGCAGCCGAGAAGGCGCTTCCGAAATCTGCGAGCGAAACCCGTTCCCCCAACGTATAATCAGATTACATCGGATAACGACAGGTCAACAAGCACCGGACTCAAGCACCCGAAAGTATATGTTGGCAACAGATGCGCCCTGAGACACAACTGACCTAGCGGGAGACGGCAGGACGGATTGCCGAGGTGAGCGAAAGATTGAGCCAAGGATCGATCCAGCTTCCCTTCTCGTACATAATCACAACCGGGGCCCTCCGAGTTTCGGGGGCTTAAGCTTCGGAGGTGCGGCATCTCTAGCATCTGTTTGACCTGCTTTCCCCCAGATTTCCACCTAGTTTGCTCCCTACATCTAGTCAAGCCAGTCTGACTCCAAACCCCATTGGAGTATTGGCAGGCCGGCTAGCCCAGAACTGGCGACCGATCCGGCTAAGTAGCCGTGAGCGTGCCCACTAACCCCTCCAAAACCACATGGGGGGCTGCGATGACGCTAGCGAGCGTTAGCCGTCGGGATTCCTCAGTTCCCTTGTGATACGTGATAAGAGGGACAGGAGACGACTCATCATTCTCGATCCAATATATGTATTTGTATGTTTCCATGAGTAAACAAAGGCATCTTCCTATTTAAATCATACAGCGCAGTCATACCCAAGCACCTACTATCAACTCTCTGCGCCTCTCCTCTGTCCTTCCCTGAGCCCCTCCGCGATTCAGCCACTTACAGACACACACCACCTGCCTACTTCCCCACTACTCCACGTTTCGAGTTGAAACTCTCGCAAACGACGATGCCACTGACCATCCCCTCGGTCTTCCCGCCCGGCTCGGACCCCTTGGTCAAGTTCGCCAGCCGCCGGAGCGTCGTCCACAGCACCAAGGGCATCGTCGCCTGCACACAACCACTGGCCGCGAAATGCGGCATCGAGATCCTCGATGCGGGCGGCAACTGCGCTGACGCGGCGGTGGCAGTCGGTACGTTGCGTCGACCATAAGCAATCAACAATGACATACGTAATACTAACACTCCCGATCCCCAAGCGGCGGGACTGAACATCACCGAGCCCGCCTCGACGGGCATCGGCGGCGACGTCTTCTGCCTCTTCTACGACGCCCAGACGAAAAAGGTGTCGGCCATGAACGGGTCCGGGCGCGCCGGCGCCAAGTGCACGCTCGAGACGGTCCGCCGGTCGCTGGGCCTGGCCGACGGCGACAAGTCGGCCAAGATCGACATGCAGAGCGTGCACGCCGTCACGGTCCCCGGCGCGGCCGCGGGCTGGTGCGACGCCGTCGAGCGCTTCGGCAGCGGCAAGCTCACGCTGGAGCAGATCCTCGCGCCCGCCGTCGAGCTGGGGGAGAAGGGGTTCCCCGTCTCGGAGCTGGTGACGCATTACGTAGGTTCCTCCCTCTGAAAGAGAGAAAGATGAGTTTTATTCGGGCATAATCACGTGCTCTTCTAATGGATGGCTAATACTCACCAACATACCACAGTGGGCCAAAGCCGAACCCACCATCCGCGCCGCCTCGCCCAACTTCCGCGAGATGCTCAAGTCCGACCCCAGCGCGCCCGACGGCGTGCGGGCGCCGCGGCCGGGCGAGATCATGAAGAACCCGACCCTCGCGAAAACGTTCCGCACGCTCGCGGCCGAGGGCAAAAAGGGCTTCTACACGGGCCGCATCGCCGAGGAGCTCGTCCGGGTGGTCCGGGACCTGGGCGGGCACCTCGAGCTCGACGACCTCGCGCACCACCTCGAGATGGGCAGCGAGGCCGTCGACCCCATCTCGCTCAAGTTCCGGGGCCAGGGCGTGGCCGAGGCGCTCAAGGATAACATTCCGAAGAGCGGCGGCGACGGCGGTGACGAAGACAAGGATCTGGACCTGGGACTGGAGCTCTGGGAGCACCCGCCCAACGGCCAGGGCATCGTGGCCCTGATGGCCCTCGGCATCATCCAAGAGCTCGAGGCCGCCGGCACGATCCCGACCTTCGCCGCGGCCGACTTCAACACCCCCGCGTACCTGCACGTCATCGTCGAGGCCCTGCGCATCGCCTTCGCCGACGCGAGCTGGTGGGTGACGGACCCCAACGTGGAGAAAGTCCCCTCGGCCGGCCTCATCTCGCCCGAATACCTGCGCGAGCGCGCCCGGCTCTTCGACCCGGCCCGGGCCACCGACAAGCCCCTGCACCACGGCCAGCCCTCGCCCGCGCTGCAGAGCAGCGACACGGTGTACTTTGCCTGTTCCGACAGCCAGGGCAACGCCATCTCCTTCATCAACAGCAACTACGGCGGCTTCGGCACGTGCATCATCCCGTCGGGCTGCGGCTTCACCCTGCAGAACCGCGGCGCCAACTTCAGCCTCGACGCGGCCCACCCCAACGTGCTCGCGCCCCGCAAGCGGCCCTACCACACCATCATCCCCGCCGCCGTCACGAATCTGCACGACGGCAGCCTGCATTCCGTCTACGGCGTCATGGGCGGCTTCATGCAGCCGCAGGGCCACGTCCAGACGCTGCTGGGCCAGATCGTCGGCGGGCTCAGCCCGCAGCAGGCCCTCGACGCGCCGCGCGTCTGCATCGGGGCCGGCATGCCCGACGAGGGCGAGGTCATGGACCGGACGGTCTATGTGGAGGAGGGCATGAGCGCGGAGACGATCCAGGGGCTAAAGGACCTGGGACATAACGTCGAGGTCCTCACGGAGCAGGATCGGGGCATGTTTGGGCGCGGGCAGATTATTCGCTGGAGTGTCGATCCGATTGAGAAGATGGGCATTTGGTCGGCGGGGAGCGATATGCGGGGGGATGGTGCGGCGTATCCGCAGTAGAGGTCGAGTGTTCGCGACTGTACGAGAGTGGCAGGTTATTGGTGATGTCAGCTAAAAGGGAATCATACGGCATTGCAGCTTCTTTCTAGTCTTCATCGTCGATTAGTAGCAGGCACTGTATATATCCTCCGAATATTGTTTAAACAGATTGGCGCCTCAAAACACAACAGTCCCGTCTCTGCCCTTCGAGGATATATGTTCATTAAGTTGGTAGAATTGCGTCTCGTAATGTACAGGTAGGTAATCTTGCGTGCGCCGATATCCCCAAAAAGTTCGTACAGTCGCCCGCCCGCCATGCAAAAGAAGCACAGAGTCGATTCGTCCGTCGGTCCAGCTTTCTATTTCGACTCGGACTCGCCGCCCTCCATAGCAGCAAGGACGTTCTTCTCCTCCAACATCTTGGCTAAGGAGCCGTCCTGGTGCATCGAGACGAGGATGTCGCATCCGCCCACGAACTCCTTCTCGAGGTAGAGCTGGGGGATCGTCGGCCAGTCGGAGAACTCCTTGATGCCTATATACCGAGAGATCAGTTAGATATTCGTTGCGACTAGACGTTTCCTTGGATTTGCCCAAGATTTAGCCGACTTACCTGATCGCAACTCGTCGTCCTCGAGGACGTTGAAGGCGGCGAACTTGCTGGGGTCGACGCCCTGCAGGCCGAGGATCTGGATGCTGGCGCGGGAGAAGCCGCACTGGGGGGTCTCGGGGGTGCCCTTCATGAAGAGGACGACGGGGGGCGGAGCCGACGGCCTTCTCGATGGCCTGGCGCGTCGTGTCGGAGAGCAGGCGGGCCTGGAAGGCGGACAGGAAGGGCGCGGGGCGCATGGCGGCGGAGGAGCGCATCGCCATGGGTCGGGCGGTTTGCCGGAAGCCCTGGTATTGGGGCATCGCAGGTTAGTCAGAGTGTCCCATTGTCACAGTTTCGGACGGGTGGGCGGCAAGGGTTATTTGAGTCAAACAGACTCTGGGTTACTCACGGCGGAGAAGAGGGATCTGGACCACATCTTGGATCGTGTTGCGATCGAAGGATATTGTAGATTGAGGTGGTGCGAAAGATGCAACTTCGTAGGGTAGGTAGCTTCTTTGTGACAGATAATTCCTAATCGGCAAGCGGCGAGATGCAGAAATCAGAATGGTCGGCGATTCGGAATGAGCAGGGATGATGTAATCAAAGCCAGTCGCTGTCACTCAATCACTGACAATGGATGTTGGATTGACAAGCAGCAGCAAAAAAAAAAAGCTTGTGTGGGTCGAGATAACAGCACCAGCAGCCTTGTACGGCCTGGCAGACGCCTGGAGAACCAATCAAACCCCCCCGGGAATCCAAGCCTGGGAGGCCCTGAGCCAGAAAGCCTGAGCGAATGAGCAACACCCAACAGGGCTAATCAATTCGTCACCAACTCACCCCGCATTCCCGTCGTCCCCCTCCAACAAATTCGGGCTAGGTTGGCATAACAGCTGCACCAAGAGGGCAAGTACAGGCGATGGATGCGAGATCCAAGGCGCGCTCCTTTCGTCAGTCACTGCGCTGTCTCGTGCAACCACACTTTTTGACTTCCACCCCCTCCGTTCGGACCTCATCGTTCGATTGGTGGCATGGCATCATAGTTCTGCAACTGATGGACATCAGAAGATCGCAGCAAGAACTACAAAGCTTGGTTCAACCTGATGATGCCGAACGCAGTACAAGTGAATGGGCGAGAGCCGACATCGCGAGCGGACTAAACTTGGGATTGAGTTTCCCGGGTGAGCTGAAGCTCCAAATGACTCCTTACAAATAGACAGAAAGACCCCGCCTTGGCTCCCCCTTGGACGGAGGGAAGAATGGCCATGCTTCTGCTTCTCCAAGATCAATCAATTGATTCCAGAACAACTTACTCATCCCAATTGGCACTATCACATCTAAACTCACCCTGTCACTAAGACAAGCCAGTATTAGAACACCTACTCAAGCTGCATGACAGAGACCTCCCCCACTTGACCGGACCCTGATCCAACATGCTGCAGTACATCTCCTCCCACCACGACGCCCACCACATCCGCCGCGAGTCCACCTCCCTGGCCGCCCTAACGGCCGCCCTGCTTGACGGCAAGACCCACCTCCTGCTCGCCGCGTCCGGCTCCGTCGCCACCATCAAGCTGCCGCTCATCGTGCAAGCCCTGTCGCGCCACCCCAACCTCAGCATCCGCATCCTGCTGACGCCCTCGGCCTCGCGTTTTCTCGCGGGGCAGTCCGTCGAGCAGCCCACCGTCTCCAGTCTCCGCCACCAGCCCAATGTCGACGCGGTGTACGTCGACGAGGATGAGTGGAAGGAGCCGTGGAAGCGCGGCAACGCCATTTTGCACATTGAGCTCCGCCGGTAAGTTGTACCGACCGTTACCCTGTTTCATCCGCACTCTGATTGCTTTGACGGGATTGAAGACGAGGTGGAAATCTTGAGAGCAAATACTGACGATCCTCACGTAGATGGGCCGACCTCCTCGTCATCGCGCCCCTGAGCGCCAACACCATGGCCAAGATCGTCAACGGCATGGCCGACGGGATCTTGACGAGCGTCGTGCGCGCCTGGGACGCGCGCGGCGAGCTGGACACGGATCTGGCGCAGCTCCAACAGCAGCAGAACCAGCAATCCGCCGAGGGTGGCACCACCAACGGCACCACCACCAATGGCGACACGGCCAAGAAGACGAAGCGCATCCTCGTCGCGCCCGCCATGAACACGGCCATGTGGCGCCACCCCATCACGGCCAAGCAGATCCGCGTGCTCGAGGACGAGTACGGCGTCGGCAACGCCGACGGCACCGGCTGGTTCGAGGTCCTGGCCCCGCAGAAGAAGACGCTGGCGTGCGGCGACGTCGGGGACGGGGCCATGATGGAGTGGTCCGAGATTGTGCGCGCGGTGGAGGAGAGGCTCGGGCTTGGGAGTGGTGGTAACGCGGCAGAGGAGTGAGAGTGGGTGCAGATGGTTCAACGGATAATTATGTTCACGGCTATTCCTTTCCGCACATGCTGGGTCATGAAGGCGTATAATAATGGTTCCTCGGCGGTAATATCGGGATATGGACGGCTTTTCCTAGTTGACTAGCTAGTAATATGGCTGAGGTGACTTGTTGCACCGTCTTTTCCATGGGCCACATCACGTTCAATTGGTAAGGGGTTTCTCGATATCTCCTGTTCTAAATAGTATCGAACCTGCAGAGAATTTTTACATCTTAAATTCCATCGCGGTTCATCTCCACTAGGTCTCTGGTGCTTTTTATTTATTGGTCATCCCCAGCGACGATGACCGCCGCCTGCTCCGCCAACGCGTACACAGCCGCCTGGATATGCGCCCCAATCACGACGGGTATCACGGAAGCATCAACAGCATACAGCCCGCTCACCCCCTTGACCCGAAGCGACGAGTCCACCACTTTCCCCATAGCGCAGGTCCCGTGCCCGTGGTAAGTCGAGATGGCCCCCGCCGCGACGCGGGCGTCGAGGTACGCGTCGTCCGCGTCGACCGACATGGGCGTGAACGCGCTCGGCGGCGTCTCCGATTCGACGATTTCACGGCCCAGGGTGGTGCCGTCGCCCGCCACCAGCGCGGCCATCCGCCGCAGCGAGGCCCGCCACACGTGCCGGTCGGACTCGGTGGAGAGGTAGTTGGGGTCGATGACGGGCGGGGCTTGCGCGTCCGCGGACGATATGGTCACCCGGCCGCGGGAGGTGGGGTGCAGACTCACCATGACGGTGGTGATGTGCGTTCCGTCCATGGGGATGACTGGATCCATCGAGGGGAGCGGCATGTACAAGATGAAGTTCTCCATGACCGCAGCCGTGTCTTCATTGGCCCCTTCGGCCGAGGTAGGCACGGCCGTCGACACGAGGAAGTCGTTGGCGTTCCCGAGACCGAACTGCGGCTCGGTGAAGAGCGGGTTGTCCGAGCCGAGGGCGTAGCTCTGCTTCGGGTCTTTGAGCCGCCAGAACATGTAGAACATGACGTGGTCCGCGAGGTTCTTCCCGACCTCCGGGAGGTCGACCTTCTGCTCGATGCCGTGCGCCGCCAGGTCTCCGCCGATGCCTGAGAGCATCAGTAGCTGGGGCGTGCGGTAGGCGCCGGCCGAGAGGATGACGCGCTTGGCGCGGTACTCGGTGCCGTTCGCGAGCCGGACGCCGGTGGCCTGCATACCAGCGCCCTTCTCCCCTTCGGCAGACAGTATGACGGACTCTACTACCGTCTCGGTCAAGACGGTGACTCCGGCAAGAGAGTAGACGGAGCTCGCAATCTGCCGCTTCCCGTCCCGGCGGTTCTCGTAGAGCTCGCCGACGCCGAGGATCCGGCCCGCGTTGGCGTCTAGCTCGGGCAGGGGGTCGACACCCAACTGGCGCCACGACTCGAGCACCTTTTCGCGGAGCGGGTACTTGCGACCCGTAGAGGAGATGGAAGCGGCGTAGATAGGACCGCCGAGTCCGTGCTGATCTGGGTTTTGCTTGGGATCGCACCAGTCCTCCGATTTGCGGAAGTAGGGGAGCTGGCCGGCGTAGCTCCAGCGCTGGTCGGCGACTGTGTCGGCCCAGAGGTCGTAGTCGCTGCTGGGGCCACGGATCCAGCCGCCTTCAGAATGATTATCCCGTGTTAGCAGACTGAGCCGGCTAGTACAGGTTTCTGCTTACCGGTGTTGATCACGGACCCTCCACCCAGCGCCCGTCCGCCCGAGTTTCCGATTTGCCGGTTGCCCATGTTGGCTTGAGGGACACTTGGCATCCAAATTAGCAAATCTCATAGAGTTCCTGCTTGTCTGAGTGAGTAGCAATGACTTACGTCTGGTAGTTGTAATCAAAATCGCCCATGATCAGGTTCGTCGAGTTGACGTACGTGATGTCCGTCCGCTCGCTGACGTCGGGCCCGGCCTCAATCAATAAGATCTTCAACGACGGATCCTGCTCCCGCAGGCGGCTGGACACGACCGAGCCGGCGATGCCGCCTCCGACGACGATGTAGTCCCATACTTCTGGCCACGACATTTTGGGCGACTGCATGGAACAGTGCGCTGTAAATAGGAGAGGAGATAGTGAAAATGCCTTACTGTAGTATTATGATGACAACTACTGATGGTTTATACAAGACCAGTGAAGTCTACTGCTTTCTGAACGCTTCGTGGCACGATCGAGTGAGGGGTTATTAGATCGTGCCTGCTAGATTTGGCGAGATTGTGCTGCGGCGCAGCAGGCCCCCACAGCCCTTAGTCACGAGGATATCCGTGTCGGGACGACATCTGGCAACCTCTATTTTTTAATATCTCCATGTTCGACAGAGAAAACGTGCTGCGCAGGAGACGCTGCTTTCCGGAAAGACACGTAAGTTGCCTGAATGGTGATCGGCTCGTTGCGCCGGTCGCTTCTGCGAGAGATTAGTATACATAAACATCCTTGGCATGTTTGGACTAGTCAACTCATCGACAGTCATGAGCCCTTCTGGAGGAAAGAGACAAGAGGAGGCTTGCGAATCCAGTAGCCACGAGAAACCTCGACAGATCCCTCGGACAGTGTGCTCGAAATTTGCAAAATAGAGTGGTGAGCCTTGGCATTGCATGCGTAGAAACGGCGACCTCGGAGGTGATATATGAGCGCGATAGTGCCTTCAGAAGGATGTTATCAGTAATCAGTTGGCAATCCCCACAGATTCTGTGTCAAGAGAGCTAGACGGTCGCCTCGCCAAAGATAATGGTGCTGCGAAGGTCCGTAACCCATATCGCTGTTTCCAGACTTGGTTAGCCTGCCCAAAGTGCTTGTACCGGGTGTAAGTCATTTCATGGAAGCTTCCTCTTGGAAACCATGCAAGGTCCGTCTATTGTATGGAAAAGGGGCCGAATGTCGTTCGAGTAACTTTCTATCCTCGAATCACAGTTTGCCCGGCCCCACCCGTCTACCAGAGGGTCGGGCCCTGACCGAACCACCCTCGCAATGCAAGCATGGAATACTGTTGAGCATACGTAATGTACCTAAGGATTCTGAAACTGATTAAGCACGATCATCTTCTATATAAGCCTGTATCTCTGTTCCACGTCCGCCCAACCTCCGTAAGCTACCTCTTCCATCCATCAAAGCCACGATAATCGCTACATACAGTCAAGATCGTCGTCTAACTACTTCCTTAGCCTTCGAGCTTGAGCAGTATCATGTCTCCAAACCGACATAGTGTTCGAGGCGATTGATGGCATGGGAAATGAAATACCAAATATGTCAGACGCAAGGGCAGCTGTAGCTATTCCTGCACGTACTACAGTCTGAATTGGATCCGGGACCCTATCTGGTGGCTGAAGCTCTCGCCCTGGCTAAACTGTACGTGTGGCGACCCACCCGTGGATACTGCTATCAGCACTGGTAAGGGAGGATCTTACCCTCTTGTGCTACTGATCGAATCCATTGCTGACACTTTCTGTAGACTACTTCTTGTTAATCAATGTGTCTGGGGACCTGGCCTTTTAGGTAATGGGTAGCCCTACCTGAGCTGATCAATAACTCGAATACAACTTACAAATCGTCTTGAGCCGTATCGTTTCATATTCGACATATCAAATGACGAGACCACTCGTCGTCTCTATTTCATGAGAAGCGATTTTCATTTATATTATACGATGTACTTTGAAACGAGTGCACATGTGTTTCGCGTTTTGTGTCTTGGTCATTCTTCTTCGAGGATTTCACTGATACAGCATCTGCCTTGATGTTCATCGGAGAATGACGTTGACTCAAAAAGCGGGGTATTCGCAGACTAATACTTTGCAAGTCTTGATCTATCATCTTTGGCATCGGTGGATGGTCTTTCACCGAGAGCAGGATGTCCAGCGCTGACGTGAGATGAGCCGCGAGCCCTTCACGGGTAAAGCGGAACGCCACCGGTGTTAGGCCAGGTGTCCACGCTTCTGCTTGTCTTGGAATAATCAGTAGTGAGCTGAAAACGGCATCGTTTCGACCTATAGTGAGCCATTCGTATCGAGAAATAACTTGGACGCCGTATTTGTGTATTGACGTTGACACTACAACGCACTTGCCATCGAAGCTTGCATTCGCAACATCGAACCGTATACCGCAGGAAGATCGTCCTAGAACATGCGGCCGAGGTCATGAGCCATTCTCCTCCACTGTCGAACATAATACTTTTAGTCAAGAAAACTCTAGGTGCAGTCTCTATACCAATCACGTTGTGAGAACTGATGCACTTACTTCAGAGATTTGCAAACATGCTCGCCGTGTCACCCCAAAATGCGGAGTTGTGGCTGTTTAGCCTGTTACTACGTAAGCCTCTGGATCGACGCAACTACTCTACATGAGAAGGAAGTCAGATGGCGCCAGATGTATTGTCGCCGAAGACCCGAGAAAGCGGTCTGCACCGTCGAACAAGGTTGAGATTATGGATATTTGTGACATGCCATACACACCCCACAACGTGCTACATACAAGGTAATGCTGTCAATTGGGCAGGCGTTGCTATTCGGGAGACTCTAGGGATGGGGTTTCAACTCTGAGCGGTCTCGATGCTAGAGTATCTTTCGTACAACACTTCGTGGCCTATACCGCGAATCGCCCTGAGAAACCCACCATTCCGTATTCAAGTGTTGAAAGTAGATGCGCCGCTTTGATCCTTAAACTACTTCAGCTAACTGAAAACAAGCTTTTATTGTCAGCGGCTCGCTTAGAGGGGCCAATAATACACCCATCTCAGGATTACATCAGACGGCCCATCTCCCGTCTCGAATTTCCAACACATTAGCGCCTACCTGTGTGCCCAATTGCGTTCCAAACAGATATTGCAACATCCTCCTGATTAGTTCATAGACACCGACGTCGACCCCAGAGGGATGAAACGGGAATGATTGCCTCTTGGGAAAGTCTATTGAATCGACCTGAACACGACGTATAGACCGGACCTAGAACGCAGGTTGTTAAGCCTCATCGACGTTTTGTTGAAGAGGATGCACTTCTCATTGGATTACCAAAAGTCCTAGTATGCTATGTGACAACATGTCAGTATCGTCAGACATTTGCTGACCATAACAGTGGCCTCGGCACCAAAGACCATGGTGATACTGCGTTGGCTTCCTTCAACTGCTGATGTAGCGATGCTCCTAGAGGAGGGAGGAGACAGAGAGCGAAAGAGACAGAGAGAGAGAGAGAGCGAAGAGTAGTCTCCGTTCACAAGAGGTGATGACTTTGCGAGATGCCACCGATGTCACCATCCATGATAGTTTAGATTGCTCCTTGACGAATATAAATACCAGGCAGTTCTTCCAAAGACCGAAAGTTGATTTCCTCTCGTCATCATCATCCACCAGCAACCAACAAACCACACAACCAACTACCAGCTACACAGCATCAAACCCCCATACTTGCCCAACATGAAGTTCACCATCGTCGCCTCTCTTCTCTTCGCGGCCTTCGCCGTCGCCAACCCTCTGGCCGCCGGAGCCGACGAGGTCGAGGCCCGAGAGGACTGCCGCGGCCAGGGCAACACCTGCAACGTCGCCGTACCCGGCGGCAAGTGCTGCAAGGGCCTCAAGTGCAACGGCTCGAACATCTGCGTCAAGAAATAGATGACTCCATTCTCAGAGTGGGCTGACATCGGTATGTACACGCACTCAGCGGTTTCGCTACACGATTTGATAATAGAACTGACTAATGTTATGATGTTAGATGCAATGCAGCGACCCAGCCATCGTATTGACTGCATCAGGTCCCACAATGATAGCCACAAAACGCCATGGGGCATCACTGAACGGCACCTGCGGAAGCGGTCGATGAACGGATATGAAAGGGGGAGGATCGTGGTTTCTTATTCCTGTCATTCTTTTGCACTTCCAGAAACCTGTCGAAGCCAAGTCTAGCACAAAACATTTCACCACTGATCGATCTGGTGAAGTGTTCACTTAGCAGACCAGGTAGCAATGAAAATCCACGTCGCTCGCTCATCATGAAGACCATTGTTGTGAACGCCATTTTATTTATCGCCAATGCTTCTAATGCGCTAGGCTTTTATCCACTCACTGGGTCGCATAGCCATGCAGTGCTTATCCAAGGGCTGCATGTATGGTTTCTATTTGAGCCTCGGGGCTCAAATCAACAAAATCGTAAGCAGCAGTCGCCTCTTGGCCCATCATCATACTGTAGACTCTTCTGCCGTATCCTCTCACTGCTGGGAGAAGTTCGCTGCAGAGGGTTTTGTAGACAGTTATCAGCATCGAGAAGACAGACAGAACAATGTCAGTTGCCACACCCCACGAGGTGACAATGAACTGGGCCGGCGTTAGGATACCACGGGGATTCGGTGGGTACGCTGTGATATCAAAGCCCAGGCATCTCAGTCCATCGAGCAGGTTGATAGCAACAATCTCCGGCGAGTCCTTCAACCAAACGTGTATGCTAGCTAATCCTAGGTGGAAATTGGTGGACTCAGGGTTCGGCACCGAATATACAATGTGGTAGCTCCTCAGCTTGGTAAGTTCCTCCAGACCTTGCACTTCTCCTAGCAGGGATCTGACTCTAGATCCATTGACTTGCATAGCTCTGGATGGATGGTTGTAGATCAGATCCGTGATTTGCCTAATTAAATCAAGGGGCCTTTTCCATAACGCCGCAGGCGGGAGTTGACTACGGGTGGTACAGAAGTTGCACTGACACGTATAACCCCAGACGCGCGTGAGTTTGCGCTGGGCTTCACGGGAGAAAAGACCGCCATTGTTCGGTCCGGCATAATAGTTGAAGAATAGCTCGTCGCCCTCGGCCAGGTCCCGAGTGGCACGGAGAATCAACATGTCGCCAATAAAGCTGCGGCGACAATTGGCTATGCAGCAGTGGTTGATGTGAGAGGCTAGAGACCATAGTCCGCAAGAAAAATAGCCAGGCTGCGAAAACCCCCGTTTCCTGTTTTTCTGTTGGACCTGGAAGTCGGCTCGACTGCTTCTTGGGGCACCCATGCCGCTGAGTGCGATAACCTTCGCTACATGGAATCTAGTGTTTTGTTTTTCAGTTAGCATCTGACACATGACAGTAGCTGTATTGAGACTTACGTGTCGACAACTGACTGGCCATCAACCACGAGATCAGCTACAGCCTTGTATTCTCCACAGTACAATTGCTGGAACAGAGATTGAATCTCCGGGTTCAAACGCAGCTTCTGTATCAGCTGTGCTAGTAGCCGGGCTTGGCCACCAACAAGACCAACTTTGGTATCCGAGAAGGCTAGATATCCTGGTCGATTGGAGCGACACGCAAACTGTTCTTCCGCCCACGCATACCCGAGAGCCTTTTCACAGAGCAGCAAGTCACCAGCGGAAACATTTTGGGTGGTGAACAAGCCGGACCCGCGTTCTGCTAGAGACTTTCGTACTTCCACCGGTTTTGCGAATGTCGCGCAGTCAACCAACGGTGGATCGGCTTCGGCTTCCTGGTACATACTGGGAAAGTCGTAATTGCCAGTTTCGGACTGACGACGGTGTTTGAGAGACTTCCATGTCACCAATGGAGACGGTTGAGAGTGGCCGGGCTTGCCGTGGATGTTGAAGAAGGCCTCACGCCATTTTATTGGAACCCGTGGCTCGGCCATGTCCAACCAAACCACGTCCGTTACATGATCAACCCTCAAAAGTTATCTTTCCATAATTCCCCATGATGCTCAAGTCGCCTGTCGAATAATGGCTTTTTCAGGATAAAGGCCTGACCATTCTTGAGTGTCTGTCCAGCTGGTCCCTGGCCTCCCTTGGGGGAATGGTATAGTTCCATAACAGCCCCGGTGCCTTCGTCGTCCTTCACAATTGCAAAAACATCATCATGGCGTTCAAAGGACTCGATGATCCGAAGTAGAGTTCTCATTCCATAATGACGTTTCTTGAATGACATTTTGAGATAGATATATGTTTGAGGTCGCATGAGGGGCGGTTGGAGGGTGGGTATGGAACTCCGAGTATGATGTTGTAGATGGAGCCAGTAGTTTCCTGCTCGTTTTCCCATTTGCTGCGAAGCTCCGTAAAATAGTCGTATATGTCCTCGAAAGATACCTTGGCGAGATGAAACCCTCCCCGGTATACATGCGTCTGGTGGGTTACGTCTTGGGTCACCCCTTTGTACGGGCACTCAACCATGTCCATGTTTAGATACGGTTCTATGTATGGAAGAAAGTGTGTGCAAACTTGGGCAAGTATAAAGACGAAGAGAATTAACGACCAGAGATGAGCAGGTTTCCTCTCCAGCGAGATGTAATGTTTACTTGCCCATATCACGGTTTGAGGGACAGCATGCATTATTAGATATCAGGTGCTTCGGCAACGGCCAGTAAGATCTGGATACCAAATCGTAAGTTGAACGCCATTATTGATCCAGACCCGCCGATGCAGATACCTAGTGCAGTGGGCGTAATTAGATTGGCAAGAAAAGTGGCATACTCCATTCATGCCTTGGTTAGGTGAACAACATCGTGTGACAGGTATATCATACCCATTTCCAGCGAGTAATACTTCAATCAAATATTATTTAGTACATGACAACTACCATGTCAATATTGGTATTAAAGGTTGTTAAGAACATCAATAGTAACTAGCGGTCTGTTTCTAATAGGTCACATAGTTATAAATTATTATATGCATAGGCAAAAAGCAAGCATTAACAAAGACAGATGTAGATGAACCAGTACGTAATGTTTGTATGATTTTGGTTGGGCCAGGTGACAGCTTTGCCCTGCATTCACTTGTGTATTATGACGCAAAAGTGCGAATGAACCAACGAAGTGATTACTCAAAGCTAGATCAACCTGACCAGGGCGTTTCGCAGGCTAATAAATGATCTATCGCCCTAATAACACGGTTTCTGATATATCACTACTGACCAAACGTACAGTGTGAACCATCAATTTCTATGCCATTGCGGTGGCTGCTGTGAAGGCTATCACGGCAACAAAAACTTCATATGTTTCAAAATCAGCAAACTCGTCGTCCTGGAGTGAGCCCGGATGTGGCTTATACGAGCGCTCAGTCGTGTCATGAAGCGATATTAACAGGCTCACCAGCTGTACTATCAAATACGGCACAGCGAAACCCTTCAAGCCATTCACAAGTCAGCCGTCTATGGGCTGCACTCCGTAACTTGGCACCAACATTCATGAGATACTATAACTCTTCAGTTCTGGGGCGGGAAGTAATCAACCGCTGTCACATCTTCGCCGACTACCATGCTATACATTTTAGAGGCGAATCCCATTACTGCCGGCAATGAAGCAGGATACATCTCTGTGTAAGTCTTTCCAAGAAGCAAAAAAGCATCCAAAGCTGTGCCAGTCGCCACACCCCAGCTTTTTACTGAGAAACAGGGCGCCGCATTGTGAGGACCATTCACCGCCTCCTGGGGCAAAGACGCCGTGATACGGAAACCTAGGTTTTCCAACGCCCCGATAGCGTCTTTGAGGGCAGATTGCGGCTCGCGAAGGATGTAATACCGCACATAGCCCAGTACCACGCGTAAACCTGCAAGATCCATGCTGACTCCCTGTGTCCGTTGGTCTCTGATGCGCGCCAGCTCCCGAAATGCATCTGAATTTTCCGCAAGCTCTTGCATAAGTAGCCTAGCCCATAATTCGCGTGACGAGTCCATGACCAATTCGGCACGTGGCACCAGTTCGTCCAGCTGGTCCAGGGGCTTTCGTACCTTCTCCCACAGCGACTCGGCTCGGGATGATTCGACGTTAGTACATAAAGCGCAGTGGCAAGCGAAACCCCAAATGTGCACAAGTTTCTCTCGGTCCGCTATAGTAGTAGGGCCTCCTCCCAAATAGCCGATCTCGAGTTCGTTGCCTGCTGGCAAGTCCCTCGTAGCTCGGAGAACTAGCATATCGCCTATAAAGCTGCGACGGCAGTTGGGTAGACAGGAGTGATTGAGGAACGAGGCTTTGGGCCATAGACCGCACGCGATCCTCTTCGAGCCCTCAAAGAATTCATCTTTACTGGTCTTGGGCACTGACATACCGTTTAGGGCGAGGACTCTGGCTACGTGGAATCTAGGAAAAATATTAGTCTCTGCCTCATGGCTAAGGGACAGTTGCATCAGTAGACTCACATGTCAATAGGCAATTGGCCATCCACCATGGAACCAGGTGGGATATTGAGCTGTACTGGGGCAGTCTTATACTCCCCGCAGTACAGCGTCGAAAATTTGGTTACGAATTCCTCGTCGTGTCGCAATCGCTGGACTAGATCGGTCAAGACATCCGTGGGTACACTAACGGTTGTCTTATTGATTTCCACGTATGTTAGTGTTGAAGGGGCAGTATTGTCCTGTCCTTGATAGCAGCTGTATGCAACTGCTTTCTCGCACAGTAAGATGCTACCAGCAGCGACAGGCTGAGCGGTAAATAGACCCTTTCTCCGCCCAGGCGAGTCTCGTACCTCTACCAGTCTTGAGAATCTCGCGCAATCGATCAGAGGCAACGGACTCTGGGCTTGCTGGTACATCCTGCGAAAGTCGTACTCGCCACTGCGCAACTCGTGCAGTCTGGTGGTGACACGATGCAGATGCCGCGCTACCTCTGCATCCTCAGGATAGAACCGCCCGGCAAAGTCGAGTCTTTCGAGACACTTGGCGTATTTACCAAGTTGGTATAGAGCTCTTACTTGCAACATGATACTCAGGAGAGGCGGCTGGCCAAATGACTCGCTGCTCTTTGCGTCAGCCAGTGCAAGCGTTGCCCGACCGAGCTCTAGATTCGCTAATGACCGGAATAGAAACGCGTACTGCTTATCAGCCGTAACGTCAGAGACAACAATCAAATCAGAGCAGTGACGTTCGATATCAAACCACCTCTTCTGATCCAACGCCTCTTTCAATGCGTCGTGAAGTACTTGAGTCTGCTGTTTGGGCTTCATCCGGGCAGTCCGCCACCGCAATGGAACTCGACAATCGTCCGGGGCCAGCCGAACCACATCATTTTCGTGGTCGACCCTTAGACTAGGTATGTTAAAGCTGTAAAAGTAAGGCTCTTTCAGCATGAGTACATCTCCCTTTTCTATTGTGTCTCCGGGGAGTGTTTGGCCGACGTGGCGGAGCCGGAAGATCCTCAGATAGATTGTCGTGCCTCTTTCGTCCTTCACAAGGGCCCTCACCCCTTTATAATTGCTGAAAACCGCTGCCACCCGGAGAAGAATCATTTTTCCGCGATGGTGTGACATGAGCGTCATTTCCGAGATCATCATTGACCGAAGAGAGCCTGCGGGTCGCATGCATGGTGGGTATGGATCTTGGAGAACAATATTCGAGGCCCCGGATTGACTTTGATGTCTCCAGACTTCGACCTCTTTACAGAACCAAGCCCAAAGTTCGTCGCGAGAAGGAAGATCTTGTTGGATCTCTCCTTGTCTTCTGACATCTATCTGGACAAATTGACGATAAGCCTCCAACGCTCTTCCATCATCAAGCACATTCATGGTGGCGTCTGGGGTCGTGAGCTAGGAAGATTAGTAAATGATAGTGGATGGATGAAAAGAGGAGAACACCGCAGAAGCAGGTCAGTAATATATTGTGTTGTTGTGGGAGGGTGTAGCTGCGAACTGATATACTATCTACTCATTAGCAAAGGGTCGGTAGGTGTTTATTAAGTTGAGAACGAGCTAAATATTTCATCCTACGCATAGATCAGAACTGGTGTTGGTTGACATGTAAGACAAGAACTCTGGTTGATTGGTAAAAAAATGTCTCGGGTAGTATCTGTGTGAAACTTTCCTCCTGTTGGGGTGACTTGGCATGGAATCCAAGTAGAACCCCAGAGACAAAAAGTCATCAACAGGGGCCACTGTAGTAAGGGCACTTCATGGGGGCAGTCAAGTCACAATAACAAGTTCTGGTAAATGATACTTTGACCAGCTTTGCTATCAGAGCGAATCAAGACAGCCCCTACGACCAACGAGCTTGGCACGGAGGGCCCACAAATCATAAATGCCAGGTTTATTATAACCACGTATCTGAGACCAGACACCTTTCTGCCCATCCATCCATTGACTTGCTAGCCAGTTGCTCTGCATCTGCTTCAAACTAGCTGCATAGGTCCTGAATCCATCCTGCGACAGCCAGCTATCGAGATCAAGAAAGACGTTCCCGGCGTAGGCACCAACTTCTCAAGGCCACTTTACCGTGCAGAGCCCGTTCAACCGGACCGCCGTACTAGCCATCTCGCGTGAAGCCCGAGCCTTCAGGGCGCACGCGTCAGCCCCGGAGCGGAGACAGCCACGGATCCCGCGTCCCAGCCCGATGACGGACTCCGCGCGGGGATTATTGGTCGAGGCGCCCTGTGGACGTCGCTGGCCCAGCCGCGCGATATGTGCGCCGGGATACCCGAGCAGCTCGGCGGGTGCGAGGGGCCCGGCCCTCCTGGTTCAGGGGCGGAGGGGCTCGGCATGGTAGGCGCGAGCGTCATGTCGCTGATTTCGGGTGCGCAGCTGCAAACGACGGTTTACATTATAACAGAAAGACCGGGCGACTTGACCCGGCACAAGTAACCTACAGATAGCATGGCTACTGGCAGTTTCGGATGCACACGGTCAAAGCCTTTTAGGCTGACGGGAGGAACAAACAGTGTACCAAGAGTCCTATAGCATAATATTGTCAAATACAACGCATTATATTAACCGTGCAGTTCCATGGCACATCATCATTACGAAAAAAATAGTCTATCGGAAAAGTCTATATGGTCTATCCAGCATTAAGAAACAAAATCAATTGGTATCTTTTCATCGCACGCTGTGCGAAACGTCTAGTTGTACACGTTGTCCAGGAGGTAGGCGATGCCCTCCTGGCGGTAGTCGTCCTTGGTGGTGTAGTAGAGGTCGGTGGTGTTGACGTCGAAGACGATGTCCTGGGGCTCGCTGCCGGCGTACAGGGGCCAGATGGGGTCTGCTGTTTTGTGGGAACACTCTTTGTCAGCCGTTAGCACTCGTCTTATGTTTTCTATCCCGAAGCTGCGAGAGCGACATAGGAAAAGAGAAAGAGGTAAAGAGAGCGCACCAAGTAAAGAACAAAAACAGGCGGGAATGAGATGAGAGGGGAAGGGGATGAAAGAACTTACTCTTCTTGTTCCACGCGTTGGGGTCCGCGCCGTTGACGAAAGCAACCCACATGCGGCTCATCATGTCGGCGAGCTGCACAAAGGTCTCGGGCCGGTTAGCGAACGGGCTGGCGGCGCCGTAGCCCGCGCCCGCGACGTTGTTGAAGACGAAGGCGACCTCCTGGAAGTGCGTGGCGCCGAGCTCGGCGGGGATGCCGTTGACGTGCACGTTCCACAGGTACGAGTAGACGGCCTGGCCGGCGGCGGCGTACGTCTGCGCCAGGAAGCGGCGGCCGCTGTGCTGCTGGAAGTCGCCGGCGAAGGCGGCCGAGCGCTTGAACTGCAGGCCGTAGGGGATCTGGGCCAGGCGGCCCGTCACGAAGGCCGGGATGCCCAGGAGCGGGTCGTCGGGGTAGAGGCGCGCGAGGTCCGAGACGACGTCGTCGCCCTTTTGCGTCGAGGCGGACAGGAAGCTGGCGAAGCCCAGATCCGTGTCGATGCCCCGCTTGGCGTACGCGGTGCCCTCGTCGAAGTTGTTGCCGAGCAGCAGCGGCACCTTGGCGAACTTGCCCTCGCGCAGCAGGTTGGCGCCCTGGGCGGTGATGAAGTCGCCATCGATGACGGCGCTCAGGGGCGGGGTGACGACGCCGTTGATGGCGCCGCCGCCGGGAGCGGTAGTGTTGAAGAGGGCGTTCAGGGTCTCCCAGGGCAGGGCGCGGAGGCAGCCGACGCGGTCCGAGGGGGACTCGGAGCCGGCGGCGGCGTCGCAGCCGACCTTGGCGACGAGGGCGTCGAAGTAGGGCTGCCACTTCTCGGCGGTGCCGAAGATGGCGACGGGGCTGCCGCTCTCCATCATGGCGCCGCGGAACAGACCCTCGCTTTGGCCGTCGTAGGCGACGAGCTGCATGCCGACGGAGCGGGCGCCGGCGGACTCGCCCCACAGGGTGACCTTGTCCTTGCTGCCGCCAAAGGCGCCGATGTTCTCGTTGACCCAGCGCAGGGCCTGGCGCTGATCACGGAGACCGAGGTTGCCGGCGCCGGCCTCGGCCAGCTCCGAGGAGTACATGAAGCCCCAGTTGTTGAGGCGGTAGTTGATGGACGCGGCCACGATGGGAGTGCCCATCTTGACAGACTGGTCGACAATGTAGGTCAGGTTGTAGCGTTGGTCCGAGGCGCTGCCCTGGATGTAGCTCTGTTCATGGGTTGGTCAGCAAAAGATACACTCGTGGTGGAGGGAGGGGAAGACTTACACCACCGTGGATCCAGACGGTAACGGGCAGGTTATCGCCCTCCTTGACGCCCGCCGGGCGCACGACGTTGATGGTCAAGCAGTCCTCGCTGACCACGTTGCCGTTGTTCATGGTGTCGGAGCCGTAGCCGATGCACATGGGCCCGTAGGCCGAAGCATCCCGATCCGCGAACTTGGTGGTGAGGGGCTGGGGCGGCGCGAAACGCAGCGAGCCCACGGGGGGCTGCGCGTACGGCATGCCGAGGAAGAAGTCCTGCTTGTAGTGCTCGTTGTGCACGCCGTGGTAGGTGCCGATGGCAAGACGGACGGGAGGTCCAGGAGGGCCGCGGGGGCCGCCTGGGGGACCGGGAGGGCCTGACGGGCCTGGGCCACCCGGGGGACCTCGCGGTCCATCGCTCCTAGGGGGCGGCGGCGGTCCTGCAGGCGGTCCCGGTAACGGACCGCCGATGGGTAGTGGTGGTGGTCCTTGTGGCGCGCCGGCGACCTGATCGACAAGAAGACAACCCGCGGCAACGGCGGCGTAGGCCACGCGGATGAGGGAGGAAGCCGGCATGGCTGTGAGTCAGGTCACGCAAGAAAGGGATCGACAGATCTAAGCGAGGGACGGGGGTGACTGACGCAATGGGTAAGGAACGAAGGAGGAATAAAGTTTGTGAGTTCAGCTCGTTTTCAGGAACGTGGCGGCTCTAGAAGTAGTCGAATGCAGGGCATGCCAGAGGGTCCAAGGGGTCTGAGCACTAGTCCTCTTTTCCACACTCTGTCGCTCGCTCGGCCGAGAGCGAGGTAACCCAAGCCCAGAGAGGAAAAAATATCGTCCATGCCAGCGCACAAATTCAATGGTCTGATGGAGTACGGCGGAAATTAATGGTCGTGACCTGCCACCTGAGCCAAACCCGCCGGTCCCTTCATTCCCTTCAGGGATGGTTGCGGCATTTGGGCGGGCCGCCGGGACTGGTTGGTCTGCTGGTGTTATGGTGTTCTTCCTGCGTGGCTCACTCGCTTCTTTCGACAGGATCGGACACAGGTGCGACTTCTCGTAGCTGCCCGTTCGAGCACTAGCGTTTCCAGCAAAGGACCGAAACGGGGTGGTAAGCCCGCCCCGGGCTCCCTAGACCCTGGCTGGCGGCGCAGACGGGCCCACACCGCCAGGCACCATCTATAGGCTAGAGGGTAAGCGAGGTGGCCCCGTCGGGACCAAGGGTCTAGAGTAGGCCTAGTGCCTGAGACGGGACTTCGCCAAGTCGATATTCTCATTCTCTTGCCTCAAATCGTGCGACCTAGGGTTCCCGTCGGCCTCTGTTGATTCGCACCTGACGATGTACCGGCCAGCCAAGCTTTCCGCGCCGTTGTCACGGCTAAAAGTCGGGTTGTAGCTGCTCTTGAAGGAAGCATCCTAATTTGGCCAGGGGTGAGAGACGGCAGCCGATGCTATGGCGAGCTTGCGGTTAGTAATTATTAACCCAAGCCTTCAACTGCCTCTGCCTTGTGGTAATGTCAAATTGCTATACTCTATGTCATCAGTCGCCGATTCCAACGTTCTAGCCTGCCAGGGCTGAAGTGGCGTTCGCCGGTCCATCAGCTCCAAGGTATTAGCGCTCGCCGAACACGAAGGTCGAAACGATCTAGAATAGACCTTCCACCACTTCGTCTTGGTGTAAGGCTCGCCTTAGTGTTGCAAAAATCAAGGAACATTAGCTTCACACTTTTGTCACCCGTTTCGATAATGGCAGCGGATATTAAACATTAGGATTGGGGTATATTCTATTCTAGACGCTAATTGAACGGTTTCGTGTACTAACTATTACGCCTCGGTGGGCTGTACGTTTCTTTGGGTCGCTTCTCCTCAAAGGACACCATCTCGAACGAGTCCGCGGTACTGCTCGGCGAGTGGGGCGAGGACTTGACCACGACCTGGCTCGTCTTCATGATGCCCTGCTCCGGGGAGTGCACCCCGGATCCCGACCGCGACGTGCCCGTGCCGACTTCGAGGTCGCGCTGCAACGCCTCCTGCGATTCGTCCCATCCCGTCGCCGACATGACCATGACCGAGTTTCCTTTCCGGTGCGGCTTTTGGGTGCCACCCGTCACCGTGGTGCGGTGGTTGCCTGTTCTGTTGTCGGTCCTGCCGTATCCAGATGGGTTGTTCTTGTAGTAACTCCGCTGGCTACTGCGGAGCTCGCGGTACAGCATTCGCCTGGTTGATTACTGTTAGCTGAAGTTCCCGACTGTTCATACTGGGGAAATTGTGTATGGTACTTACAGAACAGGCAGGGAGGCGGCCATGATGGTAACTGCCGGCTCAGTGATGGTCCATATCGTAAGATCAATACGGCTATCTGGAGGGTTTTGTTAGTCCATGAAGCGCATTGGTTTGCCCCTTTTTGATTTTGTAACCTACAAGTGATATCCGGATCGGTTATGGTAGTAACCAGAACTGATTTGACGATTCCGGTGATGCCGGCAATTGCTCCCATGCTCATTGCTACCGTGACGCCAATCTTCTCGCGAAGTGGCATTGTCATCTTGAGCAGGGTCTTCCAGGGAAGGAAGGCCAACACGAAGTCGATGATGGAACTGTAATCTGGAGGCAAAAGCGTGTTAGCAAAACCAATCCCTCGTCTTCGGCAGTAGTATACATTTCACAGAGGAGGAGGCCCTTACATGAAGCGAACGACTGCCATTTGGCCAGTTTCTGCTTGTCCCAGCAGACGCCCTCGACACTGGGGTCCCAGACCTTTTCGATCGGTCGGCACTTGAGGAAGCCCGTGATCCAGACCGAGTGGAGGAAGAGGTTGACGGTGATGACGACGAAGAGCAGGAAAAAGCGCATCCACTTGTTGCTGAAGAGGCGGTAGAGCGTGACGGCGAAGGAGGTCTTGCTGAGGCAGCTCGACAGGATGGCGAAGGCGGCCACGATGATGGTATCGCGGCCGATGGCCACCTTGTTGTCGTGGCTGATGGTCGAGTAGTGGCGGCCCATGCCGAGTGAGGTGATGTACGTGTTGATCGCCACGCAGACGATGAGGGCGAACTGTAGACGGCGCCGACGACGGTTAGCCAATGCTGACGCCAGTGTGGACGAGGCCATGTGGCGGCGGGGGATCCCTGAAGAGCCATGTGGTATGTATGTATGGCATGACCAGGTACTGCCAGTGCTTGGTACGCCGATCACTACCCAATGGAAGCCAGCAGCCAGCACGGATCTCAAACGAGAAAACAAAAGCAAAGAAAGAGGGTACTACTCACCCAGGCCGCAATCATCAAGTGGTCGTCCCACCATAAACCAGTCGAACGTCTCCGCTTGCAGTATATTCGTAGGGCGAGAAAGATGCCAGACGTGACGCTCAAAGACCAAGTCGCCGCCAGCAGCCGCGGGGCTCTGGTCTCGTTTTCGTAATCCATATCCATTGGCTACCACCGGGCGGGCAGCGTCGTCGTCGCTGGGAGGCAATTGCAGGTTGCGGCGCGGGAGGCCCCCGGATTTCGATCAGCGGTTTCTTTTGTATTTATTTTTGGCAAACGAGGAGGAGCAGATGGGCGGGATCCAAGGAGCTTCCAGGGTGGTGGTGCCGCGGCGCCGGATTCGTATTTGAATGTTTTAGAGTTGGAGATGCGTGCCACGGTGCCTGGCGACGGGGGCCTTCTAGTCCTCTGCTTTGCCTGCTTTGCTTCACCCAACCCCGGTGACTAGCTAGCTGTGCAAACTAATGCACCATGACAACTCTGCTACTTGACGAGCAGCCTAATTCCGACCTACCCGCAGCCAATCGCAGGCCCGGGGCACCGGACATTGGCAGCAGTTCATGAATCAGTCCAGGTGTCTTAGTGATCGCGTAGAGCCCAGCCTACCGGTGAGGCTAGCAGCCCGCTTAGACTGCAAGGGGCCAGGATCTACGGCAGAAGCGGGGCGGGATGATCCCCCGGGGCCACAGAGGTCGGCGAGCAACAGCAATAGACTTTTTATGCCCCCTCCCCTCCCTCTTCTGTCCACATGGCCTCATGCATGTCGATGGAACTGCGAAAAGGCATCGTCCTCGTGAACGCGCCGAAAAGAGGCCTTGGGTGGGAGATGCAAGTCAGGACAGACACATCAACCCGGTTTAGCTTGCCCATAGTCTTCCCTGCCCACGCTCTATGGTCTCTACTATAGCTCTAGCCCTACCGATGGCACCTCTGTAGACTGGCATAATGGGTTGATGCGACTCGATTATCGTCCGTTGCTGGCTGTAACGTCTGGTCAATTTTAAGTTCGCGTCTGTTTCCAAAATCGGCTGCACCACCCGAGCTGAACCGAGAGTTTTGTTACGTTACTACCTCCCAGAAGTTCGTCCCAGACCCAGAGGGCTCTTCTCGAACCGGTGGACCCTTTTTTGAATGCTGGAGGGATTGCCGGGATCAGGGGCTGGCTAGATCCGGCCCATGCTGGCAGACCCCTGGGAGAGGAAGCCAACCAGAAACTCTTCTAGTTCATCCTTGCGTCAGGGTGCATTGGCACACACCCACACACACCAGTCGCACGAGCCGACCGGCGCTGGCAGCTGAATCAGGCCTTGGGGCGGAACTCTCTTTAGGCTTGTTCGCTGCTCGTTCTATGAAACTTTAAACCTCCGTCCCTCAATTCCAGGAGTGGAATGGGTGGAATGGGTGGAATGCAACCTCATCGCTGATCCGGAGTCTAGCCTGGCAGACGGCGCCGGCGCTAGGTGGCGGCAGACTTTTTCCAGCCGGCGTTCCAGCGTGATCCTCGTGCCATTTTCGCCTGCCACCCTGCCCGGAACTAAGAAAGTCCCTTTTCCAACGTACGATTACCATTCCAGCCACCGCCAACGCCAAGGAAACGCCACAGTCCAAGTAGCCAAATTTCTTTCTGGCCCCCTTCCAGAATTTGTAAAGTTCTGCCGGCATCCGCTGTCAACTCGTCTGTCTGTCAAAGTAGTAAATAGTCGTAAGTCGTCCGCTAATTCAGCTGATCTGCCGATCAGACGAAATTGACTCAACAGCAAAATCCGTCTTTCGACACCCAACGTCCTACACAACAACGCCTTCATGGAGGGTTTCACCGGTAATTTGAAACCGCAACCACCAGCGGTGATTTGAACGGGTTGTTCCGTCAATGGTACTGAATCCGTGTGGGGAGACGATGGTACACTGGCTCCTCTCCGATGCATCCAGACTATTTGCGACCAACACCGAATACGGCCTTGGACGCGAGCCCAGCACCCAGTGAGTCGGGGTCGGGAAATGGCGCTACGATACCAAGGCACGGCGGCGGATAAGATACTGGGCGTGGAGAGAAAGCGACGCCACGGGCCAACTCGCAAAATCAAGGGGCCGCCAGCATAAGGCACAAGTCAATGCGTTGTTTTGAATGTGTATTCGCGCCAATTGGACAAACTACAGTACCCTGCTTACTATAAGTACAGCAGGGGGCGTCCGTTCTGGCTTTATAGCGCGGGCAGGGGTGCCTCCGGGCGAGCCAGGGACGGAAAGGTGGAAGCGTCAGTCCCCTTGTCTCCACCCCATCTCGCGAACTGCCCCTAATACCTAATGGTCCTTAGTAAGGGCAGCCTAGGTCGCAAAGGGTAGGCAGATCGTGAATCACTTCTATTTCTACTGACCATCTCCTCGACAGCGGTCCTGATCGTACCAGAATTCTCCGAGCTGTGGTCCGCTTCTGGGTTGGGGATGTGGTGATGCCACTTTGCCCAAGCCGAATCGGGCCTGGACGACCGAGAACAACAGGGGCCACGGTGAACCGGTGGGCTGGTTGAAAGGGGCCAGACTGGCGTAGACCGTGTATCCTGGTGGTAATCAGCTGTCAAAAGCCCCTTTGATCATTGCGGTAATCAGCTGTCAAAAGTTGCTGTCTTTCCATACCTTGCAAAGGACTGGGACGCATTGCTCCGCTGGCCTGTATTAACATGTTATGCTGTTCCTCCGGGAATGGGGACAAAATCACAATGCTCGAGGACAATTACAAAATTCAAACAAAAGGATCAGGGCCGGGGGCTATCCTGAGGAACACCAGCCCCTCATGGTGAGGGACCCGACAGTGCAGCAACTCCAAGGACACGATGACCTCACGGACAACGGCAACCACATGGACTCCTCGATGGGCTGAAGGGGAAACGGCGGATAACGAACCGAGGCCCTACACTAAGCCTGGCGCGCCGATTGTCACGATAGCGACGGTGGAGTTGATGACACACAGACGATGCGATTTCGGTCCCGAAAGACGTTTTGGAAACCCGTCCCGAATACCAATTTGCCATTCGAGATGGGCGCAATTTGGTGGCGTCGCGGAAGGCACAGACACCCGGCGCTAGAACGAACTATAGTCAAGTAACGTCCTTTTAGAACAATGAGCAATTCTATAATGGTAAGATATATATGGTTACTGGAGATGAAAGGGTGCAATGTCAATAAATCACTCAATACAGACGCCTTTCTAGGCGCGGCTATACAAATCACACTTCTACCAAGCGAAAGTTGCCGCGCAGCTAACCGAAGCAGGTAATGTTCCCCAAAAAGAATCGTAAGCGAGATGAAAGATCTCGCCGAACACGATCTGGGGATCAGCGCCGGTCGTTCAGCCCTAGGCTGGCCGAAAGAGGCTCATCTAGAACGATTTGGTGGGAATCCTATCAGTAGCAGCAGTAGTTCACATTGCTAGTCCTCCTGTAACGGCCGGCCTCGTATTTCGCCCTCGTAGCAGTGTTTGGCCATTGAAGATGGAATGATCAGGATAATAACCATGAATCACTCAAGACAGACTCCCCCACTAGGCTCGGCTATGAACTGTTGCAGTCCTATCGAGGTAGAGTTGTTGCGCATCGCCTCCTGCCGCCGGAGCATACAATCTCCCTCAGCACAATCACACGCCACCTGAATGATCTCCCCCAACCCGATCTCGCCTACTGCGAACTCGGGCGCGACAAACATGAGGGCGTCCGCGGCCCCCTGGAGGACCGCGCAGTCGAAGTCGCCGCTGGTGCCCTTGCGGAAGTCGAACTCGATGTTTAGGTAGGCCGTGGCGCCAGGCTGTGCCTGCAGCTTCCACCATGGGTTGAAGTAGTGCGGGCCGTAGAATCCGACCGTGTTGCACCAGGTCGCTTGGGATGGCATGGCGTGGGGAATATCCCCGCGGTTTACGACGGTAGGAAGGGAATCTAGAACCCGGCGGGGGTCCCACCAGTAGTTGCGCCCAAGACCCCTTTTGTATTGCTCGACCTCGTATTCCGCCTCGTAGCAGTTCTTGCCAGTGGCCGCGTGCTGCGCTGCCGCCGCCGCAATCTTGATGAGCGCCCCGCGGATCTGCGTGTCGTTGTACTGGCTGGCCCCGACCTTGACTTGCAGCTCCCCGTCCTGGGCCAGGAAGCCGCCAGACTTGTAGGGAATCTTCTTGACGGCCACGGCCCCCTCGGCCTTGCACTCGGTCTTGGCGTTGTTGGTGGGCGTGGGGCAGAGCCCCTCGAGCGCGTTGGAGACGCTGGTGTAGAGCTGCGTGCCCGTCACCGTCCCGACGTGCACCGATGAAGGGCCCGCCTCGATGGTGACGGCCCCTGTCTGGACCACGCAGTCCTTGATGCTCGAGCACGAGTCCTCGTTGTTCACGACGCGCGTGCACACTTGGCACATTTTCATGTCGGTCGTGGGCGGGCCCAGGTCCTTGGTGATGGTCAAATCGCGGCCGGCGAGGGTGGGGCTGGGGGTGATGATCGGCACATGGGCCGTGATGGACTGCATTTGTGACGGTAATGGGGGAAACGAGGTAGCGGCGGCGGAGGCGACGGCTCCAACATCACGCTTGTTGTCTTTGGGCGGAAGGCTCGTATATTCGCAGCTCTTCGTTCTGACGACCGTAGGCGAAATGGTCAAAAACGGCAGAGTGCGGGTCTTGTCGCAGACACAGTACTGGGTCGTGATGCCCTGGTCAGGGGTCTTGGTTCTGCTGGTAGCAGTCCGGCTTAGAGGGCAGGGGAGCTGGACAAGCTGCATTGGGTCAGTCTGATACCGAGGCACAGGGATGAAGTTGGATCATACAGTCACCCCGTTTAATTTTCTGAAGCTCCTGCAAATCGGATTCAAACGACCTCTTCATGAATAAACCGTATCCAAGCAGGGGGTTTGGCGTAGCAAGTACGAGAGGAAGCAAAGAGATAAGCTGCCACATCATTGTAAGTCACTAATAGAGAAGGACTCGTTGACTGGCTGAAGTATATGTGTTCTTAATAGTGAAAAGTTGCAAAGATATGTTTAAGTCTTAGGATGAACATTTGGGTTTGGAATTCCTTACCAGACCCCTTATATATTCGGTTTTCTTTTATTCCATCGGCCCTGATTACTACCTCAAGATGCATATTAACAATCATTCATAAACGTGTGATACCGGTTTCGGAACCGAATTCTCTCTGTTGTCGCTTTGTTGAAACCAAACGCCAACAGCGCCAACAATGATCCTTACATGCAGGCTCGTTGCAAATCAAAAAATTGCTATTCATATTCGATCGACACGGAAAGTTGCAAACTAGGAATGTGTAAATACAGAACGTTAGATGAAATGGTCAACCTTCAGGAATAATATCCACAACGCACCACAGTAGTTACCCCACCATCACCAGGAAAGACGTTGGGGGTCAAAGGAAGTCGGAAGTCGATAGTTGCGGATATAGAGCAATATGATGACATGTTGCAGATCAGGCGCAGATAAGAAGATCCTTCGTTAACAAATTGCCCACAATGCTCCCGTGGATGCCGCCGATCTCCCATCCACCGGGTATGCGTGTTGGTCGAACGTGCATGGTGGGGTGATCCGCCCGGAAAACCAACAGAGGTAGCACGGCAGACGCCGCTGTCAGCATGAGCTGGTTAGTATCTCCCAACTGACTGAACCATCTACATCCCCAGATTCAGATGGTCGCAGAAGCGCACCCGTAAGCATGCGGCCATATACAGAAATGCTGACGTCATAAGGCAGTGTTCATTGCCCAACGCCAGCTCTTTGGTGCTGCTAAAACGGTCGAAAGAAGAACATCCGGAGTTTGCGTACCTCTAAGACCATTTTTAGGATACGAATAACCAATCAAGTGGAATACACTAAGGCAGAGGATGCATAACGAGATTCGGACAGGAAAATATACTTGTTGCAAGGCTCCCGGCACATCACCCACCACGTACCATTACGACAGCATCGTAAAGTTGGCAAGGAGTTTTAGAAAGGACAATGGGGGCTACAGTACATCGGGGTTAAAATGGGTGGAAGAGTCGCTATGTGCACAATGAACCACGGCAGGTAGCCAACGTTGGCATGATGAGCCAGCGTACATGCAGCGAAACATCACTGGGAGCCAAGTCACGCAGTTCGTCTTAAGATAAAATCGTCTCAGTTCAGAATGTATGATAGTCAGTCCCCCAAATCCGAGACGCAGAGCTCAGGCGGGTGTCTTGTAAGATCCCGCACTATATCCCATCCGTACGATGACTCATCGAATGCCGTCGGCGTAAACAGCCAGAACCCTACCACGTCTTGAAGTCGTCCTCTCAGATCCTCCCACTCTTCACGGTCTAGACAATGTCCCCAAGGTGGAAGGTTTAAGTTGAAACGCCGACAACACTCCTCTCGGAATTGTCGCTCATCCTCCTTGAAGTAATTTTGCGCCGTTGATCGGTCCACGATCTGCCGGTTTGAATCTACTGTAAGCATGACTCGGAACTCCAGGGGCGTTTTCCGGACGACTTGCAACTGGGCCTCGAGCTCCCGCCAGGTATCAATGGCCCACCGTGGACTATGGCGTGTTCCCACATAGCGGAGGTCGGTCTCGATAGGCCGAGAGTCTGCTGGGAGGCGTTGGAAGGTCTGAACCTCCGGGAAGACAGGAACCGACCGGTTGTGGTGGACACCAGCACGCACGAAGTCCAAAGCACCCATCTGCCGTGTTTTTGCAGACTCAATGTACACGATCCATAGACTATGCAATCGGCATATTGCATCAGTAAAGGCCCTAAGCGCCGGCGTGTCGAGTTGGTCGATAACCGGTGCTTTGGCGAACCGGCTACCCTCGCTACGGGTCCTTTCCAAGTCTTCTAGAGCCACGCGGTCGATTGCGAGATTGAGAACTCCAACGCCACGAGAGTCATGTTTGGCAAGCTTGGGAAGAAAGTCTGCTATAAACTCCAGCCCTTGATGACGACCCTGATGAATGAAAATGGTGTCGAATGCCGGACTGCAGTACAGTGGGGCGGTGGTGTTGTCGCATGGGATCCGGAGACTGAAAAACTCCTGTGCGGCTCGTCTGGCCTCTCGGTTCACGAATAAGAGCGTGCTGTGGCGATATAGCCTCTTTGTCTCTACCATGTAGGGAGGATCAAAGGGTTCGGTTCGTCGCGTAAGCTGTAAGGTGATAATGCGCTGTCGTTGGAGGTAAGAGGTCCAGACGAGCCGGCGTAACTCGACTGGAAGCTTAGTGAAAGAACAGAAGGATCCCGTCACTGGTTTGAGGACCGGTACCTCGAAAAGGGGTGTTTCAAATGATGGGAACTGCTCCGTGGAGGCCATTGTGACTAACGATGTGGGAGAACGATCATTTGCGCAGTAACAAATGCGAAACGTATGATACCACACTTTCTTAATACCACAAATCAAAAGATGTCTGAGACCACCAGGCTGGCTGCACAGCGGGCACATTCGAAGTTGTGTTAGTAATACGGAAGTGGGATCGAGGCTGGCGGGACAGGAAAGATGTGACGTCAAATGTGGGCGCAAATATCACGCCACCAACAGTGGCTGAAAAGGGGGTGGGGATTGGGGGCGGCCGCAAGCGTGCAAGTCATAGCTGCGCTGTTGGTTCTTAGATAGAGCTTCTAAAATTAGACCAATTCGTCAACTCCGATTGAAGAGGTCTTGTGGGTTTCACCACTTGACGTGCGGATCCGAAACATTTGTAAAAACCAACAACAATGAAGATCACGGCATCCTGAGCATGCTGATCAGCTCATGTCCTTCGTCGATATAACCACCCGAACACGCCGGGATGATCACTACCTAACAGAGTCACAACTGCTTTTGGGATGGCTTGCAGGATCATTCCGGTCACACCATCCATCGAGAGAAATGATTACCGGCCCCTGCCGATGTTGCAGATCGCAGGATGGTTGGGGTCGGCGTCCTTATCATGCATCACAGGGACGTAGCGCCTGGTACGATCGTCACCAACCATCTCCAACAGGGTGTGGTGCCGAATATGTGAGATGCTGGTGAAAGACGCAACTTTCAGTTGGCTAGATATGTAAACTCTTCTATGTCCTACTATTGGTGCACCAACAAACGAGGTGACGTAAACAGGACTGAACCTTCCTCCTGTACGAGGTCAAGGAACATATCCTATAATGATATTACATTGAAAGTAACAGTGTACATACTCATTCATAGAGAAACGACAGTCAAATATAAAGGTGACATTCATGCCGGGTGACCAAGGCCCTCAAAACGTAGTCAGTCCAACCATAAGACGGCATAGGATACTCAGTATATTCTTCACAGCCGTATTATTACTCTCGCGATTGCACGCATCCTCATTTTCATATTATCAGTCCCATGATCAGGCACGATGAATTTGCCTAAACTTTGTATGATCTTTGTGGCAAGCCTGTTGGCTATAGCTTCCTTTGCAGAACTAGCCAAGATTCCTCGGTGAGTCCTGATCCAGTTGGTGAGAGGATACAAAAAGCTAATTGCGACGCCCAGGGACACTAGGGCTTTTTCAATTGACAATGGTCCATTGGAAAAACGGGCAAAAAAAGAAGACGCGGTGGAGATGAGGAGCAAGAAATCAGGGACTCGGGGATGACAGAGATCCAGCTCTACCTCAGTCTTCCGAATCTGGAAGTGGCCCCGGCCTTCCTCCGCGGCACCTTGCAGTCCGTCGTTGACGCGACCAAGGATACGTGCCAGAGACTCGGTGTTAGCTTCGTCAGCTTAGAGCGAAGCCCTGCCCACGAATGCGACCCCGATCCTAAATGGGGACGTGTTACAATCACGCGCGATAAGAGGGTGTTCATAGAGGGCCAAGAGGTAAACCGCCCGGACAACAATCCAAACACTTGAGACACAGCCAAGCTTGGGGATGGGGACATATTTCACATGGTGGTTTATAGCACGCACGCTTCAGGAAAACCCTAATGCTAGTTCATGTCTGACAGATCCCGTGGCGGTACCCAATAGCCACGCAGCATAGTTGTTTACTTTTTAGCTAGCCCACAGTCACTACAATCACTATCCTCACAGACCCCATCATCCGAACCTGCATCATCAACGCTCGTCGCATGGTCCTTGAAGTACTGCACGTACTCCTGGAACTCGGCCGATCCGCGCTTCCACACGCCGCCGGGCCCGCGCCGGTCCTCGAGCTCCTGCATCCCCTTCCAGGCCGCCGGCGACTCCCGCCGCTCGATCCGGTACTTCTTGCCCCCGTCCACGACGGAGGCGCCGCTGCACTGGACCACGCCCCAGCTCTCGTGCGCGTGCGCCCGCATGTAGGCGTGGCGTTCGTCGTCGGTGGCGAGCCGGTCGTAGGCGCGCCCTTCCTCCGTGTCCTTCACGATGATGTAGAACTCGTAGCGGTCCTCGTTGCCGTGGGCCTTGTCGGCGTATGTGTGGCACGGCAGCTCTCGAGGCTCGGTGGTGCCGGCCTCTTTCAGCAGCTGTTGCACCGCTGGCGGCCACTTTGCGATGGCGGGATTCTCCGAAGCCATATTTAGTATCAGGGGTGGGGGTATCGATAATGAGCCGGACGTCAAAGAGTACGAGACGATGTAGGTCTCTCGTGCATGGAAAGAGGGCAACGGTGGGCAAAAGGGAACCCGTACGACGATGGACATATCAACGAGCCAGGCCCTGGAAGGTAACCCCGCGTCATTAAGTGGATGGTCGCAATTGCTGCCTGGCCCAGCCGCTGATTTACCGAGCGAGGGCGGGCATGCAGGGTATTTCTTGCATATCCCCAGCTTAATAAGCCAACCAAAACATACGATACGCCGATTGGGCCTTTTCGTGATGCAATAGGGGTTCAAACCATGTCTGCACTTCCAAATCTCTCCACTGATGCTTCTTTTCACAACTCTGATTGGCTGCCTCAACTCTGGGAGGATGATGGACCATCTTTACACGGCCCTGACTATATTACTGTCGGCCCGGATCTACATCATTATGGTTCGGACGCCCTTCACGCCTTATGTAAGATTAGCGCCGCATCAGCCACGATGACCCCGGCCATGGTTAACAGCGTCGCGTTCGATAATACAAGGTTGGTTGATGTACCGTGAGAGACTCCACAAAGTACCAGTCACGTCGAAGAAGAGCCATACAGAGGTACGATATAAAGAATTATAGATTGCAATATTTCTACGCACCACCTAACGATACTAACAAGATTGTCCTACTCACCGTTAACACAAGAGTTTGGGAACTGGCATTACACAGTCGCTATAATTAAGGCATATACTGCCCACACCGAAAGCCACATTGCAGCCACATTGTAACGCCACTAACGGTGCAACGGCGCAGACAGCTGACAAATTCGGTTGACAAACCGCGAATAGTCCCTCCGGCCATGACTCATGCCATTTGCCCTGTGCATATCTAGGATGCGGCCAGTCGACAGTGCAATACCAATTTGGGACCCTTGCTACCATCTCAAACTTATTTGTTTTTAGCATAGGCCATCATCGTGCACTACCATGAAGCCTGCCTCGAGCGCCAAGACGGCGCTCATTCTGATTGACGTCCAAAACGGCTTCCTCCATCCGTCGTATTGGGGAACGGAGCGCAGCACGCCAGAGTGCGAGTCCAACATCGCCAAACTCCTCACCCAAGCGCGGACGCACAACGCCAAGAACAACACTGCATCTGGGGACCATGATGATGGCAGCAGCGACGACGAAGGCGCGGTTCTCATCTGCCACGTCCATCACCACAGCATCACCCCGAGCTCGATGCTGCATCCGGACAAGACCATCGAGATCGACGGCATCCCGCGCCGGGCCGTCGACGCGCAGCCGTTCGCGGCGCCGCTGGCGGGAGAGACGGTCTGGACCAAGGACGTCAACAGCGCCTTCATCGGAACCGGTCTCGAGGCGTTCCTGCGCGCCCGCCGCGTGCGGCAGCTGGTCCTCTGCGGCCTCACGACGGACCACTGCGTCAGCACGTCGACGCGGATGGCGGGGAACCTGCGCATCGTGGACGAGGTCGAAGACGAAAAAGACCAGTCCGAGAAGACCGCCGTCCGGAAGTCCGAGGGCGACGTCATGCTCGTCGGCGACGCGTGCGCGACGTACGCGAAGGGCGGGTTCGGGGCCGAGACGGTGCACCGGGTCAGCTTGGCCAGTCTGGACGGGGAGTTCGCACACGTGGCGGAGACGGCAGCTGTCCTCGGCACCGTCTTCGGGGTTTGAAGGGGAGGGGGGAGGGAGGACGGGGGCAAGGGTGTGGTGAAAATGGGGTAGGTGTAGGAAGCTACTGTACGGCGTGCATCGGAGCGGAGTCGGTCTTATATCCACATTTAGTATGCAGCCTATTCGCATTTGGGGACTTTTGCGCTGTTTTCTGCAGTATTTTTCGCTGTGGTGCGCCTCATCGTCGTGGTTTCTATAGTTCAATAGTCTGTGATATAGTCGTGTCCCCATCTATACCCGCAGCCTTACATAGATCGTCGGGACATGCGCGCCGGATTACCCCCGAACCGCATACTTGATCAAGGACGGGGGCGGGGGGGCGGATCATCGGCAAAGGCGGTATCTTAATTGAAGTATACGTTCGATCCCTGTATGCGCTTATAGTCTTTCGTAGTCAATTTCTGCTTTTGGGGTCAGATCTTGGCAGCATGCAATCCTGCGTAAGGTGGTGCAATTGTTTCATGATAGGCAGTGACGCCCGAAGTCACACTGCTTTGTCGCAATGCCAGTCGGGGCCATTTGACCAATCAGATGCAGTTGGTTCAGGGTAGCACTTTGGTGGCTCGACAAGGAGCCGAGATGAGCTGCTGGGTCCAATCAGGGCCTGGTCCATATAGACGGGACGCTTAATTGGAAGTCTAAATGTACAAATGCGATAGTCGCGATGCAGGTATCGTAAATGAGATTGAGTATCGGACCCGACTCGAAGAACATCAGATCATGTATGGCACAGGGACACTAGATGGGGAAGAAACCACATAGCCGAGAAAGGCACGTACCACAGGAATTCGTTGTCGGTCGGTAAGCGAGATATGCGATGCGACACGTTGGCCCTCAGTTCTGTCGCTTGTGTGTCCCTGTAGGTGTGACAGCCTATCAGTTCCCCATCTTCCGTCCCGCGAAACAATTGCCGGGCCAGACCAACGTCAGCCATGGCGAACTACTGCGGCCTGACCCTGCAGGCGTGCGACGCTAGGGTGGGACAGCGCCAACCAGCTACATGACTAACGACCCCGGATTCCTGGCCGAGATCGACGGGAATTGCCATCAAAACGGGGTACGGCCAGGGACAGGTCCGCCAATCTGCGTCCTTCGTGTGCGGGTGTGGGAGGAAAAAAGAAAAAGAAAAAGCACCGATCCGTATCTTCACAGGTGGAGTTGACATGCATGCGCGAACCAGGGGACTCTGTCGTCAACGTGCAGTATAAAGATAAGAACCGATGGAAACCCCCGACAGTCGGAGACTATGGCTTTCCCTTTCTTGTTGCTGTTGTCTCATTTGCGTCTTTTCTCCAGCGAGTCAGCCATTACTTGCTAGACATTACTGCTGTGTCAATTGGCCTTCGACTTTCTGTTCAGCTTGAAGCATCACCGCGCTTTTCCATATATCCCCGTTCCGCACTGTCGCATCCATACTCGTCGCCGCCCACTGCACGACAACGAAGAAGTGCCGCGACAATATGACGGCCGAAGCAGTCGGCGTCAACGACGCAGCCGTGAGCCACGGACGGCATCTCGTTCACAGGTTGGTCCGACCTTCCCCAACCCTCTCTCTCCAATGCCACTACTGCCTGTCAGCCGGTCTGGGGTAGTAAGTAGGTGGTAATGCGGGGAAATGCGACGTGAGCCAACGCTAACCCCTCAACTCAACCTTTCAGCCACGCTCACGAGGGCGCAATACCGGGGACAGTGGACCTTCGGGCAGCCGGTAATTCTTCTATTGCCGAACTCTATTCCGGCGAGAAAACAGGAATTCGACGTCACTGACAATGCAAATCCGTACACACAGAGGGCGACGATACAGCCTACGGACAGGCATTGTTCCCCGTCCCCGCCGAAGACCCGAACGACCCGCTACAAGTAAGTGCCGAGACGAAGGGGGAAAGGCCGAGTCAGAATCATCGCGTCAAATCGGATCTGCCGAAAGAAATGAAAAGGGAGGCTGACATGGGTTTTGGGTTTCAATAGTGGCCGACGTACAAGAAGACGCTCATCCTGATCATCTGCTGCGCCTACTCCTTCCTCGGCAACGCAACGCTCATCGGGCCCTCGCCCTACATCGCGCTGTTCGCCAAGGAGTTCGGCGTAAGCCCGACCAAGGCCTCCACCCTCATCTCCTACCCCAACCTCGCCTACGGCTTCGGCTCGCTGTTCCTGGTACCCCTGTACCTCAAGTTCGGACGGCGTCCCGTCATGCTGGGATCCATGCTCTTTGTGGGTTGAACTTTAACTTACCTTATTCTAAGGTCAAACCACGATAGTGCAAGGCACAGGCAGCTGACTCTAATTGGGACCTTGTCCAATAGTTTGTGGCAGGACTGATCGGCTCTTCGCAAGCCAATGACTTTGGGGGGCTCATGACCGCCCGGGTCTTCGCGGCGTTCGGTAGCGGGGTGTGCGAGGCCATTCCGGTCCAGCTCTGCAACGACATCTTCTTCCTCCACGAGCGCGGAAAGAGAATCGGATACTACACATGTCAGTACTGGCGCCGAAGCTCACGTTGGATGACATGCTAACATCAGGGTACCAGTCTGCCTCTCCATTGGAACAGTAGCACCCTTGGTGTCGGCCCACCTGCTCATCGAGCCATGGGGATGGCGCCTGTTCTTCTACGTCGTGCTGGCCTTTGCCCTGGCGCTCTTCATTCTCGCCTTCCTCTTCGTCGAGGAGTCGTCCTACGATCGTGACGCCCATATGCACATGACCGCCCCGGTGGGCGATGATGCTAGCCCGAGCGACAGCGACAAGGGCACGACCCGAGTTCGCGACGAGGTCCCTGCTACCCCGACCACTCAGGAGGCGCCCCCGCGCAAGCCGTTCCTCCAGACGCTGTCGCTCAAGGGCAGATACGACCCCGAGGCCCGGTTCTTTGGCACCATGGCCATGTCGTTTACATACTTCCTGGTGCCGCAGGTGTTCTGGGTCATCACCTCTTTCGGTATCTACATCGGTCTCGGCGCATTTGCGTACAACTACACATTCCCGATCAAGATCATGGCACCACCCTACAACTGGCCCGAGGAGAGCTCCGGCTACATCGCCTTCGGCGCCCTTTTCGGCTTCCTCCTCGCCGTCCCCCTCTCCTTCTCCTCGGACCGCCTCGCCGCGCACCTCACCCGCCGCAACAACGGCATTCGCGAAGCCGAAATGCGCCTCGGCGTGATGCTGCCCGCCATGGTGATCGCGCCCGCGGGCCTGATCCTGTACGGCCTGACGGCCGAGCACAACCTGCACTGGATGGGGTACCTGATGGGCAACGGCATGATGTCGTGGGGCGCGTACTTTTATTTTAGTTTTGCGCTCGCCTACGCCGTCGATTCGTACAACACCAACACCTCCGAGATGCTCATCGCCATGAACTTGGGCAAGCAGGCCATCAGTTTCGGGCTCAGCATCAACTTGCTCGACTGGGTCCTCGAGCGGGGCTACGCGGTCGTCATTTCGGGCATTTTCGGCGGCGTGCTCGTCGCGAATAACCTGGCGCTGCTGGGGTTCATGTTCTACGGGAAGCGCGTCCGGGTCGCGATGACGGGGTCGTGGTTGGCGAGGCTGCATGGGCGGCATAGCCAGAGTAGCCCGCAGGTTGCTTAGGTTCGGGGGGCTGAAATGTCTACTTACACGAGCTATGTAGTTACAATCCATCAACTGGATATATATGAATTCAACATTTTCAATTTCATCAGGCGTCCGGCTTCTGATCAGTCTGAATTTCGGTCGAGTCAAGCCCGCAAAGTGAACAGATCCAAAATTCCAACTCCCGCCAGCAAAATGATTCTGCACTAGTTTTCAACACCCTCTACTCTGCCTGCGACCACTCCTGAATAATTATATCCGCAGCCTGGGTCTGGTTAGCATGGCATAATCACAAATCAACAAGAGATGAAATGGGCGGGGCTACCTACCTTCTCCCCAATTGCGTACGCCAACGAGCTCGTATGCGACGAAGGCAACAACAGCGCCACGCTCATATCCGCCACCCGGAGCCCCTCCGCCCCGTGCACCCTGAGGTCCTTGCCCACCACGCCGCCCAGCTCGCGCGGCAGCATGGCCGCCGTGCAACACGGGTGGTGTATCGATAATTGCACCGAGCGCCGTACGTAATCGACCAGCTGCTCCGTCGTCGCCACGTTGGCGCCGGGACGGACCTCGACGGCGCCGCGCGCGCGCAGGGTCGGCGTGGTGATGATGCGGCGTAGGTGGCGCAGGTGGGCCGCGGCGACGGCGAGGTCGACCGGGTTGCTGCCGGCGCGGTAGTCCAGGACGGGCTGCTCGAGCGGGTGCGTCGCGTTCAGGCGCACGGTGCCGCGCGAAAAGGGGTGTAGGTTGACCGTCGACAGCGAGGTGCCGCCGCCGAAGGGGACTTCGAGGCTCGGTGCGGACGGGTTCGAGTGCAACGCGAGGAGGAGGGCGAGCTGGTGCTGGTAGCCTGCCGCCATGGGCTGGGAGGTGCTGATGTCGGGAGGGAGGTACGTCGCGGCATTGTCCGATGGGGGCGTCGCTAGCTGTTGCTTGATGGTGGTGGTAATAGACTCAAAGTCAGTTGACATGTTGGTCAGGGGTATGTAGATGGCGGTGTTTCTCATGGCCAGCGTGTAAGGGCCCCTTGCCGGTGTTTCGTCGAAGCCGGCTGTGGCGTCGGCTATGAAGGCGGGATCGTACATGTCGGGTGGTAAAGGCGAGAGATCCAAGGGTTTCGTGTCTTTCACGCCGTTTACTCATGTCAGTATATTGTACGTTTTTCATTTCACTTGAGTGTATGGACTCACAATTCCATTCGATGATGGAGGCGGAGTGATCCTGTAGGTTTGCACCAACGCCTGGGAGGTCCACCACCGTAGATATACCAGCCTTTTGCAGTATCTCGGTGGGACCGAACCCACTGCGATGTAATATAGTCGGTGTATGCAGTGCTCCGGCCGATATGATGACTTCTAATCTGGCCGTCACGTTGAACAGTCGGCCGTCCGACAGTGCTCTCACTTCCACAAGGGGCGGACGCCCACCCTGAGCCTGTCGATCGGGGTACACTACTCTCACAGCTTGATGCCGTACCAGCAGATCGTAGTTGTCCCGGGTAGCGTTGACGGCCGCATAGTGACCCAGCCCCGAGTGGGATCGTCGGCTTGTCGTCGGATGCTGAGAGGTGGGGACCCAACACATGCCCGCTTTATCACCGCCGGCGCATTCCTGTCGGCTGAGAACGCCCATTTCCTTCAACGCGTCGCGGACGATGGGGAGGTCAGCCCACTGGAACGGTGGGTAGCTGGAATGTATGGGCGTGGTGCCCCCGTAGACGCTATCGTCCCAAGTGTAACCAAACTTCTCGACGCTGGTCTCAGGGGGCACGGTGAAAGTCACACTCTGGAGGACGCCCACTGTCAGCAATGGTTTACCTAATCTGGCGGGTTTTCAACGAACAACACCGGTCTCGCACCTTTTTGAAGTACGGAAAAAGCCCCTCCCAATTCCACCGATGTTCGCTCCGATCAAACTCCGCGACGCCCGTCGCTGCGTCCCATGCATCAAAATCGTGGCGCGACCCGCGGTCAAAGAACTGCCCGTTAACGCAACTGCTGCCCCCGACGACCTTCCCAGCGACCACAGTAGCCGTCTTATTAGCCACATGCGGGCTCGGCAACGAGTTGAACGTCCATGTGCTGGCGCCCGGGAAGCCCGGGGCGTGCTCGACCTGCGGCGGGTCGAAAAAGCCGCGCCCGTACTCGATGTCACCGTACTCGATGACCAGTACGGCTTCTGCGGATGGTATGGTCTGGTCAGTTCTTTTTGCGAAGGGCACGAGAGGAACTGGAACTCTCTACTTACTGCGGGGAAATGCCTCGCTGAGACGGTCTGCGATTGTGAGCCCTGCCGTGCCGCCGCCAAGGATCACGAAATCGTACTGTTCGCGCAGCTGTGTTGCTTGACGCTTGGTAGCAACCTCTGGTACGCCTTTCGCGAGGGTCTGCAGAATGCTAAGCAGCAGAACGCTGCGAAGGACTGCTGGAAACATTGCAAAGACTTTGTTGGCCACGCACAGACACTATCTGTTTATTCAGTGGCAAGTTGAGGACGCAGCATATATATAGGTCGCCAGCTTTCGGTAGCACCACCGGTGATATTTTCGTGCCATGGATCACCTGCATGTGCCAAGAAGTGATAGACCCAATCCCGCAGCTCGATGGAGCCCGTATGGTATCTTGGCACCTGCGAAGCAATTACCCATACGAAAGGTGCATTCCGGGAGGCGTTTAGGATGCAATGCACTGCGATGTAAATGACGAGGGAGGGGCATGTCGGCCAGGTAAAACACCCGGCTTGGTGTGTTGTCATGACGGTGGCGTTGTAAGGTTTATTGACAAGGAAGCAATATATCACCCCTTTTCCAAGACATCAGCCTCGAGCAGATTTGATGGTGTTGATGATTGGCTATAGGTATCAAGGCGGGGCTACCAGGCTGCTGCCCAATGATGTTAACCCCTGGCTCTGCCACTGCAGTATGACTTGTCTGATGTAAGCTGAAACCCCTCATCTGACGGCGGCATGTAGAATGCCTGGAGCAAGCTTCCACCCAAACATCCAGGCTGCAAAGGTGACCGAGAACGAGGCCACCAGACCATGGATCCGATAAGCGCGTTTGCCCTCGCATGCAACATCTTGCAAATCATCGATACAAGTGCCAAAGTCTTGTTCAAGGCTTCAGAATGCTACAAGGACGGAACCACGGCGGAAACGTCACAGTTAAGCGGGAACCTACACCTGCTCGGGAGCTTGGGTTCAGAGCTCAGAAGCATTGGAGCAGGGACATCCAGTCCTCTCTCCACAGCCGAGGTCAAACTAGTCGAGGCGAATGAGAGGTGCTTGCAGTTATCAGAACAGCTGGGCAACCTTTTGAATGGCCTCAAGATCAACGAGACGTCAGTTTGGCAGGCGCTAAGCAGGAGCGTCAGAACAATGCGGTATCGTGACAAAATTTTCGAGCTGCGTGAAGGTGTCTCCGACAGTCGCGCGAACCTCAACCTCGCGATGTTGCGTCTTATGCAGTAAGCGATCTCCCCAACTTATTAATATAGACAACTGGACACATGTTCCCCTGGACACATGTTTCCCTGGACATTCATTAATCAGCCGTTAGTGAGCGGTCTATAAGGATACAAGACACAACCATGAAAGCACGCACAGATGCGGAAGCTCTCATTCTCCAAACGTTTAACCAACAATCCATTCAGCTGGGCGCGGAGATCCAGGAGCTTAGCAGCAAGATTGAAGGCATATCGCTTGGACGCTATGATGATGCCATGAAGAATTTCCGTTCCGACCACGAGGCCGAGCTTGATCGATTGTCCCAAAAAGTCGAACAAATTATGGAAACCCAAAACCCTCCGGCTACATATCAAGAAGTCCTGGGGGCCTCAGTTCGATCAAGTGGCGCTAAAGAAAGGATCGTGGAAAGTCTCTTTTATCCTCAGATACAAGCGAGAAAAGAACAGATATCTGACGTATTTGAGGGCACATATGGTTGGATGTTTCGCAACGATGCCACTTCCCGGGATGCGAAAGACAGTTTCGTGTCTTGGCTAACTACGCGAAGCACCAAACATAACGTCTATTGGGTATCAGGAAAGCCAGGTAAACTTCAGCCCCTCCCCCTACCACCGACCACACAGTCTGATGTTGGGTAATGTATAGGGTCCGGCAAATCAACCTTGATGCGATTCGTTGATCAAACGTTGGAAACGGATTATGAACTCCTGCCATGGACTGAAGCAGCACGGGTGATCAAAGCATCCCACTTTGTTTGGAAAGCGGGAACGTCGACACAGAGATCTTCCGAATTTTTGCTACGGTCTTTGTTATACCAACTCCTCGACCAGGCTCCCGACCGAATTGCGCCTTCCGTGACACAGGGCAGATGGAAATCAGCCTCATCACCCAACCGCAGCCAACCGGAATGGGCTTTGCCAGAGTTATCACAGACCCTACGCTCTTTTGCCCAGAATAGCACTTTCTGCGTATTCATCCTGATAGATGGCCTAGATGTACGTTCTAATAAACCCATCTCTATGCAATATCACTCACAGGCAAAATTCAGGAGTTGGAAGACATGGGAGGCCGACAAAAGCAGCTCGTGCAACTTATACAGAACATTGGCTCATTTCAATCCATCAAACTCTGTGTGTCAAGCCGACCCGAAAATATATTCCGCGATGCATTTGAAAATTCTCCCCACTTGCAACTGCACAACCTCACATCTGCCGATATTCAAACCTTTATTTGCGGCCAGTTCGACAAGCATCCGCGGTTGTTAGCATTGAGTCGAATGGACAATAAACTAGTGGACACTTTACTCAATAACATCGCGGTTGCTTCCTCCGGAGTCTTTCTATGGGTATGCCTTGTGGTCAGGGAGGTTCTCGAGGAGGCCAGAGACGGTGCCAGCATTGCGGAACTTATCGAGACGGTCGACAAAGTACCTAATGACCTCGATACTTATTTTTCCCGGATCATGGGTTCCATTGAGCCAAAACACAAAGTCGAATCATCTATTATGTTTCAAATCGCGTTGCAAAAAGAGGACGGTTTCTCCACCGGGAACGCTCTACGATTACTGGATCTTTCCTTTCTGGAAGAGCGGCATACCGATTTTGCACTTCGTCCGAGGTATAATTCGGCCAAGTGCGATTTAAGCAACGCGGGATTTCGCATCAGGCTAGATACCGCTTCCCGTCGGGTCAACAGCAGATGTAAAGGTCTTCTTGAAATACAGTACATCGAAGGGGAAACCGAAAGGATGCTTCATCTCGATCAGCGAACTACCGAGCCTACGTTCACCACTTCTATGGCGCCTGGAGAACATGCCGGACCCTATGTGGCAAATCAAGAAGATACCGGCCTACTTCGTGCATACAACTACCATGTGAACTTCCTTCATCGATCATTTCATGACTACCTTCTCGAGCCTGAGAACTTGGAACGGCTCGAGCAAGCATCCATGGGCCGGTACAACGCGCGATTGTTCCTTTGCAATGCCAGACTCGTTCAGATTCTGTCCCTTGATTATACGCGGCGCCCGGCCCATGCACGATTGGCCTTTGTGCTAGCCAGCTACGTGATCACCGCAATTTCTGTCGAGGATCTTAAGTTTTCCAAGGAGTGTGCCCTCATAGCAGCTCAGATGCGTCCTGTGGTTGAGTTGCTTGCGCAAAGAAGAGCGCGAGAATGGACAGACGATCACTGGTATCTAACAGCCGCACTCCGATACTACGATGCAGAGCGCGACAACTTTCTTGTTGTTGCGATTGACTTTGACCTTGTCGCCTACGTGAAGGAGTACCTAACGAGGGACGCTATCACTTCTAAGATGGGCCGGCCCATCTTAGCCAATGTCCTTCAGCCAACAGTCATATTCGGCTACAGGGATCACGATACACATGTCAACGTCGAGATCCTTCGCCTCGTCTTGGATTTAGGAGCGGACCCGAACGAGCCAGTGGATTCTTCGTCGTCCATATCTGTTTGGGGTTGGCTCTTGGAGTCGCTATTGTACTACGACACCAGCCAGTCCGCGAAAAAGGCACTACATACCGTAGAGGCCATCAGAATCCTGCTGGAGCATTCTGCGGACCCATTGCTACCGTCAGAGCGGTTCAAACAGCTTACGAGCAACTCGGCTCATCGTGCGACGACGACGACTATGTCTGCTCAAGAGTCTGACACGAGAAGGGGCATGATATCTGTCGCAAAAATCCTCAGACATTTGCCAAAGAGGTTCACTCTGCATGTGGCACAGGAATTGAATGACTGCATCCTCCTAGCCAAAGAAAGAGCTGCTATTCGGGGTTTCGATGATGCTTCAGCCCCTAGTTAGGATACTGCCGAGACAGCAACCACTAGGCAAGACCTTTTGGGGTTCTCATTAACTTAGATCAATGGGTACCAGGTTTATCTACCAGCAGATCTTGATGACGACTAATGTCAGGACAGTATAGAAGACACTGCATGGGGCGAATCTTGAATCTGGTATCACACCGAATGGCAGAATGGTGTGACGTGATACTACGTGTATAAGCACCTTGGGAGACTATCGGATGTAACGTCAGAAACAGATCTACGGCAATATATTGCAGCCCGAGCCGATCTCGAAGGTCTTTGTTGATTATACCCCGCATACAATCATGCAGATCTGATTGGTTCTAACCCTACGATCCTCTGCAGGGCATTTCTCAAAGTCATGACGCATGCTGGAAGCATCTGGGTAACTACAGAGGGTTTTCATACTTCGGTCGCACAGTCCTCCTCGATGAACGATAGATGTCCGCCATGCCAGGTACCGTACCTCAGCTTGCGATTGATAGATGAGATGAATGAAGGTGCACTGCGCGTATTGTGATACATTGTCCTCTGATACGACATCCGCGACATCAATTAAGTCATCAACTCGAGGGCAAACTATTGGTGCGTGGCATGGTCTTCTTATTATATATACGAGCTTGCATCTTTGTGCTTTCCCCAGTACGCTTCCACTGTTGTCTTCCTCTATTGACCCCCTTTACTTGCAGCCTACAACGAGGCGAAGGAACCGACAATACGGCCGCGGCCCCATTCCATCGCAAGCGCCATGCCCGGGTATCTGAGCGCCAAGGAAAGAGGTCTCTGCGGCGTAGAGTGCATCAAAACGACCAACAACTGGCGCCTGGTTCGCCTATGTCAATCCGGGGATCAAGAGTGAAAACCTCAACACCGTCGACTGCATATCGACTCGCGAAAACGGCGGGTTTGGGGAATGTCGTGGCGGCTTTTCCCGCCCACGTTGATCCACTTAAAAATGGGTATTTGGTAAATCATGTGATTTCCTAGCTAAAAATGCAAAAACACCTCATCTGGATGGGATTTACTCGGTGTAGAACTGGTTATCCCGCGCAAAGACCATGGGCGGCTTGCCGTTGCCGGGACTGCGCTGGGTGAGCTGGAACTTGGAGGTGGCCGTGATGAGCTCGCCCAGCTTGAGGTGGCCGTAGTTGCGGGGGTCGAAGTCGGGGAAGCGTTTGGTGATGAGGATATCCACTTTGGCGAGCGGAGCCCAGCCGTCGTCGCCGGCGACGTCGCGCACGACGGCGCGCAGCTGGTGGATGACGTTGGGGTCGATGGTGGCGGGGGCGGGCGCGCTGTGCGCCCGCTGCAGGTGCGGTTTCCGGTTGGGCGACGACGAGGGGGTGTGGTCGTCGCCGGGGCCGGTGGCGGGCAGGGGCAGGTTCTGGGCGCGCTCGATGGCGAGGTTCTCGACGTAGATGAAGCGGTCGCAGGAGGCGACGAAGGGCTCGGGCGTCTTGCGCTCGCCCATGCCGTAAACAACCAGGCCGCTCTCGCGGATGCGGGCGGCCAGGCGGGTGAAGTCGCCGTTGCTCGAGATGATGCAGAAGCCGTCAAAGGTGCCCATGTGCAGCAGGTCCATGGCGTCGATGATGAGGGCCGAGGCGGTCAGGGCCTTGCCCTGGTAGGGGAACTGCTGGACGGGCTGGATGGACTGCATCAGCAGCTGGCCCTTCCACCCCTTCAGGCCGGGGCTGGTCCAGTCGCCGTAGGCGCGCTTCACCGAGGCGGTGCCGTACTTGGCGACCTCGGCCAGGAGCAGGCCGACGGCCGAGGCCTGCGCGTTGTCGGCGTCGATGAGGACTGCCAGCTTCATTGTGGAGTCGACCATGTCGACGGCGCAAGTACAACTGCTCGGGGGAAAATAAAGGACCTAGTGATTAATAAATAAAAAAAATGAAAATATAGAATATGATGAAAAAGAGTTATACAAGCAACTGGTTATATTTATTTCGGCGCATGACAAAAAGGGGGATGGGATATAGAGCTTGCCTCTTGACAAGACATGCAGCAATGCTGGGCTCGTATCAATTGATTTGGTAATGTACAGATTTCAGGAGGCGACAGGAGGGCGGCATGGGGCGCTTAGCAGCCTGGGCGCCGTACCCCGCAGCAACCGTAGTGCGACGAGCCCTGGGTTTTGACTGCCCGTCCAGGGCGTTTACCCTCTGTTACTGGCCTGTCTCGCGCCCCTAGCGCGGTGGAGCAGGACTCGATTGCTACATGTTTTCATGCAATTGGTTTCAGGGTCTCGGCCACTGCGTAGCGTCGCAGTGGGAGTCAAGTCAATAACTAAAGTAGCCAGAAGCAGCAGCAGCAGCAGGTAACAGCACAAAAGACGGTCACGGCACTATTTGGTAGCACAGTCGCGACAAAGAGGATGGACTGCCCCCGGTGCTGCCAACATCCGGCGCCGCCAAGCTGGCGAGTGTCGCCAGTTGACAAATCAATTGGCATGTGTGGAAAATAAGAGATTTGAGATGGAAAATTGAAATAGGGGGCGGGTCTTCGAACTGCATTTTCCATCAATTCTGGTTCAAATAGATCCAACCTACGCCCATCGCAATTCGCCATGTCCTGCCAATTCCGCAACCTCGATAGGAGTCTTTCCGTCCTTGTCCTTCGCCTTCACGTTGCCGTGGTGCGCCACTAATGTCGGGATCAAGTCCTTATCTCCCAGCTCGGCGGCGTGGTGCAGCGCGCTGCGGTCGTCGTTGTCCTGGAGGTTCACGTCGGCGCCCTGGAGCACCAGCTGACACGCTATCGCTGCGTTCTGCGCGACGACAATGGCCAGGTGCAGCGGGGTTCGCCTCGCGACGTCCCTTTGGTCGATCGCGATGCCGGCCTTGACGGTCGCCTTGAGTATCGTCTCGACTATGTGGAAGTCCCCCGACGCCGCGGCCAGGTGCAGGTACGTCCGCTTCTTGTGGTCGGTCTTGTCGAGCTGGCGCATGGCGCTGACGAGAAGCGCGACGGCTTCTCGGCTCTTTTCGGCAATTGCAATGTGAAGCGGAGTGCGGTCGTATCGATCGCAGATATCGGGATCAGCCCTGTTCTGCAGTAGGAACTGAATTGCCGCAAGGTGTCTCTTCGTCACGGCCACGTGCAGAGGTGTAGCTCGAAACTTGTTCCGCACATTTTGGCCCTTGCCGCGGCTGAGAAACGCGGCCATCAATGGATGGTTGTCTTGTGCCACGGCGTTATGAAGTGGAGAATTGCCGCTGATGTCGAGAACGTCGCAGTCTGCCCCATGGTCCAAGAGGAGACTCACAATCAGAGGTCGATTGTATTTGACGGCTGTGTGAAGGGGTGTCTGGCCTTGGCGGTCTTGGGCCCTCAGGTTTGTACCCCCGTGTATCAGAAGCCAAGATGCCGACATGTTTCCGCGAACAATTGCCAGCTGGAGTGGCGTCCAGTCTACATCATGGTCCCTCAGCTCCAGGGAGCATTTGTGTTCGATCAGAAGCCAGAGCAGAGAGTTGTCCTCGGTATCGGACCAGTTCTCGATCATGCGATGCAAGAGAGTCCTGCCGTTTTTGTCCCTGATGCTCGCAATAGCTTTGGCCTTCAAAAGAAGGTACGCCACCTCATATCCTCTATAGATGACTGCCCACTCGAGGGGAGCCATCTCGTGCCAGTCCTGTCTGTTTAGTTCGACATGCAGATCCGGTCTTTCCAGAAGGAGGAATCGAACGAGTCCGGCTCTTTGGTTCCCGTAGCCGGCAGCTTCGCTCAATATCAGCCAGCCACCGCGAGAGGACGGTGCATTGACGTTGGCACCGCCGTCAATGAGCAGGCGAACGATCACTTCATGGCCCATTGTGAAGGCCCAGCGAAGTGCGCTAAAACCATCCCGATCCTCAGCATCTATGTTGCCACATACTGGGAGCAAGAGCTTGATAGCCCAGATATGACCCTCGCGTGCAGCAAGGCGGAGGGGTGTGAATCCTTTATTGTCTTCGAGGCTTAGATCCAAATTCTGGGAGTACTGCAGTAGTTTCCTCGTGCTCGATTCGTCAAAATTCGATACGGCAAGGTGAATTGGCGTTCTCCCTTTGGCATCTTGAGCATTGGCGTTCGACCCCCTTTCCAGCAGCAGCCTCAGCATGCGGTGTCGTTGAAATATCGCTGCCCAATGGGTTGCCGTGTGACCGGTCTTTTCTCCAGCGTCTATGTGGATGCCTAGCTTGTCGATCGAGTGTAGCACAAGTCTTCTTGAATCGAAGAATGTGGATATGTGCAAGGCAGTAGCATCTGATTTGAGATGGAACGGGATCTTGTCCATGTATCCTGTGATTTCCGAAATCTTTCCATGATCTTTCAAAAGATCCATGGCGAGATCCCAGGGTGCAAAATCTCCGGCACGTCGAAAATGGTACCCCCAATGATCTGCAGCATAAGTCAAATAAGCTGACCTGGCAGAGGAGGTCTGATATGAGCGGCCACTTGTGTCTGGGAGAGGGCGTTCCAGAAGGTCGCCAAGACATCTCTTAGCCAATGAGAGATGAGAGTCTTGGAAACGGACCACCGCCTTGTGTCGGAGGAACTCGTGGGTTGTGTGATGAAATAGATGAACGGTGTCGGAGTCATCAACAGTGATCAACCCAGCACATATGGCTTCCAACTTGGCGCCGTTGAGCTCACGGGCTGCTTGGTGGCCTGCCACTGCATGGCTGAGCTCTGATATCGAGAGCGGACGCGCCGCATAGCACACCCAGTTTAGAGCTGCCAGCGCCACCTTCTTGTTTGACTCTTGCTGGCCGTGGATCCGACGCAAACAACCTTCGTAGAAGTCTGAATAATCTCCTTGGGAGTTCTCAGGAGCCTCTTGGTCGGTGTCTCTTTCGAAGGAGACCATCTGCAGCCGGGCATGTAGGAAACTGGTATGCTTCGTCAGCCAGGCCAGATTGGGGCTCGGACTTCTGTTCCTACTTACTTTCCCTGCGCCCCTTCGACGAATTTCTCATATCGTTTGGACCAAGTGCCACTATATCTCGTGCCTGCGGATGTTGATGCTTGAGGAAGAGCTTCCAACTTATCGATCCTATATTTAAAGAACGCGGCGAGGTCCTGATCTTTTGCCCGGATATGAATCTGTTTGCCAAACTTGAGGGATCCAAATTTGTTCTCGCTGTCTCTTGACGTAACGAGAACCTTGAAGTTTCTCTCTAAATGCGAAATGATGCTCATCAACGTTTTTGGTCGATTTTCATCTGTCGTCTCGTCAAAGTACTCATCTAGCCCGTCTAGGATGAGGTATACTTGCTCGAATACCGCCGCTTCGGTGATGAGGAGATGCAAGTAGCTCTGATCGTTCATCAACTCTTTCGAATCCCTCCACTCATTGTAAGTTTTCGTGGTGTTTGGTGAGACGAATGACTTTTGGCACAGTAGCTGCCATAGTAGGTCGGCCAAGAGGGCGGCAGGTGTCTGACTCTCGCGTTGTTGATAGTCGAAGTAAACGTATATGACTGCTCGCAGCTGCATGTCTTGCATATATCTATACTCAACAATATCTCTGAGTCGACGAATTATCTTGGCTCTATATATCGGTCAGTGCATGATACAACGGCTTCGGGGCGATCGGATCTTACGCCAATACAGATTTGCCAACCCCAGCTGAGAGTCGGGTAATCAGATACAATGAAGCCTCAAGGGTTGTTAAAGCATGATGACATACGCTTTCCGTAACACCACAAATGTTTGAAATTCCCATCTTTCCATTTGATAAACGTGGGGTCATTCAGGATCCAGTCTCCGGTGTTGGGCACAGTATGCGCAATTTTGTCAAGGCTGGCGTGCCTTTCGCGAGACCCAAGCCGCGTAAGGCTTCTAAGCCACTCAGCGACCAGGCTCGGGGAAACGTCTGTGTTGCAAATTCGGAAGTAAGCTGGTGTGCAAATACTTGACTCATCGTTATAGGTATTACATACCCTGAGTGCTAACAACGGTATCTTGAAGGCATGTTAGCTTGTATTGAATGACGGATAATTGGTGGCAAAAGCGTTGAGATGCATCGGATTCAATTATACGGGGCCGTGCTGAGACGGAACCAACTTACTATAGTTGAGGTCGCGTCCGATCGAAAATTGGTGAGCTCGTATGGAGTTAAAGTATTTTGCTTCGACTGAGCCCTTGTGATCTGCCAGGTATCAGTTAGCCTAGTTATCTCGCCGGCGTCTCATACATACCAAAGTCTAAACTGCCCCCTACTCCAAGCTCTCTTGTAACGATAGATTGGTCGACGTTGCCGACAACGCTCAGGTGGTCCACCTTGGATAGGCCTCGACGGTGTCGGTCCTCATCCATCTCGTGATTGTCCCTGTTTTGTTACAGTCAGAACGAGTATCTGAACATATACAAGAAAACTGTCTCTTTTCACCTGAACCCTCCCGGTTGCAGAGGTCGAGACTGGTGGGACATCTGGAGAACATTCCTCAAGTAGCAGGTGAATCCAGTTTTTCATCTTTAACCATTTGGGTTGGCTCCTCCAAACGCCTCTCAGGCGAGGCGCATTTAGGTCAATGTATTCCTTGGCGCATCTCAGCCTACCTACCGTAGCATCGCCTTGGTGGTCTTCGGCCCCCAAACTACACCGCTGTGTGCGGCGACCCCGGACCTTGGCCTGGGTGTGAGATTAGCACAGCCAATGGTGTCGGTTTCTCACGTTGCTCACCGAACCGCTTCTTCAGCCGCGATCATGCGCCCCCCTGCAACTTGATGTCCTGAGGCAGCTGAAAGAGGAAGGTGAGCATGGGGTTGCAAAGCCCGAGATAAGGTAATAAGAATGAGTAACCCACTCCAATTGTCAGAGATGGAGATCGATCAAGAAATCAATCTTGCCCAAGTTTAGCGGTTCCCAATATTAGCGAAACAGATCCGTCTTCAGGGCAGTGCCCATGTTGATGTGAGTATTATTGACTTCGGCCCCTGACACCACCCCAGCCTTATCCATTCCCAAAATTCCTAGGTCTAGTGTACTGCACACCCTCAGAGATTCAGTTGCGGAGCTAGCCGGAAAATTGCGACACTGTTAACGAATGAGATGCCCAGATCTTGGTCCCGTGGCCGGTAAACCCCCCCTGTTGTCAGCTTACCATACCGACACGGAACCCTGTCATGTCTTGCACCCCCGCTCAGCCCTGTTGGTCTATCTTTATACATAATGGTACTCGCCAAGCAACCTAAGGAGGGGGCGCCATTTCCCATACAGAAAACACATGCTGATAATGCGAACCCTGACTCCCGGATGGGCTGATACGTGCAATCCTACCAGTAATAAGCGGCATCTCTTTGCGTTCGTTCTTGTCGTCCACTACTAGTCCAGGGCCCAGGGTACTCGGGAATGATAATGATTCAACGTCGATCGGTCCCACCTTCACGTTGTGTTTGATCTTTCGATTGATCCTCCCATTAAATGATAGGGCAAATACGAATGCAAAGCAAGCGCCCGTGCTAAACAGACAGTATGCCGGACAGCTTCAACAGCGACTCCGTTGGTTCCAGTTCAATTGATCCAATTGATCGAATGGTCATTGATGACAGATACCGGCCAAGAACTGGTTCAGTCGACTTGCCACCAAATGTGCCAACGCCATCACTGCCAGCAAGATCACCAACGCCGCCGCCATCGCGGCACCAACCTCCCAGCGCGAGTGGCAATATCCCGGACGCCGTTAATCAAGATGATCCAGCCCGCGATGGACCATCGGGCGGCGGAGGCTCGAGACTTCTCAGTCGTCCCGGCTCCGTCAGAGACGGTGAACCAAGACAGGCCAGTGAGCGCCAGAGAAACTTGGTTATACAGGAGCCGTCGGGCAATAGAGTACAATATCATATACCAAGGAATGCCAGGGTCGCCTTTAGAGGAATAGATCCTTCGGATTCCTGGGAAACTTCGGATAACCATGAACCGCCCAGACGAATGAGGCCAGAGCGAAGACGTCGCTCGAGCCGGGGCCCTGCAGGTAGCCTACAGGAACAGGAAGGAGAGGACGATTGGAACGAGGATGCTACGGAGACCCGCGCAGTACACCAGCCACAGCCTCTCTATTCAGAGACATATGACTATGAAGCAGATCAGCCGTACGACCACCGCAGATTCAGCCATTCCCATCCACGGCCGTACCGCGAGACGCCAGCACGGCAACTGGGGGAGATGGAGCTTCGTAATAACTATAGAGACTTCAACCCGTTCATGGGCAAAGACTACACATCTTCACCATACTTTGGAGGAATGCCACCTTACACACCATCCACATATCCGGGCCAGGGCCTCAACTATATGCAACCAGTCAACTATGCCCCACCAGGTCATTATCCGCCACAACACTACCCTCCCGGCTACGGATATCCTTCGCCGCAACCCTTTACACCCTATAGTTACTCGCAGCCACCACCATGGGCCCAGGCAGATCGACCGGCACCACCGGCACCCGTGAGAGGCAGTCCTCATCCCGGGAAGGATGATGCCATGAACTCTGAGTTGAAGAGGGTCCTGAAGGAGCTGGAAGACAACAAGAAGAAGCTGGCGGACAAGGATGATCTCCTTCAGAAGCTCAGAGCCGAGGAAAGAGAGGGTGAGATTCTGCACAAAGCGAAGAAGACGGAAGCGCGGGCACAGCAAAAGGAGGAGCAGGCTAAGATTGAGCTGGATGCAGCTTACCAAAAGCGGCTGGAAGACGAAAAGCAGGAATTGTCCAGGCAGGAGTACGAAGAGAAGCTCAAGAGGGCGACCCAAGAGGCCAAAGAGCAGGCGGAGCAAAGGCTTAGGGAGGAAGAAAGACAGAGAAAGGCGGACGAGCAGAGACACCAAGACTTGGAAGCGAAATTGCGAAGACAAATCGAGGACGAGATGGCGGCCGAGCAGGAGCGCCAGAAGAGAGAAGCCGAGAACAAGTTATATCTCGAGAGGCAGATAAGGGACAAGATAATAGCCGAGAGGAAGGAGCAGGAGGAGATGACACTCAGGGAAGAGCTCCGCAAACAGCAAATCGAGAAGCGGATAGCGGACGAGTTCGAGCTGAAAAGCCGGAAAGCCGAGGAGCTGCAGCAGTACAAGGACCACATCGAGGCCCGCCTCCGGATGGAAGCCGCGCAGATCATCGGGGCCGAGAAACAGAAAATGGACCTGGAGAGTCTCCGGCTCGAGATGCAACACCGGACAGACCGAATCGTCAGGGATACGTTGAACCAGAAACCGGATGACTCGGTAAACGTGAACGACTTTCTAGATTCCGATCAGCTCACAGCTGTGAGCGACGGCCTCCAACCGAGTTCCACTCACTCCCGGATGGGCACCCGGAGTGTTCACGATGGCGACAACCAGAACACTCAATCTCCGCTATACCAAGCCAGCCGCGGTCACCCGGCGGAGCCGATGTCACCGCCAATGGGCACTTGCAATAGTCTCAATGCCAAGCTCGGTTCTTCACTGCCAAACTCGCAACATACCATATTGGGACCCTCGGAAAGCGTGCGCCACCATCGATACAACCATAGCAGGAACCCGTTTGCCAGGCAGGAGTTCAGCTACGTCGGGTCGCAGCAGCACCTGCACCAACCGATCCCCATGCCCTATACGAACCCGTTCGGCATACTGCGGGAGACGGCACCGATGCTACCGCCGTCCGCTTTCAGCTCGAACATCAACTTTCCGGACCCGCCCATCGAGAGTGCCCAGTTCAGTCCGGGGCCGACGGAAAGTAATTTGCGATCACCGATCGATAGTTCCCTTCAGGCTCATGTCGAAAGCTCGCTCGGTTACGGAGAGGGCGGGGATTCTTCCAGCTTTCAACGCGGCCCCTCGAAATCGCGGACAACACCACCGAGCACCGGAGGGTCCCGGTCGCCTCCTCCCTGGCCGCCCCATCCCGATCGACTGCGTGTAAACGGAAAGCCTACGAGTCCTCGTGCGAGGGACACCCGACAGGCCCGAGAAGAAAGCCATATCCCCCGAACGCGTGCGCGCGGTTATTCCATGGCGCTAAGTGTCGACACTCCGCTCTCGCCACCAGATCCGGACGCAGCTCCGGCGCCCACCCCGCCCGGGTTCGGTAGCGTCGGGGGCTCCCCGGCACCCTCGACGAGGAGCGGAGGCTACCTACCAACTGGCTCGGTACCCAGTTCGTACGAAGGCGACCATTACTACGCCGCGAGGGACTACCACAGTCCCGTGGCCGAGCCGCAGCCAGCCAGACCGCCCGAGGCGCGCTCGTCTCGAGAGTTTGCGCTGCTGCCGGAGGGAAGTAGGCCTATTTCCGGGGCCTCGCAAACTCGTCTTACGCCACAACTAAAGCGGATGAAGAAGTTCTCAAGATAGAAAGTGCTAAGATCTGATGGATGTTGGGCCAAACCCTCCCAGTAAGGTAAGTTCAAGGCCAAATGAAACTAAGACACCGCGAATATGATCTAGTAATCATCCACAGTATAGACATCATGACAGCATATGAATTTGATTTTGGGTTTATGTATTTCGGTGTAACTTGCTACGGGTGAAGTATCTGGTATCTGCTAGTTGACCTTGGTCTGGATCGAAAAAGAAAATCAGAAGAGAAAACATATAAGTGAAGCCACCCTTCCACAGGTAAAGTGTGTCAAAGAACATACTATCAAGAACTGTTCTCAAATGTAAGCCAAACTGGTCACTGTGGATGGGAGTGTTAGGATGGATTAATCTACTGCAGCACAACTTACCCAAATGTCAGATTTCCGCACACCGTGGCTTTTTCGGCGACCAGGGCCTCTTCCACATCCCCATTAACGCATACTGCTGCTTCCGAAATGGCTTTTGTTCGAACCGTCCGCTTCACATCCCTGTGCGATTTCTGCTTATATAAGTGTGATTGGTTAGCATTTTTCTGTTCAACGGAGGGGCAAATCCCTCAGGATGATTCAATTTCTTTACCTACCTCTTTAGTTACCTTGACCCCCTCTAAAATCAATTAACAAGAGAACTTGGTTAGTGACTTAAACCTAATCAACTGGGTAGAGATGCGTATTTGAATGGGGGAGGGGAGGGCAAAACGAACTGAATGTAAGGTCATTTTTGCCTTCGAACACTTTCGTCACCAGTGATTGAGTTACATCGCCTTGTACCTGCACTCCTTCTTTTTGGTCGTGCGCCTTGCTCTTGTCGCTGTGGGCCTTGTTCTTGTCGTTATGCGCCTTGGCTTCATCTTCCTTCTAGATTTGTCGTTATTTACATAACATCAGGTAGACTTGCATCAGGGTGCGATTGGCGGACGTGTACCTACCTGTGTGTCGGGCGATTTGGCAGTATGGTGCCCACCCAGTCTCACCCCTTCCTTTGGGGTGCCCTGCAGATCTGACAAGGTGTTGATGGTGACCGAACCATATGTCCTGGACGTCGACATGGCGGAAAGTATGCCTAAGACTGGGCTGTGTATGTGGATCGCAGACAATTGGGTGTCCGTTGCAAAACTGGGGGTGGATGAGACGAAAGGCGAGGCGTTTTTCTCCTTCGTCCGGAAAACGCCTTGGATAAATACCTACTTCATGGGGCCAAGCAGATGCTTGGTTGCCTTACCTTCAGGCATATTTTGGCCTTGGCAGAAGTGCAATGCCTCTATGTCCACTGGCTGCCTCCCGTCTGAACATTGCAAGTAGACACCAAGTAAATGCTGACCAGGCTCCCCAGCTCATCTATAGACAGAGTGGACATGGGTACATCGCATGTACCATCCCCGCCCCGCGTGAGATCGATCTAGTGCCACGCCGATGCGGATGATACTCCGACCCCGTCCTCGACCAGACGTGTCTTGGCTGCATCCATGGGCGCGAATGAACCGCGTCCAGGTCGCGCCCGGGTTTTCATTGGCCGCACCGTAGACATCCCGCAGCATGTCTCCACCCACCCTTTGCCATTCACTCATAGCCTGATTCCCTTCCCCCCACGTAAAGCCTTTGCTCTCCTCACGCACCGCAAACAGAGACCTGGCTGACTGCCCAACCGAGCGCTCCAAAAGTTCCATCCTCTGCGAAGGTACAGAATGACGTTTCTGTCTCGAAAATCGTGGACCTCGTCCGAAAGGACACTCACAGCAAACGACACCGCGCCGCCGAAATACGGCATCAAAAAGCTATATGAGCCCACAAAGCCAGAAGATGCCGTTGCAGAGTAAGTTGAGAGAACCAACGAGCCTGATGTGCCTTGGGGTCAGATTCTTGGGGGCCGATGACAAGGATGGATGGTGCGCGGACCGGCTGACAGACACCCCCTTGAAAGTATTGTTTTCGTCCACGGGCTCAAAGGCGACCGCGAAAGAACCTGGACTGCTCCGGGCTCCGAATCTTCATGGCTCGAAACATTATTACCACTGGAAATCCCAGATTGCCGCATTCTCACCTACGGCTACGATTCGAATCCCGTCAGCGTCGGTGGCGTGGTTTCTAGCAACACGATCGGCAACCATGCGAGGAACTTTCTGAATCTGCTCTCCTCGTTCCGAGCCCAGAGCCAAAGCGTACGTTGGAGAGAGTTCTGATGCTACGGTTTCAGCTCGCTAACTGCCCTCCAGGCCGACCGTCCAATCATATTGGCCGCCCATAGCATGGGTGGGCTTATGTGCGAAGATGTGAGTAACCCTACCAGCCTGATTCGAAATGGCAAATTGCGTGTTCCTTATATTAAAGAGACATATATGTGCAGGCTCTCCTAGCGTCCCAAAACAGCTCCGAGCCTCACCTGCGGGGTATTCTGGAATGCGTCTACGGGATCTTATTTCTTGGCACGCCCCATTCCGGCTCCGGGCTGGCAACATCGGCAGAACGCCTCGCCAAGCTGATCGGCCTCATCAAGAACACCAACTCGCATATATTGGGAGTACTAAGGAGGGACTCAGAAGTACTATCCAGAATCCAGGATGACTTCCATACAATGCTTCGCTCTAGAGCTTACGATGGGTATCCGCCGATCAAGATATCATGCTGCTACGAGGAGCTTCCGCTGCCAGGAATTGGGGAGGTCGTGCCGAAGGCGTCGGCAACTCTGCATGGCTACACCGCTATTGGGATTCGGAGCAACCATCGAGACATGGTTAGGTTCTCCAGCCCGGATGATCTTGGCTTCCTCAGTATCACGGGAGAACTGAAAAGATGGATCGATGACTTGGGGGCTTCAGATGGAAAGTTGCGGCGGAGCCTTGCGAGAGTGAACAGCCTTCCGTTGAAGGGGCTCATGCTGGCGGAAGCGACCCACCAAGCCAGCGGCATCACCATCTGGGGTAATGTGGTGCAGTCTAACGTGGTTAATGGGTCTCAGACGGTGAATGGTGACATGTATTTTGGCGCCTAGGATGTGTCCTGGTTAAACCTTGCGGCAGAAGCACTAAAAACACTTCAAGTATTTATAGATAGCCCGCAATAAGATATCGAATCATCATGTAGACAATAGTTGCAACAGAACAAACGATTAAAGTTCATTTTCCAGAGCGAAAAGGGCTTTTGCTACCCGGCCACCAATCTTCTAATTCAACTCTGCAACGGCGCGACGATCTTCCCCGTGAAGTTGGGCTTTTTCCCACTTGTGCTGACCGCCAACGTACTCATGCTGCAACACATCTGAATGAGGCCGTGCTTGTACCTCTTCCAATTTTGAGTCGATGCTCTTGCCTGACATGTTCGTAGAATCATGCCTATTGTATTTCTGCTTTGCAAGCATCCACAGCAGCACGGCAAGTAGCACGAGCAGGGGCACGCCTAGGCCGACAGCGAGACCTGCTTCGAGAGCGACGGACGGCGTCGACGAGCAAGCATCAGTGGGGGGTGTTGCGACAGCCGAGCTGTTGCCCGTAGGCATAGGCATTGACGTTGCTGGCCCGGTCGGTGTACTGCCGGAGATCGTAGTACGTGGCGTATTGGCGCCCCAAGTGCTTGCGACAACAGAAGTGTATGCACCGGCTAGATCGAAGGTGTAGTCTCTTTGTTGCTGGGAAAAGTCGTAGTTGATTAGAGTCGCGTTATTCCACTGGAATCCCACACCGTCGGAACAGCAGTCGGCCTTCGAGTCCAGTGGATCGCAGCACCAGCCGTTGAATTCCTTGCAGAAACGAAGTAGAGCCTGATCGTTGCCGACTTCTTTAATTAGCATGCTTGAATTCATCCAATATCATGAACAAAGGAGTATTGTCGGTTGGAGTCACTCACCGCCAGTACAGACGTTGGGACAGCTACGTCCCCAGTTCTTGTCAGTACACGCGCCCCGATACATACGGCCAAAGTACAGACTCTGACATAGGCCGTTGCTGTAGCACACGTCGCGATGCGCCTCGGTGAAGTGGTAACAGCAGGCCCCTCCCGCATTGCTGCAAGGCTTATACCCCGAAACCGACCCATCGGGGAAATAACAAGATTGTGCTTCAGCTGCGGAAGAGATGCCGAAAATCACCAGTCCAACTCTCGACAATCGGATCATGTTCGGGACAAACATAGTGAAAGACAGATCGTAATACACGAAATGGTCATACGTCAAGTATGTAGAGTACGACTTGATACAAGATCGAGAAAGAATGGATGTCTTGATTCTACATAGCGAGGCCCGAGAAAAGGTTCCTCGAGCAAAAGTAATAACCGCCGGCCCCCATGTGGTGCTACCAAGATCATCCACGCCACAGCGTTTCGTGTAACCACCATGGAAGACCTGATGTCCACTTGAAACCGGAAACCGAGGCACGCCTCGGTTTCTTGGGGGCGAAGCCGATGTGCAATTCAGCTTAAGTTGGTTCTACAGCATCCTGGGAAGAATTGTCGTCAGAGCCTGACACGCGGCTTCCTTGGTGTCGACGTAAGCGAGCACGCCGACGTAAGCGGGCGAGTACGGGATGATGGTCTTTTTTGGTTAGCAAAATACTACTAAGGATGGATAATGGTGTATTGATTCTTACACTGTTGCTTTTCTGTTGATATTTTCCGGTACGTCTAACGTGATTCCTTAATATTGATCATGCGCGATCGAGAGGTCTGGACTGCTGTGTCACGACGATGGTACTCGAAAGCCTCGGATGCCGTTCCGGGAACTGGACGCTTGTATCAGAGTGGTTCTTGGAGTCATACCCGTCAAGACTTTCTGTGATGGGGTTCCCAGCCTGGCAAAGACCGTTGGACATCCGCACTGGCAGTCCCGTCCCACCCCCACCCCCCGAACGTGTCCAACAGGGGGCTTAATATGCCCAACAACCATGTATAAAAAACGTGGAAGATCCTCAGACTTCCACACATGATTGTGCTTATGCACCTCAACGGTGCTATCTCCAATCGTTGACAGCTACATATCAGTCTTAGTGACGTTGAAATAAGCTATATTAAGTTCGCACTATGTACGGGTGGATGAAAGGTTCGATCCACCCCATCGGGCTGCCTTGAGTCAACAAACGATAGGAAAACAGGTCCGCTGGGGTGCGCAGTGGCTGCAGATACGTCTTAGGTTCGTGCTTAAACCGGCCTGCGCGCCCCATGATTTGGATATGGGAGATAGATCCCAAACTTAGGAGCCGTTAAGCAGGAATAAGGTTCAGTACAACCACAGGAGTATAGATCCTCGTTGTCACGTCGACCCTATCTCCGGTACAGCCACAACAGTAAGTCACGCTCTCTTAGGACCCGAGCCTTTCTCCGGTTACTGTTCAGAAATATATATTAGCCGCCTAACCATCCAACCCAAGAACATCTTTTTCTCTCTTCGGTTACAACAACATCTACAGAGAGTATAAGAGCCTAGATCCATCATTCCTCTACGGTTATCGACGACAAACATCACAAGCTCACAACAGTCCATCACGATTATTAAACATCGAAAAGCCATTTTTGCCATCATGTATTCTTCAGAGACATCTTCCACTTTCACCACTTGGGTGGCCAATCTTTTCAAGGCGTTTTCATTTACGAAGAAGCCGGCGTTAGGGACTGAATTGGTCAAGGCTCAGATTCCCGCGCCCGTAATCAATTCTCATTTCATACTCGATTTTGCCCAACACTTGGAGAAGGCCGGTCTGGAGGGGAACCCGACTCTGCATTCCGACTGCATCGTCTGCCGCCGCACCCTGGACATCTCAAGCTGCGTAGGCGACCTGGTCAAAGCCGAGTGCGACCTCGCCGGCGAACCGACGGCCGCGAAGACGAAGAAGCAATTCTATGACAAACACGGCCTGGAACGCACAATTGTCCTGCGCTGCGGACATCTCATTGGCGAGGAGTGCCTCCGGGATGCCCTGGAATTCTACCAAAGCGGCGACCCCGGCGCCATGCGGCCGAACGTCTGCTTTCACTGCCGAGCCAAGGCCACCTGCGACGGGTGCGACGACATGCTTTTGGCCGACGACCAATTCCACCCCTTCGTCGCCAACACCGCGTGGCCGCTCGGCGCGTCGGACGCGAGGATGCACCAGCCCTGGATGGGCTTCCAGCGCGTCGCGCTGACGGCGGCCGAGAAAGACCCCGAGGCCAAGCGCTACTGCCGACGCTGCACGTACTACCAGATCCTCCGCAAGTTCTCGGACTGCGCCCTAACCTTCCCCGCGTGCCAGACGTTCGCATCGGCCGAGGATTGTCGACAGTGGCTGCGGCAGCGAGTCCACGAGGCCAGTCGCTTGGTCTGTCCGGTCACAGACGTACGCAACCGACGTCTCGCGGCCCAGAAGGAGAGGTTCCTGGCGAGGGGGCGCGACTACATCGTGGAAACCTGCCTGGGGGGCCGCGGCAGGAGCGCCAAGCTGCACGGCACCGTGTTCTGCCCGTGCATGGCGGATATCGAGGCGTTGTCCCCCAAGCGCCTCCGGGGTTTCAAGAGCAAGCAGAAGCGGCGGCTCCGGGACACGAATGTGGCGTTCGAGATGGCCGACGGCTTGACTGGGAAGTTCATGGCGATCGCCGACACGCTTCCGCTCACGTGGTACAGAGGCGCGGAGGAAGAGGAAGGGGCAAGGGGGAAAGCAGCGGTGGATTTCGACTCCTCCCGCCCGCGGCCGACGATCCGGAACGGCCCGAGTATCGGCGCCAGCGCTTCCTCAGGATCTTGGGAGGGGACTCGCTCGCTGACGCGCAGTCGCGGATCAATTCCACAGTCGTCCAAGGCCCAAAGCTGCTTAGACTGGTGGAGAGCTTTGACAAGTGGAAGTTCCCCAATGAGTTTGCGGCCGACAATACTGTTGACCGAGTGCTGAATTCATGGGAAGTTGTGACGTTCGAGATGTGGGAAAAGGGCTGGGGAGACGTAGTAGCACCAGGAGGGTTCGATGCCTTGGAAGAAGCAGTGGAACAAGCCTGGGAAGACGGATGGTACGCTGATTTCGGAGAAGAGTGGGAATTTTATCGAATGGATGAAGGGGAAGTCGATAGTAAGCTACGGAGGCTACGACTCATGAGAAGATGATGGAAAGTTGACGATTAACCCGGCGGCGTCGGTTGGCGTGTCGTTTCTCGCGCCGTTCCCATGTGAGGTGTCGTTTTCCTCCCTCCACCACCAGTGCGCATACATTTTCTACATATAGAGAACTATCATAGATTGCAATACTCAAGAACATCAAAACAAGCTTGATTTTGTTCTTGAGAACCGTTCTTGAGATATCACTGACGCAGAGAGCTAAGATTCTGCCAATCGGTTAATGACTGGTGAAGGAATGGCACGTCGGGCCAATTTGGTGACACTAATGTCATCACATTCAGTATCGTAGTGATAGCTATATAGGTGACTCGTAAACGTAAAGGTTCCCCTTAAGGTCTTTTTTTTTTTTTTCCTCTCTAATATCGCATCCAGGCCAGATCGAAGTTTTACATCCGAAATGCTTCCTCTAGCCCCTGGTTCCAATAAATAGCACTTCAACTTCCCGAGCTTTCCTCTTCACAACTAACAAGAGATACCAAAGAGCGCGCCCCAACATGTAAACGGTAAAAATGAAGTAGTATAATACCGAGTCGAAAATCAGCCATGACCCTGGAAATGGCATGTCTTTCTTGGGATAACTAGCCTTCAGGCTGCCGACGAGTAATCCAATGGGGATGAGAAAGAATGCAAAGTGGTCCACGTGGATGTTGGTATACTGGCTCGGAAGCGGGAACTTATACGGGACGCAGTTTCCGTAGCGTGCCCAATCTGGCGTGGTGTTGTTGTAGGCGTCCCTGTACCGGCCTTGCGGCCTGTCGCCCAGGGCAAAGTCCCTCGCGTTGAACTGGAGGCGCGCCAGGGACGTCCGGAACAAAGCTTGGCTCTCAATGATCCACTGCTCATCGTCCAGCTGCCTCGACTCGAAATCGCTGATCCCGTCGGCCGCCACGAGGGCACTGCCTCGTCTGTACCGCAACGAGTTGTACGTGGATGTCCGCTTGAAGACCGTCCGGGCCATTTCGTACGCCGATCGAAGCTCGCGGCTGATGCCTTTCGGGAGCTCGTCCGGAGAGTCGCAAACGGTCTCGTCGTTGGCACATACTCGCATCTCATCTATGGCGACCAACACTCTGGGCCGGGGATCCGAGTTGTAGTATTTTGGAACGGGACGATCGATGGGGTAGAGCTCCCGATTGGCTGGAAACACGGGGTCTTCGCATCGGCCATTATAGAGAATCCTACAAGAGGAAACGAAAATCACGGTCATGAAGGTATCCTTGTCCCGTGAGAGACCTTTGATGGGCTGCCATGCGTCATACTCGCTACCTGATGGTGTGGATTCATATGCGCTTCAGAGATTGTCAGTTTAGCGACCAGCCATAAGTTTGGGGATGCGTTAATAGTACCTAACTGCATACGCCGCGATGTCCCAGTTGAAAGGGAGTCCGCGCATGCTGAACGTGAAATTTCTGAATCCTGCAGTATCGTTGATGGGGCCGAGGTAGTATTCAAACTTGAAGTCATCGCCAGACCCAGATTTGTCCACCACAAAGCCATGGTCGATGTTGAGTGGCACGAATGTCGATGTTCGTCTGACAAGGGGCAGGTACGCCGCGTTCAAACCAAGTTTGTCTATCCGGAATGTGCCAGTGTCGAGCCTGACCGCACTGTTGTATATACCATTCGCGCACATACAATTGTCTGGATCCGGGCAAGGGAACGGACAGTTAACTTTTTCCAGGCTATGTGGGATACTGGGCGATTGGAAAAGCTCGCACTGGGAATTATCATCAATCAACTCCTCGCGGTAGCAGGTTTTTGCGTAATGCGATGCTCGCGCCTCCTTCTCAGCCTGGACCAGATCGTCATTGTCTTGAATCCTCCAATCGGCGTTGCGCTGGAGTTCCCAAAATCCGCAGTCCCCGTTGTCAGACAGGCCAGTATTGTTGGTTGGTAGCTCCCCAACAGCACCTCCTGCATAGGCATAGAGAACTGATCCTAGGGCGAGAAGAAGGGCTAGCACGATATCCGGCCAAAAGTGACTTTGTTTGGTTTGTTCCAAACGTTTCGAGCTGTCAGGCGACCTTTCTTGCTGTGTGACTGGGGAAAGGTTTGATGCGTTACTTCCTTAATGACCGTTCCCGGAGTCTGTAGCCGCAATCTCAGATTCACTGGAGAGCTCTGCGAAAGCCTCATGTAAGAGCGGCTGTTGTTCGCTATGTGTCGGGCAGTCCTTTGGTGAACTTCGTACCATTTGAAGCGCCCAGGCCCAAAATCGGACCAAGATAATTCTGGCGCATGGCCAGCTTAGGCCAATCACAACACCGAGAGATAGCTTCCAGATTGTGCCCCAAGTCACAGTGACAGTGAGGAGGTAGGTTGTGTCTTGCAATTGTTAGCAATGGTAATCATGTTGATCATAGCGCTCACCATCGGTTGCCAGGCTCCAATCGTGATCAGTCCAGGACCCAAGCTTAACAGTTGGTTTGAGGGCCATGATGAGCTTCTTCCACATAAATAACCAAGATGTAGCAATATCGGACAAGACTAGTTAGGCACCTCTTCGCCGAAAGCAATGAAAATGACAACGTTGATAGTGTGGCAGTATCGATGTTTCAATCAGCCTTCAGGTAATGTATGCACTGCCACAGTCAAAAGATTTCGAGCAGGGGTATTGGCGAATCAACAGCTGAGACACGAGGTTGACTTGGTGCAGGTAGCTGCAGTTTAGCCCTAACCGGGCTGAATGAAATCTGCCTTGGCGTCGGTCATACGCCCTGCCAATTTCCTTGGGTCTGCTGGTTCTCGCAGCTTGAAAAGTTCTACTCCTCTTTTCTACACATTGTTCCTGATCTTCTTGGGGCACACACGAGGGCAAGATGTCGGCAAGGCACATATTATTAGGCTGCCCAGTGTACCATTCTCCACATGCTGAGCTGCTGGGTGAAGATTGTTATTTATGTGTAAGTTCCGAAGCTTTTTATTCGGCTTGGACATTGCTTACCTAGTTGAGCAAGAATCGACTGGAGCGCGACCCGAACTGGAACCACGAAGCCGAGCGCGACCGAAATGGCCAGGGCAAGCACGATGTTCACAGAGACCCGAAGCGGAGTAAAACGAAATTCGGGGTGCCAAAGAAGAGAGCGTCAGGAAGGTGAGAGCAACAAAAGCAGAATCAAGTGGTGAGTCAATTCAACTACAGTTTTCAAAAATATAGCTTTCGATCTGTTCGCTCACCACCGCATAACCATATTGAAGTCTTAGAACCACGGAATCCGATCCCGTTGTCGAGAATTCTTCTCGTAGTCCGATACTCAATCGTGGTCCCGACAATCCATTGCCCTTTCATTTACGCTCATGTCTGTCACCTAAGAGCGACAAAGACGATACCCTTGGATACAGACAAGGGGGTGTTACAGAGGTCAATGGAAACTAGAATACAGGAGGTAACGGTGGGCAGCTTGTCAAAGGAGGTGCTCTAGGCCATGAGGATACTGGTTTTCGGGGCGAAGAAAGGCTTCAGAGCCTGATGGGCGCTTTTCTCGGCGCCGACGTGAAAAGGGATGACAGGAGGCAGTTTTTAGTACCGGTGTGTGTTATTAGTTGTTTGCACTGCTAGAATATAGAAGGAAGGATACTTTTATACTACTCATGCGGCTGTCTGCTGTAGCCAAGTCTTCTGGCCTGACAAGGCTTTCGGACGCCCGCACCGGCGCTCTTCCTGGTAATTCACAGGTGTAGTGACATTCAAATAAGCTACTGTAAGTTCGCACTATAGGTGAATTTGAAATTCCACCACACGTGGGCCATGTCGATAATGAACCGTGGGGACTGACCTGCCATCGAGTATATCACACACAGAAGGCTCTCAGCCAGTATCAATCAAAGCAGAAGAGGAACAGGAAACAGGAATCAGATGCCTCCAGGTCGGTCGATTTGGCAAATTGGTCCGGATCCCACAATGGGAGCTCCCAACTTCGGGATGAACAAAGCCCCGCAGAAACAGTCTCAGAGAGTGAAGTCAGCATCTTTCGTCATCAGAAGCTTTCTCCCGGGTTGGATTGGTATGTAACGGCATTTCCAACACGATACCACTTAACTTGCCCTAGCAGCTTCTATTGGCTTCGCTTTCCATGGGGGCTGATTGAAGAACTTGTCCCAATAGGATGGCACACCCCCTTCAGCCCTCTCCCTGGTATTTTAAGGGCACCCTACCCCGTTCGTCGCTCGTACCTTTGGTCCAATGGGATAGACCTCCAAAGTAGACCCCACTCTAGACTCATCCGATCACAGGCGTTTGGGAGGGTGGCAGTGTGATCGCGAAACATATGCCTACTTTCATCAAGTCGTATTGTGCGCATCACACCCAGAGATCTTCGGTGTGAGGGCCAGGCAGCAGGTGCAGTGTAGCATTATTTACACCTAACGACGACCTTAGAAGATGGCGCGATCGCGGACGTTTTACCGAACTTTGTTCTTATCACGGCGAGTACACCGAAATAATAAATCGGGGCCTTTCAACAGATACATGGGCGCGAATGGTTCGGCTTATGAATGGGTCCACGCCATCTGTAACTTTACAAGGCCCCCAAACATATGCAAGTGTAGGTTCCACATCATAACACTTTGTCAGACGGAATCCAAAGCCTACCTTGGCGAGACTCTGGTAATATACCATGGGAGGTATCGAGGTATTGATACCCCCTGTCTTTGCGTTAAGCGAGTGCATGCTTCGTCGTTATTTCAGCTAGTATTTAAATACGGGGATACTTCAGCAGTGCAAGATTCTGACAAAACCAACCGGGCCCCCACCTCCAGTGCTGAGTTCCGATCGCAATCATCCACTCGTTGGTGGAGGACTCAATAGCGCCAAGTGACGTAGCTCAGCCCAGAGTTTGGCAAGGTCATTTGGGGCAAAGGGCCAACATACGCGCGCTGTTGGCTGAGTTTCAAATGCAAACCGGCTGCGGATGGGGATCGGCAGGCGGATCAACGTAGACAGGGATTACATCGATATCAGCAGATCGGGCTTTCGCGCAATCAGCGGGCCTTCCCGTCCAACATCGGTTAGTCTTGGCGAATGTACATCCCTTGGTCACGTATGCGTTTATACGGGATGTGCGAGTATCCAGTATATATCCAGGTACTTCCATACAGCGTCGACCCAGAGGTGCCTATTATGGACTTCTTATCGCTTACCCCCCTCTTATTCTGCGGGGATTCAGCCTAACAGGACTCGTGGCAATAGCCTGACGCCCTAATCTGACCGCCGAATGCGCGAAAGAGGCCGAGCAGAAGGCCGAGTTCAATGAGGTCGCCCATGCTTTGTGCTTGACGTTACAATATTGAAAGACTGTTGTCCACTTATATTGAAGTGGTGTGCCTGTATAATCGGGAGGCATTGCTTCCACGGTTTGCTGGCCAATGTTCCGGTACGAACAGATACAAGAAATGACAAAGCAAGAGGCTCAGCGTGTGACTGTGATGACACTCCACCATAGGGCTGCACCAACGTACTGGGTTGGTTTTGCGTAACAAAGGCCGCCCCCAGGTATCACACGAAGGAAAGAAAGCCAATGAATTGGCGTAGAGCTTCCACGCAAGGTTTTGGGGTATTCACAAGCATTACAACAAGCTACACGACTATTCTGATCCATCAAGTGCATTCGATGGGCTTTTTGTCGCAATATTACCTACTTGTTCGGATCGTACATCTTATATAAGCCATTCCATCTCTAGTATTTGCTGGTGTTACGTAGCTCTATGTAGCGGGCACTCACTGTTCCTCGTCTTCGAACAACTACACCAACATACCGCGCTTACTGAGCGACCAAGAAAGAAAACAGCAAAATACAGAAGAAAAATAACAATACTCATTAATTCTTATTTCACTATACAAACGTTGTGTTTCCTTCTTTACTGAACCAAAAATTGCCTGGTAACACCTTGAGTCCAACAGCCTGGCCAATCTATCCCTGAGAACCAGCGAGTATGCCGGAACCTATTGCCATCGTCGGATCTGCGTGCAGATTCCCTGGCTCTGTCAGATCCCCATCCCAGCTTTGGCGTTTGCTGATGGAACAAAGAGACGCGTTGGAAAGCCTTGCTCCTCAAAGACTAGGGGTGGAAAGCTTTTATGATGAGAACCCAGATCACCATGGCCGAACGAACGTAAAAGGTCATGCTTACCTACTTCAAGAGGACCCCCGCCAGTTCGACGCATCATTCTTCCGTATCAGCTACAAGGAAGCCCATGCAATGGATCCGCAGCAGAGAATACTTCTGGAAACCGTCTATGAGGCTTTTGAGGCAGCCGGGTGGCCGCTCGATCAGATAGAGGGGTCAGAGACCTCCGTTCACGTTGGTTGTATGACATCTGACTATCACGATATGCAGATGCGAGACCCCGAGACGCTGTCTACCTACACGGCCACTGGGACTGCCCGCAGTATCCTCTCGAATAGGATCTCGTACATCTTCGACCTGAGAGGCCCTTCCATCACGTTAGATACGGCTTGCTCCAGCTCATTGGTAGCACTCCATCAAGCCGTGCAATGTATCAGAAATGGCGAGGCTCACCAAGCAGTTGTTGCGGGGACAACTTTACTACTCGACGCCGCCATGTGGATTGCCGAGTCCAATCTACACATGCTTTCCCCCGACTCCCGCTCGCGCATGTGGGATGAAGGCGCCAATGGCTATGCTCGAGGTGAAGGATGTGCTGCCATTCTATTGAAGCCATTGAGTGCTGCCATCGCTGCCAATGATCACATCGAGTGCATTATCCGAGAGTCTGGAGTGAACTCAGATGGGAGCACCGGTGGGATCACAATGCCGAGTCCATCCGCACAGGCATCGTTGATCAAAAGAACCTATGAACGCGCCGGACTGGATCCTGTTCGTGACCGGTGCCAGTACTTTGAATGTCACGGGACCGGTACACAGGCGGGAGATCCGGTCGAAGCCCAAGCTATCCACGAAGCGTTCTTTCCGCCTGGGGTGGAGCCATCCAATGGTGAGCCACTCTTCTGCGGCTCGATAAAGACTGCTATAGGGCATTTAGAAGGTTGTGCCGGACTTGCGGGCCTACTCAAAGCCTCTTTGGCCTTACAACACAGCACAATTCCCCCAAACATGCACTTCAGGGAGATCAATCCCGCCATTGCGCCATATTATGATGGATTGCAGGTACCAACGTCAGCTCTACCGTGGCCAGAAACCAATGGAGGGCCACTGCGCGCCAGCGTCAATAGCTTCGGGTTTGGGGGCACCAACGCCCACGTCATCATTGAGAGCTATTGCCCGCCCATCGAATCTGCAGCTGAGCAAGAACAAGATGAACTCCATGATTCCGAGGATCAACTAATCGGACCCTTCGTCTTCTCGGCATCGACAAGTTCGTCACTACTTGAGATGTTGAAAGAGATCAGAGGTTTCATCCATGATGACCCAGAGGTTGACCTTGATGCACTCAGCTGGGTATTGCAGTTGAGGCGGACACAATCCCCTTGTCGGGCAGTCGCTGTGGCCACAAGCCGCGCCCATCTTCTGGACGAGCTTGACCAACTAGTTGCAACGGCCCAGGATACCAAAACCATCGAAGAAGGCGCAGCCATCCAGGATCAACCACAGGGGATCCTTGGTATATTCACAGGCCAGGTAAACTTTCGTGCTACCCAGCCATTTCGATATCTGTTTCTAATGCTTTCTGCAGGGTGCTCAATGGTCTGGAATGGGCTGTCAGCTGCTAAAGCACTCGCAGTGCTTCCGTGATTCATTGAAAAGATGCGAGGAGTCGCTAAAAACCATTCCACATCCTCCGTCGTGGAGCCTAATCCAGCAATTGAATGCCCCCATCGATGAGTCTCATGTCGACGAGGCCCAATTCACACAGCCAATCTGCACAGCCATACAGATCGGACTGGTAGACCTCTTACAAGCTGCGGGAGTCACTCTCGGCGTGGTTGTTGGGCATTCTTCGGGTGAAATCGCTGCAGCTTACGCAGCTGGCATTTTAAGCACCAGGGACGCCATGGGGATTGCCTACTACCGGGGCGCCGTAGCACACCTAGCTCGAGGTGTCAATAGCGACAAAGGTGGTATGTTGGCAGTCGGCATGTCGTTTGCCCATGCCCAAGGCTTCTGCGCACAACCCACGTTCTACGAACGTATAGAGGTGGCTGCCAGCAATGGCCCAAGCATTGTTACCTTATCGGGTGATTTGGACGCCTTACAGGAAGCCAGGTCGGTCTTCGATGCCAAGGGGATCTTCGCACGTATTGTGAAGGTTGATGTCGCTTACCATTCCCATCATATGAGACGCTGTGAAGCGGTATATGGAGAATACTTGCGGGGTCTCAAGATACAATTACACAAGGGTAACGAAAATTGCAATTGGTACTCGACAGTCCACCAACATATGGACTTCAAGAGCGGCTCCCCGGACTGTCTTCGGGGGTCATACTGGGTGGACAATATGACAAGGCCCGTCTTGTTCTCGCAAGCCCTCTCTCGAGTAGCCTCGGAAGGATACGTTCTTGCCATGGCTGTCGAGATCGGGCCGCACCCGGCTCTGAGACGCCCAACTATACTGTCGCTTAAACACGAGACTATCTTGTCGGAAGACCAGCTTTCCAAGATGTATTCAGGGTCTCTATATCGTGAGCAACATGATGTTCTGTCGATTGCTCGTCTGGTGGGAAACATCTGGAAGCACATTTCCCGGCGACTTATTGACTTTTCTGGTTGGCGCAGAGCCTTTGGAAGGAAAGATCAGCCCCAGATTCTGAAACGTCTTCCGCTTTACCCTTGGGACCATAACCAGCCGTTTTGGAGTGAGTCGCGCATATCCAAGACCAATCGGCTAGAATCTCGGCGTCCACATCAACTGCTGGGCAGAGTATATGAAGACCACCTAGACAAGATGACCTGGCGCAACGTGTTATTCGAACGCGAGATACCGTGGCTTGTAGGTCACAGATTCCAGGGCCAGATCTTGTTTCCTGCCGCTGGCTACGTGAATATGGCCGTTGCAGCAGCTCAACAGTTTGCGCGGGGGCGAGCCGTGACATTGGTCGAGATTCGGGATTTGCATATTGGAAAGGCCTTAGCATTGGACCATGACAACGATGGCGTCGAAACGCTGTTCACTGTTACATGCGACAGCGACAGGACCGAAACTACGAAAGCTGATCATCTGATCAGGGCTTCTTTCAGCTGCCAAAGCTGTTCGGATGGGCAGTCCCTAACTCAAAACTGCAGTGGGCGATTGTTGATCCACCTGGGTATAGGTGACCCGGTGGCACTCCCCCAATTCGCACGGCCCCAATCAGAGCTTCCGGACCTTGAAACTTCCAAGTTTTTCACAGCCCTGGCGAGGCTTGGTATTGAGTACAGCGGACCGTTCCGCGCGATTCATTCAATAAACCGGATCTGGGGCTGTGCGGCCTCATCCGCTTCCTGGGCAGCCGATGAACTGGCGAGCAATCAAGTCGCACATCCAGCCGTGTTGGATGTTGCGTTCCAGACAGGCTTTGCGACTTTCCTTTCTATGGCTGAAGAGGCAATGGCGACAACGTTCTTGCCGGCAACAATCAAGCGTGTAATCGTGGATACCTCGCAGTCATATCAGGGGCCCGTCGGCGACATTGAGGTCAACATCGATGCACGACTTACCAGTCACACTCGGTCCAAGCTCGAAATAGACGTCAGTATAAGAAGTGGCACAGACGATCGTTTGGGGATCCAAGTGGATGGACTTGTACTCCAGGCCATTGCAGAGCCGCAGCCTTTGTCGGACAGGCAGCTTTTCGCAAAAACCAAATGGGACATCGATGTGTCATACGGTTTCAAGTCGCCACCACTAAGGACAGCAAGTGTGTCAGACTTCGACTACATCGAAGCAGTTGAGCGTACATCGCTGTTCTATTTACAGAAGACTCTACAGAACATACGCCCCGAAGAGATTCCAGATCTCAAATGGCATCACAAAGCCCTTCTCGAGGCCATCGAGGTTCTGATAAAGCCCATTCAGCAGGGCGCGCACCCACTTTTGAGCGCAGACTGGTTGATGGATGATAGTTCCACAATCGAAGGATTCAACCAAACGTATCCACACAGCGTCGACATTGCTCTGTTGGCAGCAGTGGGGACGAACTTGCCATCAGTCATGCGAGGGGAGTCAGAGATGTTGGAGCATATGCTCAAAGATGACCTGCTGTCCCGACTGTATACCGAAGGCCGGGGCTTCTCGACATGCAATGACCATGTCGCCGAGTACGTGCGCCAGATTGCCCACAAGTACCCAAGAGCCAAGATACTCGAGATCGGCGCAGGGACAGGAGGTACGACCCAAAGCGTTCTAGAAGCTCTTGAGGGAAAGTACTCGCTGTACACTTATACCGACATCTCCACCGGGTTTTTTGAGAGAGCGCGGGAGAGATTCCGAGATACACTGGACAGAATGGATTTCAAGGCATTCAATATCGAGACCCCGCCAACCGCGCAAGGTTTTTCATTGGGTTCATACGACATCGTCATTGCCGCCAACGTGCTTCATGCCACGCGGGATCTCGCCGGAGTAGTTCAAGACATTCGGACCTTGTTGAAGCCTGGGGGGTTTCTAGTGGCTGTCGAGGTTACAGGAAGCATGCTGCGAGAGCTCGGGCTTATGGGCGGTCTGGAAGGCTGGTGGTTGGGACGCGGCGAGGGTAGATTCCCAAATCCTGGTCTGTCCATCGAAGGATGGGACCAGCTACTCCGGCGGCGCGGGTTTTCAGGGGTCGATACCGTGGCGTACGATATGCCGGATATACAACAGCACAATTGCTCTGTTTTCGTCACGCAAGCGCTCGACAATCGCTGCGTTCTTCTACGCGACCCGATCAAAAATATTGGCCTCATAAACGAACCGCGCTTGTTGATCATCGGAGGCCGCAAACCTTGGGTGGCTGACTTGATCTATCAAGCCAGAAATGCGCTTCTGACGTGGGCTTCGAACATTACGATTGTTCCTGCGGTGGATTTAATCGACATGTCCGAGCTGTCATTGGGATCGACGATTCTGAATCTATCAGAGCTCGACCAGCCTCTGTTCTCGAGTGGAATAGAAGCCAATACCCTGCAGCACCTTCAGAGTCTATTTACCGTTGCCCGCAATGTGCTATGGGTAACCTCAGGTCGTCTTGCCGAAGAGCCACATGAAAACATGATGCTGGGAGCAGGACGCGCAATCCGCTCAGAGATGCCTCAGCTGCGTTTGAAATTCTTGGACTTTGAAGACCAGTCTGGGATCGATATTCACCGCGTGCTGCGCCATCTTCTGGAGATGATACTTTGCTCAGATTCAAAATTCTCAGACGAGCCCTTGACCTGGGCAGAGGAGCCGGAGATACGACTAGCCGGTCATAACACATTGATCCCACGCCTGGTCCCAGATTCGAAGGCAAACGGATACCTCAATGCAACGCGACGTGAGGTCAAGCTCCTGGTGGATGCTTCTGACGGTATCTCGGTTTCATATGACCGCGAACACCCATACATCCTCAACCCCAGAATGTCTTTCAGTACTCCAAAGGGCTTCATTGACATGGATGTGGCGCTATCCGTCAACTTGAGCCCCCGAGGCAGAGCACCTTGCTTTCTTTGCTTTGGATATATGAGAAACTCCCACATTCCCGTATTCGCCATATCAGCAAACAACACGTCATTGCTACGCATACACGAGGATTCTACTTTCAATCCGGAAGGCTCATCTCACTGTGACCCCTTGCGTTTGGTCCGTATTGGATTAGCTCTGGTTGTAAACCACATTGCATCCATAGACCAGGGGCATGGCACGGTGCTGCTGCACGATCCACCGCGTGAAGTTGCAACACTGATTATGGAAGCCAAGATGGAACTTGGGCGCAAGGTACTGTGCATCTCGCCCAATATGAACGAACACGTGGATGGTTGGCTTTGTATCCATCCCATGTCGTCAATCGGGGAAGTTCGACGTTTGATCCCGCGAGATACGTCGTCATTCTGGCGATTCTCCAATGTTGATTGTGAAAACATCATGCCTTGCCTCCCCCAGAGCGCTAAAGTCGACCATTTCAACCCAGGCTCCATGTCATGTAAGCGGGAGCTACTGGCTCGGTCCTACCAGGTGGCCATCTTGACCACGCTTCAGCCACACCCTGTGGTGATCGGGCTAGGAGAGATTGAAACAATCTCAGTGTGTGAGGCTCCGCTTTCCACCGTGTTGAATTGGGACCACACAGGGCCAATTGAAGCCACAATACAGCCTTTTGATGCCGAGACGGTCTTTTCGCCGGACAAGACATACTTCTTGGTGGGCATGATGGGCGACTTGGGCCAATCCTTGTGTCGCTTCATGAGCAGCAGCGGGGCTCGCCACATCGTCATATCCAGTAGAAGCGCGATTGACGAGACCCCTTGGATCAAAGGTATGCGTGATGAGGGTGTCAATATTCGAGCTAGAAAGATGGATGTTGCAGACAGAGATGATGTTCGTAACACGGCGGCATGGATAAAGACAGTTATGCCCCCCAGTTGCAGGTGTGGCCAATGCCGCGTTGGTCTTGGAAGACTCTCTCTTTGCCAATGCAACGGTTGAGTCGATCGAAGCCCAGCTCAAGCCCAAAGTGGATGGGTCAGTCAACCTCGACGCAGAGTTTGGAGGGGAAGAACTGGACTTTTTTATCCTTTTCTCGTCGCTAGGTAGCGAGTACGGCAACCCCGGTCAGTCTATATACCATGCGGCCAACCTGTTCATGACAAGTTTCGCAGAGAAGCGGCGAAAACGAGGGCAATGTGCATCTGTCATGAGTATAGGGATGTGCGTGGATGTCGGATACGTTGCCAGGAATACGAGAAGGGGTGCGAACGTGGAGGCGCACCTTCGATCACAGTTCTACGCCCCCCTCGCAGAATCGGATCTCCATCAGTTATTTGTTGAAGCGGTTCTTGCTGGGTCTCCTCAGTCGGCTAACGCGGAGCTCACCATCGGCATTGAACCCTTTGTGGACGATCCAAGTGCAGAATACAGACCTTCATGGCACGAAAACCCACGTTTCTCCCATATGATAGTTCCGCCAAGTATCATGGGCGAGCCAGGACGTCGCAAAACATCGGCAGGCCTCGGAATGCATGGACGGCTCGAAGCAGCAAGGTCCCGCGCTGAGGTGTTTGATGTGCTGCAACACGAGTTTCGATGCAAAGTGGAGGCGCTGACAAAGATTCCATCAGCAACGATGAGCTCCGAGTCACCCCTGTCGGTTTTGGGTCTCGACTCCCTGCTTGCCATCGAGATACGTACCTGGCTATTCAAAGAGTTCCTCATCGACGTGCCAATCCTAGGCATTCTAGGCAACCAGTCGATTTCCTCCATCTGCTCAAGAGTCGCCGATTCGTATCAAGCCAAGTTAAATTCTCCAGGGCAACAAACAGAACCAGAACCTATCGGGACCAAGTCGCACTCGAGGGACTCTGACGATGAAATTTCTTCGGGTACCTCTATCCCAACCTTGCCATCCCTTACGGGCTCTTTCGTTGAGGATCATGAGAACTCTGATAATGGTTTTAGCTTGTCATCGCAAGGGTCAGATGATCAACGAAATGAAACTCCTGATCGAATGGTGGAGGACTCGATGGCCACCAGAAGCAAGGCAGAACAATTGAGCGCCCAACTTTCCAGCTACAAAGTTCAAACAATCCGCAATACGCCCATGACCTCAGCCCAAGCAAGCCTCTACTTCTTAACAAGTATTTCTGACGAGCCCAGTGCCTTGAATGTCACCGCTCAATATGCCATTACAGGGAGCCTAAGCGTGACGAGGCTCAGACGTGCCCTGGAAACCACAATGTTGCGTCATGATGCCTTTCAGATGTGCTTCTTCACAGACGCCGAGTCTGTTGAGCCGCGTCAAGGCCTTCTTGAGAGTCCCGCAGGGGGCTGCTTTACCCATGTTCAGTCGCGGGACCATATGGCTGTTGAGCACGAATTCCACAAGCTCTCCAATCAGGTATGGGAGCTTGAAAGTGGCCACACATTTCACGCGACAGTGATAACTCACTCGCCACATTCACACACGATCTTGTTTGGTGTGCATCACATGGTTATGGACGGCATGAGTTGGCACCTATTCCTTCGTGACCTGAATTGCGCCTACAGCATGCAATCTCCCCAAACGTGCCCATCATCGACACTAGAGCTTTCCATCCGGCAGCGGGAATTTGGGCAGCAAGGACTGCTTGATAGTTCTGTGGAGTACTGGCTTCGCAACCTGAACCCGGTACCCGATGTCATCCCACTGCTGCCTCTGGCAAGGAGAGCGGCGCGGGAGCCTCAGACCGCTTGGAGAAACAATGTTATTCGAAGAGACTTGACTGCCGGCCTTGTCCAGAAACTTGAAGGCACAAGTCAAAAGTGTAACGTTACTGTGATGCACTTCTTCTTGGCCACTGTGCAGTCTCTCTTCGCACGCATGCTCAGAATTGAGGAGATATGCATTGGAGTTACTACGGCGGGCCGGGATGGGGGGTACCTCGATACCGTGGGTCATTTCGCCATCCTCCAACCCGTGTTGTTCAAGTTTCGCATGGATCAGACTTTCACCGAGCTGCTGCAAAAGACAGCAGTTGCCATGGTAGGTGCCATGGGGCACCCGGGAGTTTCGATAGACATGATTCTACCGAAGTTAGGGATAACGCGGTCCGCTACACACCCGCCGTTGTGTCAAGTCGCCTTCAATTACCGCGTTGGCTCTCTTCTACACAGGAGGCTGGGAAATTGTTCCATGGACCTAGTCCAGTACAACGATGCTACAACGCCACTTGATCTCACTTTCAACGTCACCCATGGTGGCTCGGGTCGACACATGCTCGAGGTTGTCTCCAACGCAGCTCTATACTCCGCAGCGGACACTGAAGTTATCATGGACATCTACTGCGATTTGCTGGAGACTTTTGCTGGAGACCAAACATACAAGATAGCCGACCACGGCCTTTACAGTAAGGCCCGGGTTGTCAATGCACTTGGATTGGCAAGAGGACCGGCAACAGAATCCATGTCCCACACGTTGATTGGACGGCTATGTGAAGTGGCTGACACTCTTCCCAACAACATCGCCATAAAATCTTGTGGAGTTCGCATGACTTATACGGAGCTCTTCACGCACGTTCGAGGGCTTGCTGCTGATCTAGTGGCTGCCAAAGTTGGCCCGGGGACACCTGTCGCCGTCTTGTGTGAGCCAAGTATCGATTTGTGGCTGGCGATGCTGGCCATACTTTATTGCGGCGCAATCTACATTCCTTTCGATCCCATATTGCCGACAAAGCGGCATGGCGATATGCTCCGCGTCTGCAAGCCGAAGCTATTGCTCTTTCACGATGCTACAGTGTTTGCCTCCCAACAGGCCATATGGAACAACATCACCCAGATGGATCTGCGCACAAGAGACAGGCAAACCTGCGACGCTCCAACTCCTGCCCTTGGACGAGATGAAGCCTTCTGGCTCTTCACAAGTGGCTCGACGGGCAAACCTAAGTGTATCAGACTCACTCAAAGTGGGATTTTGAATTATGCTCTCTCAAAGCAATCAATCCTACGTTTGGAGCATCCTATTGTCCTACAGCAGAGCTCTGTGGGATTCGACATGTCGCTTGCCCAGGCATTCAATGCTTTCGTCAATGCTGGTACGCTGGTTGTTGCACCGCCAGAGATCCGCGGCGATCCTTCTGCCATCGCTCAGCTGATATCAGATGAGTCCGTGAATTTCACATTGGCTACGCCTACTGAGTACACAATGCTCACCACCTACGCGTCGGAGATACTGAAGGGCTGTTCACACTGGCGATACGCTTGTTCAGGTGGCGAGGTGGTTACAGATGGCCTCATCGCCTCGTTGCAGCAGCTGGAGCTCATCGATCTAGTCCTTGCAGACTGTTATGGTCCTACTGAGGTCTCATGTGCCGCTACAATTCATACCATGCTGGTTTCCTCTCAGCCCGGTGGAAACAACAGTCCCACATCTGTCGGTACACCCATTGCAAACATGTCTGTTTATATCTTGGGAGATTATCAAGAGCTGCTTCCCGCTGGGCTCGCTGGCGAGATTTGCATTGGGGGCGTTGGCGTTGCGAAAGGCTACGTTGACGCAGAGCTCACAGCAGAGCGATTCGTCAGAGTTCGTCTTCCAACAGAGACCGACACCTTGATATATAAGACAGGAGACAGAGGGTGTCTGCGTCATGACGGCTCCCTCGTGTTTCTGGGGCGTATCAATGGCGACTCGCTGATCAAATTACGTGGCAACCGCATCGAGTTGAGTGAAATCGAACAGACGATAATATCCGCGTCGCGTGGTTCGTTGGTCGATGCCACGGTAACTATTCGAGGCCAACCGGAGTTTCTCGTTGCTCACGTCTTAGCATCCCAAGGCCAACACCCTGATGTAGTCAATCTTGACCACCTACGCCGGAATCTACCGCTGCCATCATACATGGTACCTGCAGGTGAGTCACATCAACATCTACACAACAGCAATGGAAATTTTTGTCGTGATGGTAAAAAAGTTCAAACATGACTAATCTCAGGTCTGCAGTTGTCATTCCAGTGGATAGCCTCCCCACAACGACTAACGGGAAAGTAGACAGGAATGCTGTCTCGGCCCTTCCCCTTCCATTGCCTGCAAACGATGGATGTCCCATAACCCATTGCACCACGTCCGATGTTACCGAGGGAGAGTTACGCATTCTGTGGAGGCGAGTGCTAGGTGGAATCGTAACTGAGACTACCAGAATCTCGTCCACATCGGATTTCTTTGGAGTTGGTGGCAGCTCTCTACTTCTGGTCCGGCTGCAAAGCACCATCCGCGAAGCCATGGGCGTCAAGTCCCACTCCATGAGCTTTACAAAGCAAGCACATTGCGTGGGATGGCCGCATTAACACGCGAGGGCAGGACCCAACTCCCTTTCAGGAACATCGACTGGAAAGCAGAAACAGGTATACCTGGTGAACTTCTCGACATGGAACTAAGCCCTATCACGACTTTGGCAAATCAAGATCAACGGAACGTCATTTTGACCGGTGCAACGAGCTTTTTGGGCGGGGAAATTCTCAACCAGTTGATCAAGGATTTGGATGTCGCAAACATCTACTGCGTTGCCGTTGCGGCACATGACCGTCACAGAATTCCGACACTTGCCCGCGTTACCGTATATACAGGAAGTCTAATGAGTCCAGACTTTGGTCTTTCGAACAAGGCTATAACCGACCTTCGGTCTCGGGTAGATCAAATCATCCATGCCGGGGCTAGTGGACACTGCCTCAACAACTATTCATCCGTCAGAACCGCCAACTATCTATCCACTCAACGATTAGCCGCATTGGCGCTTCCACGTCGCGCTCCATTGCACTTCATCTCGTCTCCTCGAGTTATTCTGCAGTCTGGGTCTTGCGCCATGCCGCCCGGCTCGATGGCATCCTACCCGCCCCCCACAGATGGCTCACAGGGATTTAGCTCATCCAAGTGGGTCAGCGAGGTGTTCTTGGAAAACATTTCCAACCAGATGTCGCTTCCTGTGGTAGTGCACCGTCCTTGTTCCGTCATTGGCAGTAGAGCACCTCACGACGATGCCATGAATTCCATTATACGCTACTCATACCTCAGCGGTAGGGTACCGGACGTGCCGGGTGCCGAAGGATTCTTTGACTTCAAGGATGTCACAGATGTGGCCCGTGATATTGTAAACTCAGCTGCCCCAAGCGAAGGCATTGCCTTCTACCAATATAGCAGCGGAGTCAAGGTTCCCTTCAGCGATCTATCACATCGTATGGAGGTGCTGTACGGCCGAGCATTCGAGAGGGTGCACCTGAGTGAATGGATAGATGGCGCAGCCAAGCTTGGTCTTGAGGATTTGATTGTGAGCTATCTCGAAGCCAACGTTGCTGGTGGTCAAAAACTTGTGTTTCCGTACATGGGCGAAGAATAGGTCTTGGTTCGATATTTTGGGATGACATTTGGGATGCTACGAAAATGTTTTATTTCTTATTATACATCTGAAGACTTGTAGATCGTTCGTTTTCGCTTATCTGACATGAAGGGTTTTCAAAAGGTCACAGATGGACTGAGACGTCACAACCTTGTACTTCATCATTGGCCCTAATGCGTCATAGTTCTAGTGGCAATAGCTGTTTATATTGTAGATACAAGGTATACGAACTAGTGAACTTGGTCTACCGGCGCTATTGGATCCGATGAGACTGTTGCGTACTTCTCCCAGATATTGGCGTACGACTTTAGAAGTATGAGTAATGATTTGATTGAACAAAGAAGGTGTGATACCTTCTTTTTGAGTCGATAGGTATGTTGTGTTTGCTCGGTTTTGAGTCACTTTCTTTTGCTGGCCTGCGCTGGTATGAGTTGAAAAGCAAAAACCAAAAACCAAAAAAAAAAAAAAAAAAAAAAATTAGAAGGTGAAAGAAGAGAGTCTCTGAGGTAAGCTCAGAGGTGACTATATATTTGTATAGGAAAAGAACGTGACTACCCTCTCAACACAAAAGCATTTCAAGGGCCATAGAAAGGACACATTATATGGTGTTCTCTAGGCTACCCCTTGACCTTCCTATGTCTTACTGTCCTATGTCTTACTGAAGAGCTTCCAGCCACCCAGCCAGATCCTCAAAGCACAGAATGCAACGCATGCGGCAAACGGGAGGACTCCAGCGTAGGTCCAAGCGGCTGCCCAATCTAAAAAGGATGGACTATGTTGAAGAAGGGCACCGGCAGGTGGTCCTCCTACTAACACACTTAGACCAATAAAGGTGTAGGCTATGCCCATACGGGAGCCCAGGGTGGTCTTATCCTTAGTTAAGATCATGAACAGCAGCGGTGGCGTAGAAATAAAGATACCGGACATCAACCCGAAGAATATTGCTATACAGATGATGCCCGCTTGGCTAGTAACGGCCATGTTGCACAGCGTTATCAATCCTATCAAGATAGAACCTATGAGGCATTAGAAATTGTGTCTGCAACACCAGAAGCTTACTTAGGGCCTTCACATACCAGGTATAACAACATTTAATGCACCAACCTTGTCAGCCAGGGCATTTGGAATCACACGACCAAGAATGGAACCGGCGTTGATGATTGGAATCAAATAAAGAGCCAGGTTGCCAGTGAACCAATTATTAGCTTGACCGTAGAAGGCGATGTAAAAGAATGTGACCTGAGTGCCGGCATAGCCTAAGAAGCAACCCAGGATACAGAGCATAAACCTCCCATCGGTAAATGCCGATGGGTCCAACACTTTTCGTATGACCGGGGGCTTCATTCGCATCTGCGAGACCGCAAGGGGAACTGACAGAGTGGCAAGTGCCGCAAAACCGATGATCCGGGTTGTCCAAGCAAACCCAACGGTGTCGATGCATCTAATGAAGATGACGGCGTAGACGATGTTTCCAATGGAGCTCCCCGTACCGACAATGCCGAGAGCAAGCCCCAGGCGAGCGCCAAAGTACGGTTGGACGACAGCTAACGCGGGAACGAAGAGGCAACCACCACCCAGACCGACGACGATGCCCTGAGCTAAGAGGACCTGCCAGTACTGAGTGCACAGAGAGAGCATCATGTGTCCAAAGACAAGTCCGAAGGTGCCTGCAGCCAGAAGATGCTTTAGGTAGCCCCTGTCGTATACCGGCCCCACGAACGCTCCAACGGCAAATACCATCAGCGATTGGAGCGCCCCTATCCATGAAATGTTGGAAGACGACGAATTGAAGAGTGTGCCACGCTCGTAATACGCCTGATAGACACCAAATGTGACAATGAGACCTGTATTTACCGTCAATACAGCTCTTGCCGGGGTAAAGTTAGTTATACAGTGACTTACCCCAAGTGTTGAATACCAAACACCAACTACCGAGCACCTGAAGCCAGGCTCTGGTACCGCCATCTGGCGGTGGCGGCGGAAATTTGGCAGGGAGAGGCCCAGGCGCCACATACTGGCTGGCCTCCGGGCTGACGACACCGTCGCGACTTTCGGTTTTGTCCTGACCTTGTACTTATAACATGTGTGAGCGTCATATCCGTACCTTTTTCGGTGCTTTGGAGCGACTTACCGTTTGAATTCATATTGCTAATCACTTTTCAAAAGGAAAAGAGGTTGATGAATAGAGTTGTAGAGCCACAGAAGAAGTATCGACTGACAAAGCGCCAGATTCAGTGACTGATGGAGCCAAGAGTAAGAACAGAAACCGTCCAAGGGATGTCAAGCCGGACGGGGCGTGTTGGATATCCCTTGTGAACCTGGCGTTCTTGGTTTCATGTACACTCGTATCTAGCAGATGGACGCAATGATACAAGGATGGCAATTGGCCAGCTATCGGGTTGTGGGTTGGTGCCGGGCGTATTGGTAATATCCAATCAGTGGAAAGCGATCCGTTGGTTTGGGGGCTATCTCTTTCATTGGGGTCTGCGATCGGAGAGGGGTGTGGGCCTAATGTCGATGTCCGCCCGGTAGTTGCTCATCCGTAGTGGTACGTTCATTGACTTTTGTGTTGGTCAGGCCCATGTTGCATTTTAGTTGGGTAAGTAATTTATGCATGCACTGTCCTTTGTACTAAAATGGGTCTATCAGCGTCTGGCCCTGACGCCAACATGTGGGCAGTAGCACGCTATATGTGGAGTCTTATACTGTCACTGTGCCATCTGTACGACGGGCCGCAGCCTTGTCTCGATTTTGCCTCCAATCCAACCGAAAGACGGGACTTCCACTCAGGCAAGCGTAACAATCGTGATACTCATACCGCGATATCTTTGACGTTGGTGGCGGCTTACAACCACAAAAATAGATGTGGACAGTGTGGCGAAGCAATTGCCTGAATATATACGATACACGACTTGGGGTCCAGTAATTCTGACAAGTGTGACCGATCTGACGTTGTTGGTGATTCCAATTTTGATATACTGATCACAAGGTGGTTTGGTACGCTGTATGAGACTGCAATTGTCAGCCTAGCTAATATGAAGATGTGGAGAATGCGCTGCGTGACATGTATGTTCGCAATATTGATATTTGGACCTTTCTGCCTTTACTCTTGGCCCGGCCAAGAAATATCTATAGCCAAGACGTTAGAGTAGTGTTTTCAAAATGCAGCGCCTTCTAGAACGGGTTTCGATACTTCGCAGGTTCACCAGATCGTCATCCTTCGCTAATCGCAAACCGGTTCACTCATTATCAGGAAAATCATGGAACTCTGAGCAGGAGATCTGGCGACTCGGCGACCTAGAGTACTTGGTGCCCCCGGTCTTCCTGAGGAATCAATGGGTGTATAAAATCGCACAGCAGACTAACCGAGTCACGTTGGTGGATGAACTGAGGTCCTCCTTGTCTGCCACACTCGAGCAATGCCGCACCCTGTCGGGGGTGTTGGTAAAAGAAGCAGGAGAGGTCCAGATTGTCAGTACCAGAGGTCACGGTGTGGCCTTTTTGATAAAACATCAAACCAGTCCACCTCGGTAGAGCAGCTCAGGGGCTTGGGATACCCACCCTTGTGTCTCGAAGAGCTCGCATCTCTCGACGAGATGGACAATCTTCAGACCCATGGACTTTCCAGCGGCCGACCGATTCTTCAAGTCCAAACAACGTGGATCCCAGGAGGCCTCATCCTTACAGTTGGATACCATCACTACAGCATGGATGGTATGGGATTCGCCGCTTTCTTGAATCAGTGGAGAGATAACCATTTGGCAATGGGAAACGGTGGCCACCTTGCGCCATGGCACCCTGAGAACCTCAATCGAGAACGATTAAATGGTATTCCAATACCATACCAGGATAGAGTGTCACCGATCACCCCTATCCCAGTTGGCCCCCCAAAGAGCTTACGCCATCCGTCGCGTCCGATCGTCTTGAATTTCCACGAAGCCCAAAGGAATAGGCTCAAATCCGCAGCAGCACACGACAACAAGCCAGTTTCTTCCTACAGTGCTATTACCGCTCTACTGTGGCGTGTCCACACTCGTGTTAGGCTTTAATGCACGAATGCCAACTTGAGAGACTCCACAGCACTCTCGACGGCTGTGAACCTACGCAGCCGATTCAAACCCCCTCTAAGGACTCAGCTTCAAGCTAACGCGGTAACTGGGGTGATGAGTCCTCATGTTTCGTTTGCTGAAGCAATTGCCCCCGGCGGTCTAACGCATTTATCGTCCATTGCTCACGAGGCCGCATTATCTTTCGACGTACACGACGCAATGGAGAGGGCAAATAAAGTGGCCATGCTCAAGGACAAAACGATGGCGGCTTGGACTGGGGCTCAACTGCCAGAGTTCTCATTCGCCATGACAGATATGAGAAACGCTGGATATTACGAGCTTGACTTTGGATTTGGTGCTCCGTTGACGGTTCGTAATGTCCATGAAACCCAGCATCCGTGTGTGATTCGCAAACTTCTCCCGGGTACCGACGCCGATGGGATACACAGCATATTTGAAGTTCAGATGCCTGTCGAAGACGTTTGTTTGGAGCAATTGGTTCAAGATAGTGAGCTGCTGGAATATGCTGAAGTGGCTAGTCGTTGAAACAATGGGGTGTTACTTATGTTACTTCTGGTTTATGGTATGGGGCCTTCAAGACATAGTAGTTGGTGGGATTTCTTAACCACTTCAACAGTGAAGCTTTCCTTCATTTGCGCACCAGTTCACAAAGACTGTTTTCTTCGGCGGCAACATGGCCCTTTTTACCATTTCTGTAAACATCATAACTTGATCCGGAGACGGCGCTGACGAAATGGTGTACCTTTGCCATAACTATGTAGGAATCAGACATTAGAAACGTTAATATGTTACCTTAATATTAGCAGTTCCAGACTTGGGATGGTGTATTTCTATCAAAAAGTGATGACTACATACAATTTGGCGATGAGGCTTACCGTTGCCCCTAGCCTATGATGTCATGCAGGAAGAAGCTTCAGCACATGAAGTATTGATAGTAAGGCTGGAATTGTCCCCGATATGCAGCTGGGCAATTTTCTCCGAACGTATGCCCAAAATAGATATAACGGAGTTGGAGCTCAGTCGGCAACAGGGCAATTCCAGTTGGATGTAGTAAATTACACGATGCAGGCCCGGACCGCTCCGCTTATCATTTACAAAATGCCACTGCAGAATGCAGTCAGCAGAGCTGCTGGCCCGAGTGAGTACTCGCATATAAGCATATATTGAGGTAGACACACACCCTTGGAATGATCCCATCATATCATTTGCTCTCCATTTCACTTGCCATGCATGATTACCGCCTACTGTAACCCCACCAATGCAATTGGGAGATCCCTTCCTTACCTGGCACGACTAGATTAAACGCCGGTACAACATTCGAAATCCCGACCAACAACATTAAAAAAGAGGAACACTGCCCGGCGCGTTGCATTGGCTGTCCTCAATATTGCTACATAATAATGCATGGAGCAGTGTTGGGTGGGCGAATGAATGACATGAATGGTGGCCTGCTTCGTGTGATCATACCTTCGTTATCTTCATCTCGTTTCAGCTATGATCAACCACACCACACCAAAATTTGGTTGGTCATTTTTAACATGGATCTACCGCCCCCAACTGCCCAATTTTGCGAGCAAGAGCGGTCATCAGAAAGAGGGGTTCGCTCATGATCCCCGGTTTCTTTCCACTGTGTGCTTATCCTGCTCTGCCTCACCAGACCAACACACGCCTTTCCATTCCCCTCACCATACCCACATGACAGAGGTCCAACGTGGGACTCAGATGAGTCGACAAGAGCGTTCATGGTGCCAAATCCTCCATCACCAGAGATCTTCAACTCTCAGCCTGATCGCACTGAGAGTGCTAGCATCGGATCCCTGATCCCTCCATCCTATTCATCGTTGTCCCAGGAGTTGGGGGTATTGCTGCTGTTATATAGGTGATTCGCAATTGCTATCAACAAGCATTGACTATCATCAGATGTTTGCCATTTCCTCGTATCAACCACTCCAATTTGCATTCTTCGATTTCGGACACTTCAAGCTGTATCAACAGAATAATCATAATGCCCTACCTCGGCGGTGTCGACCCGAACACTCTCATACCTCCCCCAACAGACATCAATGATTCTAATCAGGATGAAACCATCGCAATCGTTGTCATCTTTCTCGGTGTTTTGACATTCTGTGTTGTGGCTTGTCGAGTGGTTTCCAGGTGGAGATCGAGAATTCTTGGTATCGACGACTATGCAGTCGTCCCTGCATTGGTAAGAACCCCAAGTCGCGAATTCAACTACAAGTCTTATGTATGTCTTTATTTTCTAACGGGCTATTGGAATAGCTGTGCTACTTAGGATGGACTGCCATGTCTGCATGGTACAATCTTCATTCGGGTATTGGCAAACCACTAGGTGATGTGACTTATGGCGAATTTATCCGGTTTTACCAGGGCGTATTCGTCGCAGCCTGGATGTACCCGATCATGTCGGCCGCAATAAGAGTATCCATTCTGCTCTTCTACCGCCGAATCTTCGCCAAAGGGAACCCCTGGTACACCAAGTCCATAAATGCTCTGTTACTGTTGCAGGGTGTCTATGTAATTGTGTTCGAAATCACTCCTGGCTTCTCGTGCCGCCCGTTTCCAGATGCTTGGGATCCCATCAAACGCCTAACCTCGTGTACGGACTTCTACATCGATCAGACTATTGCTCTGTACAGTGTCAGTCTGGCATTCGACATCATTCTCCTTGTTTTCCCCATATACGCCGTGTCAAAGCTGAAGATTTCCTTGAAGAAACGTTGTGGAGTTGGGATCATCTTCGCCCTTGGAACCGGGTAAGTATCCTCGATAATGCCTTGAAGAATTTACAGAGAAACGCTAAGAGGCAACAACACAACAGCTCCAGCATCGCGGCTGCATACAAGCTCGCAGTTTTCGCGGATGAATCAGAAGATTGGGAACCTACAGACCCCAACTGTCAGTCTCTCCCATTTTGCCTTCTTTTGCCTTATTCACAACTTCGCAACAATGATCCTAACAGTCTATCTTCCAGGGTTCAACTACCAGGCTTCGATGTATATGCCTCCACAGTATAACTCATACGGAAAGCTATTCTGGATACCGACACAAGTCGAACCGACCGTTGCGTTGATCGGTACCTCTCTACCAGCCTGGTTGCAGATATATTCGGCAGCCTCTTTGCAGTTCTCTCGTATCCGCAGCAGCATACAATCGTACAGGAGGGCTTCGGCCAGTGGTAACAGTCACGAGAGCAATAGGCAAAGCCAGTCTGGGTTGAAACATAGACCAGCGGCAGCGAGAAAAGACGCTGACAAGCATATGGGTGATTCTGAAATTGAACTTCGTCCGATGCCCTTTGGAAATGGAAATAACTCAGCTTCCGTCCCTAGTCGCGGGACCTAACTTGTACGATCTGGCGTTGAATGCCATGATGCCGTTTGGGGCTTGTGGTTTTGGAGTGTGTTCTTGTAAGGTACCTGGTGGAAGTCATCGAGACAGGGCTAATATATCATGATCACGTTGCACTCATTTACTGCCATTTCTGAAATTATACATGATCTCCGGTTGCCTGGAAAACTGGTGTCTACGAACTTCTATTCCGACATAACTGCATACGCTCTCGCTCCTCTTTGGAATACATGCACTGAGACTTTTTCTACTCTACCCTGCTGGAACGAATCCCACCTTGCATCCGTACTTGTTGGAGGGCCCGACTCGCATCACAGCAGTATATGGCTTATCGTCTCTGGCCTCTATCGTCTTGAACTGCTGCAGAATGCGGAAGATGACATAGCTGCACTCTGTATCAACCATGATGTGCGCAGGGCAGATCCTTGGGCCGCCTCCAAAAGGGGCAAAGTTCCACATGGGACGGGCCAGGCGCCATCTGTCAGGTCGGAACTCTTCGGCATCCGGACCCCATGTCCTAACATCGCGATGCATCAGGTATCGGTTGCAATGCATTATATCGCCCTTTGCACAGAAGATGGGTTTCGTTGAGCTGTTGGAGTCGCCGCCGGGGAGAGCCGTATCTTCGATGCAAGCCCGGACTGTCTGTAGACTGATTGGATACAGACGATGGCCTGAAAGAAGAATGAATCAGTACTCAGTCAGCAATAACATGTGACTTAGGGGGAAAGATGAAATCGTACTTTCGTTGATAGTCCACCTGAGATAGGTGAGAGACCGCAAAACTTCGAAGGTCAAAGGCTGGTCGTTGCACCGTCGAATCTCTTCTCGAATCCTCTCAGTCACATCCGGATGCCTGGCTAAAGCCCACAGCGTGTTACTCAGGAGTATGGATGTCGTCTCGTTAGATGGTATCCAGACCGCAGTAAGTTGTGTGCGCAGCTCTAGCTTGTCAGGCATTTGGCGGGCAATGGTCCAGAGGAAGTCATCCCGAGGCTTCCCATTCGGATAAGTGGCCGGTTTGCCCTCTGCCGTTTCCTCTGCCAGCTGCAAGTATGCTTTGTCGATATAGCCGTCAAGCCAGTTATGAATTCTTTTGCAAGCAGCATGCCACTTCTGGTCGCGGTGTAGAAACATGAAGGAACTAAGCTGAAGGCGGAGACGAAGGCCAGCTTGCACCACTCGCATGTCATTAGACGGCCAGCTCATCTGGGGCTGCCTAAGTGAGTCCACTGTTTCACCAAAGAGGAAATCAGTGGACGTGTCAAGGAAATATCTCTGAAATAGCGGCTGCATGTCGACAGTAGAGGCGTCTGTTGGTATGTTGGCTAGCAGACGGTCCACGTGCCCCTTCAAACGATTCAGGTTCCGAATGGAGGCACGCTCAAAGTATGGTTTAATCAACTCTCTAGAAGACTGCCATTTCTCCCCGTCTGCGGAACTGACTCCACGTCCCGTGAATGGGGTGATAGCACCATTGCCAACACGTATTGGCTCGATGGCGAAGCAGTCACGGTGGGACGTGGATATGGCCTTCATATGCTCGGACGCGGAGCTGTAAACCATTCGGTGGCCCAAGAAGTTGGCAGTCCAACCACTGGCACCGTAGTGATCATATGTCTCGGTTTGGAAAGACAGAAAACGATCCTGTTTGATCGCTTTCATCATGCTGTAGACGTAATCTACCCCCAACACCCAGTCCCAACTGGCGTATCTCTTCAATGGGGAGCAGCCGAAACTCTTTCGCATGCGTTCATACCTCAGGTAGCCGTGAACCACTGCGACCGCCCAAAATAGAATGGCCAAGGCTGAGAGAAAGAGAAGTAAAGCCATGGATTATGACGGGATCAAGCTTGACTCAGAAGGTTCCACGTTGGATCTGGCGAAAAAGCCTGAGGACAAAGAAATGGCATATATATTTGAGACGATAAACTACTTTATTTGATTCGTGCGACCAAGGCCAGCGCAATTGTTGAGCACAAGAGCGAGCAAAGTTGTCTCTGCCCTTTAGCCCCATCATCAGGAAAGTACTGGATGCCTCGTATATAGTGACCGTGTATGTACTGGAGAGATGTCAAAGGCCCATAAAAGTTAAGTGGGGAGTAAAATGGATACACGCATATCGTTATATGCAGAAACCGGAAGGGCGGGGGTACTTCCAATATTATCGGAAACTGTCGGTATATGTCGCTTCACTGTTACGTTGGCTGCAGTGTTCAATATCTGCATGCATGGTAGGAATGAGCCCGTTAATCTTTGCCTTGCCCGCCACTGCAGCAGCGCCAACATCCATTTTCGTCACAACAAGGTAGCCTAATCATACACCGGTGATGACGGGCATCTTGGGGGCCGAAATAGCGACGAGAGTCAAGCCTTGTGAGCGTCCCCGGCTTTGGGATGTAAAATGAAGTCTGCGCAAGTCCCCATTCAGACTTTCTATATCCACGGCGTAAGGAGTCTCTTGTCCTCTATGAACATCAACATGTCATTTACCTTGGCTATTGTTTTCATCATTTCAGCCTTTGCTACCTGCATCTGGACCTACCGTCGAGTTCTCCCCCAGCCAATTCCAGGGATACCATACAAGTCATCCAGTTCCAAGCGGTTGCTAGGGGATCTGACAGATGTGAGCCACGTCCATTGGCCATACACCTCATGTCAGTGTTTAAGCTGACCCAAGACCAGGTCTTGAAATGTCGCCAACAGACCGGCGAGATGTGGAGTTACGTTCGAGACTGTGCATTGGAATTGAAATCGCCGATCTTCCAGATGTTCATGAGCGGCCCAACCGGGAAGCCTTGGGTGGTGATTGCCGATTTCTGGGAGTCGTACGATTTGCAGATGAACCGGCAAGGCGAATTCGATCGTTCGACCTTTCTTGCTGATGTGTTTGGCCCTCTGTTGCCGGGAAATCATGTCTGGGTAGGTACCAATCTAAATCAGGACTGAGTGAACAGTTAGCTGAGTTAAATTAGATGCCCAGCAATGAGACATTTAGAGCGCACCGGCGGCTGATCCGGGATACTATGTCGCCTGACTTTCTTAATAACGTGGCTGCACCAGCAATACATACATCCATACAGGACCTACTGGCGCTCTGGCGTGAGAAGATCCGGGTTGCCCCCGGGGTTCCTTTCGCGGCTGATAAGGACATTGTGAGAGGGGTGGTTGACCTGATCATGTCAGCAAGCCTGGGCGAGCAAACGAACCTGAATAAGACCCAAACTGAAATGCTCTCGTGCCTGGATGCTGTGGATCCACCAGCAGACGCAAATGCTCTGGCGGATTTCCCAGTGGCCGAGGAGGCAAGCGTCTATCGAGCAGTCCGCACCCTCGTAGACAGCATCCAGATTGGGATGTCGTCACCATTGCCCAGGCATCACATGAACTTTGCATTGCGGTTCTACCCATCGTTGGCTGCGGCACGGAGGGTCACCGACGACCTCATGACACGAGTACTGGCCAAGGCCTGGGCTAAATTCTCCCGAGGCCAGGACGGTGGAGTAGTCAGCACCGCCGCCGACCTTCTGATGAAGCGCGAAGCACAAAGCGCCACCAAGGCGAACCGAGAGGTGGTGTATGACACAAGAGCCATCAGGGACGAGCTTTTCGGGTTCTACCTTGCCGGCCATGAAACGACCTCCACCACACTTCACTGGGCTGTCAAACGCCTTTCTCACCACCCCGATATCCAATCGTCCCTCCGTTCGGCTTTGTGGAAGGCCTACCCACGTGCATTTGAAGAGGGTCGTCTTCCCACCGCCCATGAAATGGCATACAGCAATGTGCCCTACCTGGATGCTTTCATCGAGGAGAACCATAGGCTCGGGACCACCATCCCCACCATCATCAGACGTGCCACTCGGGATGCCGTGGTTCTTGGGCACACCATCCCTAAGGGTACTGATGTTTTCAGTACGTCCGCTGTCCCTTCTTTCGAATACTCGGGGTTTCTTCTTCATCTAGTCCACCTTTTCCATTAAATACTATGGTCCCTCAACAATAACTGCTTTGCTTGCTAATCAACCGATTTGGGGAACCTCCCGCAGTGATCATGAATGGACCAAGTTTCCAGCTTCCAGCCCTCCCCGTTGAAGAATCTAAACGCAGTGCCAGCAGCCAGGAAACAAGGCGGCGTTACGGACAGTGGAACGCTGCAGATGTGGAAACATTCAGACCGGAGCGCTTTCTCACTACAGATGAGGACGGGAGGACCAGATTTGATCCATTTTCTGGTCCAGTTTTGCCTTACGGCGTAGGACTACGGAGCTGCTTCGGTGAGAAAAGACCCCTCCATTATTACCATTCATACACGGTCGAGTATCCTCTAACGCCCAACAGGAATCAAACTTGCAATGATGGAACTCAGGGTTATTCTTACCATGGTCGTTTGGAGTTTTGAGCTACAGCCCCTCGCGCCTCCCATGTCCACCTTCAAAGCTGTCGACGTCAATACACACAGGGCAGAACAGGTCATTCTCAAGCTAGTAGAAGTAGCATATTAGAGTATCTTCAAATTTCATTCAAATTCTAGTATCATCTTCCATGATAAATAACGCGATACGAATGATTGTGGAGATGTACGCCACCAGTAGCCATCATGGTCCCTTGTGCATACTGTAGAAAAGGAAACAACAGGTATTAGTATATCCAGCGAAGCAAGACGATCGAAGACCAAGTTAAACCCAACAGGAGTGTGTTTGTGTGTTCAAGCCGAAGATGATCGACCAAGAGCAGCCTCCCAGACCTGCGTTGTGTGATTCCAGATGGTCTCGCCCCAATTGCGCTCGTGATAGTACTTAAGCGCTTTATTGTCAGGCACAACGTCGTTCTCCTTGTTTGTACGCCACGACCCGGACGAGATGGGATCAGTCGATAGTAGATAAGCGTGCCTCTCTCCAGATTCAGACAAGGACTTGCCAAAGTACACTATGATCCAACCGGAGACAACCTGGATGGCTGAAGTCAGAGCCCACCAGAATATTCCATTCTTCTTGGAGGGATAGGACGTTCGAGGCGTGCCAGTATTGACAAATCCCGGTGTAGCATGAATGAAGACAGTCTGTTTGGGGCTCTCGTTTGCCGATAGATAGTCGAACGCCAAGCTAGTGCAGATGGTAGTGTGGGCAACGACTGACACGATCCCCCCACTTTTTCTTCAACCCAATGTCCTGCTCGTTGATCCTCTTCTCCTTGGTGCCATTGAGGATAGAGAGAACGCGTGCCTTGGGCGACTGATGAATGAGAGGGAGGAGGTTGGACAGAATTCGGGCTCGAGAGTAGTAGGACACGGCAAAGCACTCTTCCAATCCTTCATCCGTATCTGCGTGCATGAATTAGTAGGCAGATATGGTTTGATGCTTGGGTAGAATCAATGACTTACAGACTGCACCTTGGAAGGGCATCCCACCTGGGCTCATACAAAGGTAATCGACTTTCGTTTCGACCGAGGCAATCTTGGTGCAAGCCTGGTCAATCTCGCGAATAAGGGAAACCTGGCAATCAACGAAAACGATCTTGTTGGTTGGAGCAGATGCTCGCAGCTCGCTCAGCTTGGTCGCAAATCGTTCCTCGGATCTTCCCAGGACATAGAAAGTCGAGGACTGCAGCATGTTCACGAAACGTCGCAGGGTGCCATAACCAATGCCACTTGTGGCGCCAGCAAAGACACAAACCTGCCCTGCGTGCTGCCCGCTGGCAAAGCGAGCATTGCTCTCGACAATATTCTTGAACCCGACCATATGGTATAATGTTCGGTAAGACGACGGTGAAAAAAAGCGAACAACGATGACGGGACTTTCTGTCAGGATGGTCGAGCTTCTGCGTGGTGTTTTGGTTCTCGTGGGGATTTGAGATCGTTTGAGCTGCGACAGGCAGCGAGCAGGCAGCAGGCAGTAGGCAAACCACTCACGTCACACTAATACGACCTCATAAATTGGAGCGGCAGGCTGTCGGGGGAGGGGTCGTCAGTTGGCGCTAGAGCTGCACGTTTGGGGGGCTGATCGGCTACCTACAGTACGTTGGGGCAACTGGTAATTAATTCCTGCATGCACTGTCAATCCTTGCTAAACGTCCAGGGGCGTAGATGTAAGAAAATGTCTAACGGGCCACCCTCCCCTTGTCAACGATATTATTAGCAACAAGGGGCCTCATTGCATATATTGAACTGCAACATTATGATACGACAACAGTTACCACAAGATGTACATAACTCCTCTACATCTCACGCCGGTGAAGGCAATGCAGTGACAAGTCACTCTAATTAGTGCAACTTTTCCCTCACCGGCCAGATGCAGGCTGCAGCCTTGTTCTACGTTATGTTATGTTTGCAAGACATTCGGTATTGCTGAAGCCCGACATATTGGGTACAGCGCTACCTAGTCTACAGTGAACCTGATTCTTATTGAGGGTGCATAATCTCAAGGATGCAGTGGAGGGGTAGAATATGGACAGCGCCGCTAGAACTTCGATTTGTAGCCTAATCGTCAGCCACCGCCAGTGACATGGAAAGCGCCGTGGCATAGCTTTCATTCCAGAGTGTCATATATTTGATCCTTTACAAAGGAATCACTCTACATCTAGTGTACAAAGCATCAAATCAACTCAGAGCGAGAGGGACAGGGGCGAGACAGGTTTTGCGATTCACCTCTTCCTTACCAAGTAGAGGCTATGCCTTTAGAGCTTGGGTGACAGCAGTTACAACACGCCTAGCCTCCGGCAAGAGTGTACTGTTCCATCAGTCTCAAGCACTACTGGTCCAACTGATGAGTGACTCTTTGAGTAGATACCAAGCAACCTGATGAATCGCATCACTGCAGAACATATCAGGTAGAATAGCGTTCTGAGAAACTATTGGCCATTGTTAATTTTCGAGCTCCTGTATCCAGTAGACTGAGACTGAGTAGCCAAAGCGTCTGGTGGTTATTGACAATATAAAAAGAACAATATATAAGAGACAGCTTTCGCCTCGACGTAGTGGGCGGAGAGATGCGGCTGCATGTCATCTGATCGTTCGAGGTTTAAGCTGAGAAGATTGAACAGAGAGCGATACCGCAAAACGAGAGTCATTGACGATACGGAAGACCTTCACTCAATAATCATTAGTGGCGTACGGAGAGCGCGTACGGAGAGCGGCGATAGAACAGTTCCACGTCTTATTATCGACCAGAATGTAGTTCCGTACTGTTTTAGCACGGCTATAACTTCGTGTCCATATGCCAACTTTCCATTCCAGAAGCCTGTAGATGCGACCAGACCGGTATACCCAGGGACTACCGTATCTAACAAATAGAAAACAGAAAAGCTAGAGTAAGGTAGACATTCAGCTTTCCGTTGTCTTCCCAACTTTACGTTGGAGGCAGCTGAGCCTAAGTAATATGTTCGCATACTGGCCACTCGAAGAGCAGCTCGATCAACTCTTTTTGAATTAGTTGATCCAGGGCTCTTCTGTTACTATCTATTTACTTGCTTAGGTCTCATCTGTTTTGATTAGCACAGATTATCCCAATCAGCCGGGGCCATTGTACTGGTGATCCGCCTTTTGTTCCAGCGGAACCTCAAGCCAGCTGCAAGCGAAAACATTGTCGGCAACCAAAAATACAGGACCGAGTCCGTTCTTTATTTGAAGATACACTATGGGGCTAGATCAATGGCGACACCTCAGATGCGGCAGACTGGCTGGTAGGATATGATGAAGTCATCAACGGGGACTTGGTCTCTGTGCTTGATATTAGGACAATGCGTCAGGATCTATAAGTACACGCCAAGATACTCACGCTCATACATACTAATTGAAGCCTCTTAAATGCGAATGTGTATATCACTGAGCAGTAGTCGGGTGTTCGTTCTTGGTTGGGCTGGCAAGCAACCATTCGCCGGTTGGTGAACATGATCAGTTGCCCTTGAATCAAAGTGCCCTAGGTTATAATTTCATTCAGCATCTCCGGATTTCCCATAGTGTTATATATACACACACAGAGCACATTTAAACAAATCTGCAAATGTTGACGAAACCAATACTATAGCAAATTCCACATCTGCGGAAGGTATGCTTGCTGTGTTCATCCGGATCCAGGCGAGACCATCGCATGCTCTCAGCTCCAGGTCACCTAACTTCGCGTACGTCACGTAGAACAAATCGCGGTTGAAATTTACGCAAGTATTCGCAGAATCTGGACTCAAATATCTAGACAGAGTTCAAGTGCCGTTGATAGGGATGCAGAATCGGGATGATACACGCGTTACGTGTGACCTGGTCTCAGCATCAAAAGAAGATTTTCACCTTTGCCCTCTCCCTGTTTCTGGGGTGTCTGTAAGTTGGCTTGATAACTTCGTATTTGGCGTCCCGGCTGCCAGGGACGGAGGTGCAAGTGGCATTTACTCACTGCAGGGCAAAGTGCATGATATATGTGCCGTATCCCCGTCAGTGGATTTCGCCAGTCCCAAGAATATCACCAGTGAGCTGGAATGGCCACTGCATGGTCACCATTGGACAATCTATTATCCTCAACCCAGCCGGGGCGGGCTTTGACCACGCTATTGGCATAGACGCAAGAGCCTTTACGTAATTCCTGATGAAAACAGTGTAACGGAAGAGGGCGATACGGCCGTCTAGTCCCCGCTGGAACGGTTTCGCAGCCGCTGCCTAAGATTTGAGCTCCCGACCGACGCCGCCGCCGTGCCGCCGTCGTGGACTGCGTAAACCTCGGCATGCCAAAAACACCATGAGGATGCTGCCCGATGCCACTACTACAGCTGGCCGCTGCAGAGTGGTTCGTACCTAGATGATTAGAATCTTTCCGACCGGCTGCGCCACACCCGCGTTCGCACCGGTCAGTTCTGCAAGTCGTGGACGTGGGCTTTATCGATATTATTACTCACCGACACCAGGCTTCGATCTTGAAAACAATCGGTCCCGTGTGGTTAGGAAGCATTCTTGAGCGCAGCTAGCGCACAAGTGTTGTTCCGGAGTACAACCCGATCACAGACAGGACGTTGTTTTTACATCAAGCTCCACACATGTGTATGCAGCTAATCGTACTTGAGCTCTATTGACACTAGTGATGTTACATTGTTGGCTGTGTTGTCCAAATGGTCTGAAAAGGAAAAGTATGACGATTATCGGTGCCTTGAGAAACGCTAAGTGAAGCAAGGGGTTAATGGCGTGACATGGACCCTTCCCAAGTTGACAATTGGGCAAGTTGAACTCAGGTCATTATCCAACAGCATATCCAGGTGCTATATATATCTCACGGGCTACCGCTCGTTTTAAACAGAGTAGGTTCGGCTCGGTCATTTTTCATTTGTTCCACCCTATTTCGCTTTCTTTAATAGTCCGGCCGAACGCACTCCATTCAATATGTCCGAAGAGCTTATCGTCGTGATCAGCGGAATTGGGAGAGGTAAGCAAGCAAGATATAATCACTCACGAGGGTTCCCCAAATAAAAGTGCGGGGTAATCCTGCTTACCATTGTAAGGCATCGGCAACGCCCTGGCCCAGTCCTACCTCTTTCGACCCAATTGCACTGTCGTGGGAAGCGTGCGCAACGAGAATGCACCAGCCATCACCGCACTTAAGTCCGCTGCAGCAAACAACAACTCCAAGCTCCTCATTGTAAAGATCGAGAGCGCCTCGGACACTGATGCGAAGGATGCCATAGAGCGGATAAAGGCGGCGGGCATCGACCACATCAATATCCTGATTGCCAACGCCGGCGTGAGCCCGCCAATCATCCCGCTGGAGACGGAGAGCCTCTCAGCGATCGAGAGCGCGTTCCGCGTCAACGCCTTAGGACCATTGGCGCTATATCAGGCCTGTCATCCACTGCTTATGAAGTCCGAAAACCCAAAGTTCGTGGCGATCAGCAGCGCGGCGGCCTCCATTGGCGCCATGGGAAGCAATCATGCATGGGTGGCACCAGCCTACTGCATCTCCAAGTCGGCCTTGAATTGGATCACTGTGTAAGCGAATGCCGGCAGACTTTGAGCCGAGAACTTATCATTTGTGTTACCAACAGTTCTGCTCACCACGGAAACAATCGGCTCATTGCTGTCGCCATGAATCCAGGGTAAGCCCTCTTTTAGGAAATAGAATATCTTTATTCCAGTCCACTAACAGACGAGGAAAGTCTGGTTGATTCGGATATGGGCAACAAGACTGCCAGGGAGCATATGGGATTGGAGAGGGCGCCAGTCACAATGGCAGACTGCGCGAAGAAGATCATCAAACTGGTAGGTATAGCCAATGGATGAGTGCATGGCCCCTTATCTTCATGGTAATCGCTGACTTGGATTAGATCGATGAAGCCACACGTAACAATACTTCTGGCAAGTTTATACATGCCATAGACGGTACGGAAGTTCAGTGGTGATGACTTATCAGAGCTTCGGGATCCATCCCAGCTTCACATTTGTTTCAGCTACAAGATTAGCACAAAGTTGAATTCTAGCAATAGTGGTCAATTGACCTTGAAGATATATGGCACATTGGTTCTCTTTGTGGACGCAGGATTTGCGAATCTCGAGCTGTCTCTTCGCGAATCTTCAACTGCCATCGGCAACATTCATCTCCGCACGAATCATACATGTGTGCTGTCTAGGCCGCCCGTCTTGGCATTCCCAATCGAAAAACAGACGTCATAATCACACCACATCACTTTTCCCCCCATCGGGAGAGTGGCACCGTGGCTAAGTGCTTACTTCAGATGCCGCCCACACGCCTGTTTCAACCACCGTTCTTTCTTCTTCCTTTCCCATAAACTTCAAGTGTCAGTACGTTGCCCTCCCACAAACTGCTTCCAGGTACGGAGAGAGACAGTATGTCTCTGTCGACATCGGGTCAAGGCACCAGCAACTCTATAAACGGCCTACAAGTTTGCAAACACTGCACAAGGAACATCGAATCTATCTTGGACCAATTGAAAGAGAGTCTTGCAGTTGACAATCACGCCGACCGAGTGTCACGTAATCCGTCGGGCGACAGATTTCCTATCCAACTAAACCCAGTCCCAGATCTTGGCTGCTACGTCTGTAGACAGATAATGAAGCAGGATCCACAACAAACAGCTGGATCGAATGATATGTACTTAATGGCGGGATTTTACAATAATAACATCAAACAGTGGCAGTTCTACCTCGAAGCCGGCGAGAAATTTGAGGAATTTGATGTGCTTCAAGAAGAATGTAAGCATCCATCCCGGCGGTTTCTCATACCACTGATTATAACAAAACCTCGGAATTAAGATTTTTACTCGGCTTTCCCGCAACTGGTCCATGAGGTGCAAGAAAGTACTTGGAATCCCAGGTCGACGGCTTTTGCTAGGAGGTGCCTCCATGACTGCCTGTCCAAGCATGAAAAGTGCCGAGATATAATTACAAAGTCAACAAAAGGACAAGCCATTCCTTCCAGACTTATTCTGCTGGGCAGAGATGGAAATCACCCCAAGGCCAAATTAGTCGAAAAGGCAATGTTACGATCCTCTCCACCCTACGTTACCCTCAGTCACTGCTGGGGGTCCATTCCTTTCACCACTCTGTCAACATCAAACTACGAACACTTCTTAGAGAGGGTCCCCTTGAACGATCCGATGTTCAACCCATTGTTCTTGGATGCAATGCAAGTCACACTGGATCTAGGGTACAAGTACATATGGATTGATTCCTTATGCATTATTCAAGATGCGCCAGACTCCGGTGACTGGGCACGGGAATGTCCTAGTGTGGGTGAATACTATGCTAACGCCGATTTGAACCTGTCGGCTTCTGGATTTTCCAATGGCCAATCGGGGCTCTTTGGGAGCAGAGATCCACTGATATATGGCTGGGCTAGCCTGACCTTCGAGAAGACTGGGAACTATGTGCTGGCAATGCACCAGGAAACGGGCTACAGGGTGGCATGCTCACCGTTGTTCGAGAGAGGCTGGGTAACCCAGGAACGCCTATTCGTAAGTTACAAATTGCCTAAATTTTGCTGCGTGGGCTAATTGTTCAGTCGAGCCGAATACTGCAATTTTACCCCGACATGATCCTTTGGGAATGTTGCGAGGACGCCCAAAATGACATTTCGATCATAGGAAATACTTTAGTGCCCCTGAGCATGTTTCGCACGAACAGCTTTCGTGATGCCATTCCCAGCAGTGGCTGTTCAGCCCAAGATGACCGCCAAAAGTTGCTTCATAACTGGTATCGCTATGCTGTGGGCAATTATTCGACCACAAAGCTCACTTATCCTCAAGATAAACTTCCCGCCATCTCCGGTCTCGCTGCGATCTATGGTAGACTCCTCGGTACAAGGTATTTAGCAGGGCACTGGGAGCAACATCTGCTACAAAGCCTGTCTTGGACCCAAAACACCAACAAGACCGTACCAAAAGCCGTCGGTGTGGCACCTAGCTGGTCGTGGGCGTCCACAAACTCACCCGTCACGTTTCGTGATTTGGATGAAAAAGTCATGCCGGTCTCAACGATTATCCACGCGAGCGCACAAAGAGCTACCTCCGATCCATGGGGTGCCGTCACCACATGCCGCCTGCGCATCCGCGGTCCACTGCAAAATTTAGACAGGCTACGTCGCAGCCTCGCCGCCTGCCCGCCTGGTTTGAATCAGTGGTGGGCGGATACGAATATACCGGGGCTTGACGATGTATCGATGGTATCTAAGGCAATTATATACGACCAAGACGCCGATCGTCACAATATCTTTCTGCTACCTCTATTCGTCAACTGCTTTATGTCTGTCCGCTGCCTTATACTGAAAAAGGTCAGCAGGGTAGACGCTAAGAGTTTCGTGAGAATCGGGTTATATCACATGCTTGATTTCAGAAGACCCGGAGACCAAATGGCCGGCAAGGTGAAATACTTGGGACCCAATGAAGTACATGAAGTTTTTCGAGGATTCGAAACTGAAGAGGTAGAGATTATTTAGCAGGTTACCTCTGTTGGGAACCTCACGTGGTCGGATGTACAAACGAGATAGGATACCGACGACTTTGCAGAATGGCATTTACTCACGTCTACTTTTCAATCTTTTTTTTTCTTTTCTTTTTCTTTTTTTCTCTTTTTGCCCCTTTCGGTTTCTCGAATCAGAGCGATAGTCCGGCAGAACCAAGTGATTCAAGACAGAACAGAAGATCAACACACATAGTGATTCAACAAGAAGTTATCGTACTCAATATGTTCACTTCAACACTGCTCTATTCAAACCAGAATAGACCCATGATCGCAATCGACTACATGAGGCACTCTAAATCCCCCTGATAACCTCCGGCAGCAAGACATTATTATACTCCCAAAGCACCGTCGAGAACGCCGACGTGAACGCCGCGCCCGTGTACCAAGTCGACCGCCGTCCCTGCAGCGCGAGCTGCTCCTGAATAAACCCGCCCCGCAGCTCCGCGGCCGAGACGCGCGAGTGCATCAGCCCGTGGTCCGCGAAGGCGGGGAACTCGACCTCGGCGGCGGCAGCAGCAGAGGAACCATTCGCCACGCCCGTCGATACCATGCCCGCGATGGTCTTGCCGATCAGCGCCCGCATGCTCGCGGGGGTGTCGGTGTCCGTGCCGACCGCGGTGAAGGAGAACATGTCCGACGTCATGTCCAGGTAGTCGAAGCGGCCGATTTGCGCGGGGAGGGGGTAGACTGTGTAGTTGGTGGGTGCGGCTGCCGGTAAAGTGTTGCCGTACGAGGTGCCGACCTTGAGGGAGGGATGGCGCACGATGCCCGCGTAGACGGTAGTATACCCCAGCTTAGCAAAGACGTCGCGCTCCGCGTCCTCGAGATCAAAGGGCGCCATGTTGGCCTCTGTCGGCTCGATGGCGATGAGCAGGCGCTTGGCGTGGATGGTGCAGTTGGCGTTGTCGACGCTGCTCTGGACGGTGACTGTCACGCCGTCGTCCTCGGTGCGGGTCGAGGCTACGGCTTGGCTCGAGTACTGGACGTCGTCACCCAGAAACTCTCCGATGCGCTCGTACAGCTCGTGTAAGTTGCCCGAGGGCGGCACGGCGGCGGCGCCTTTACCGAGGAGGGCGCGGACCATAGGCGCGGGCGAGGCTTGCATGATGTACATGGTCGGAACGTCCATGAAGTTGCCAACACCCTGGACGGTAGACTGCCACAGCTGCGGGACCGCGGCCGCGATGTCGTACTTGTCCACGAACTGCCCAAACGACATGAGCAGATCCTCAGGGATCTGGTCCGGCTCGGGGAACTTAAAGAAGCCCGGCAGCAGCATGTTCTCGTACTTCTCGCAGGCGTCGAGGTAGACCTGGAGCGCGGCGAACTTGGCGTCCTCGGCGGGGGCCGCGTAGCCGTCGACGCGCTTGCCCGTCTGGAAGTCGACGTACTGGCTCGTCAGCGTGGCGAAGTGCATCGAGCCGTTGGTCGAGACGCCCATGCGCGTCACGAAGTCGAAGGTGTCCTTGTACTCCATCCAGGCCTGCACGCCGACGTTGATGGGGGTGCCGGTCGCGGGGTCATGGTAGACTGCGGTGTGGCCGCCCTATAGGAGGTGAGGTATTGTCAGCGGTCATTACTGGTGTAGGTAGAATATGTACCCGAGTTCCGGGTACATTTACTCGGTATTCCGGGTTGAGGTTTCGGGGCTTCGAGTATGGTACTCGGCGTTCCGAGCATAGGTCGTGGCCTGGTATATCATATTCCTAGATATTGAAGAGAAGAGAAGAAAGGGTAGACTTACCAGTGTGTCCTGCTTCTCAACCAACGCGACCGTCTTGCCGTGATCACGCAACCAAACAGCCGCGTGCGCGCCTGCAGCACCGCCACCAATAACGACCACGTCGCGCTCGACGCTATCTGCCTTGGAGCATAAACCGGCGGCAGCCTCTGCTACGGAAAGCGTAGCCAGGAGGCCGATGAACGACTGGGTTTTGAAGCTGCGCATGATGACCGATAGCAAAACTTGCGACAGTTTGAGTGACGACTACACCAAGGTTGGACTTGATCTACAAAGACGAAGCGAGGGGTCACACGTGATCGGCGAGTAATGTGTGTGTGTCCTGGAACGAGTAGCATGCACCTTGGGATGGGAGGAGATCGTCGTACAGCCAATGGCGGTTGGTTTTTATTTAGCCAAGTGTGCATGAAAAGGGGGAAGGGGAAAAATGGAAGAGAGAGGGGCCGGTAAGACGGCTTCGTCCCGTCCCTCGATTTGTCTCCGAGGAATCTTCTGCCGAGGCAAACGACGGCCGCACTCTCCCATGACAAATCCTCGTCGATACACCGGGTGACTGGGAGGGAAGGTGGCAGTCCAGAAGTAACCCATCATGAGACCCATGCTAACCTCCTGCGGAATAACGAGATAGGGCAAGCCGCCGATCGGAAATTTGCACATGATGCAGGATGGAGGCAAAGCATTTGGGTTTGCCGGGCCGCAAGATCCTGCAGCGCAGTCACTGGGACCAGTTCAAATTCGTCTACTACCCATACCTCTCGCCGGGATTGTAGGATGCCGAATAATGTCCGGACTCTCTATGTGCCTGATGATATCTGCAAGTGGCTTCTTTTAAGGAAGTCGAGACCGATATGAACCAAACAGATACAGTCCGACTTGGTCTGCTGAACAATAGGCAATGAGCACTACAGAGTGTGGAGATTGTCGTTCCACATCTTCCCTTCTGCGCATCCGGACTCTAACCTGCGCCCCACGGGGGGCCGAGGGGTATGTATGGGCCAAGGCGCGTAAGGCGCAGTACGGTACGCATTATGAGCCAAGCGAAATGCTCCCGGGTCATGAAGAATCCACTCTTCGACTCTGTCAGGAATTGCAAAAATGAACGGACCAGCTGCTCGAGGCAGGGAGATGGACGATGAAAGGTTTGCCCTTTGTGGTGGTCGGCCTCCGAGAGGGGAAAGGCGAGCAGGCGAGGTTTGGAGTCGATGCGCCTGAGTTGCAATGCCAAGCTCTTAGAGCGACCGGCATGGCGGAACTGGCCCCTGCCCGTATTGCCAAAACTTTGGTTCAGCCTTTCCCTGCTCTGCATCACACCAATCAACGACTCATGTTGTCTGGGTCGATGGCCCAGAGCAGTATAGTCTTATGGGGTGAATACAACCTCGTAGGGCTGCTACCTGGGTCCATAATACACCATCCCGGACATATCGCCCCGAAATACGGTCCTTTTCCAAAGATACCCAAAGTTTGTTCTGCGGTTGTTCGGAGAAGGGTGGCTTTTCTTTTGACTGACAACATGACGATGTGGTTGGCTTTTGGGGGAAGTGAAGCACAGGCTTAGGTGTAAACTGATTGGATCGAGGATGATCACATTCTCGAAGGCAACTCAATTGCTCCTCGGTCGACTCTTGAGGAAGCCAGTAAGAACCCAGGGTCCATGTGTAGGCAGCTTGAGAACCTCCGGTTCCTGTATCTGTGATTCCTGCCGGCGGCCCACCGAGACAGCCACAGCTGCAGAACGCTAGATATATCGAGATAAACGAGTGGGTGAGGAGGTTCGACCTGCATATCGTGATTGGACTGCCCCTGCTGCGCTCGTCACACTCTTGATATGCAATTCGTTGTGTGGCGGCACTTGCGGCACCCTGTCCTCATCACCGTGCTCTCTCTACGAGGCGTAACCCGCGAGTTCTTTTCTTGATTATGTACGGGATTCACGCGCAGGATCGTAACTGTGACCAGAGAAAGCCTTCCCTCCTTCCCGATCCGGCCAAGCATGCGTCAGGATTATCTCGCTCCTGCGCCACAAAAAACCAGCGTTTCATCACGCTTTGAACCAAGATGCGTCGAACGTAGCACTGCATGGCCGAGGTTGCATGTTCGTCGCATGAGGTTGCTGCTGACCAAGAACGTGAACAAACGGTCCGCTGCTATCCAAGGTCCCCCCAAAGTCCAAAACACCGGGTTTGGAAGGGCGCGCCCGGTTCCATCGTCCCAGACGAACCATCGCTAACTAGATGGACTATAGCCACTCTTTAGGTAATCGTTGCCGGCAGACTATTGAAATTGTTCGAATGCAGGTGTGTAGCATCACCCAGGGCTCTTTTACTCCGACTCTTTCGCTCAAGCAAAAGAAGGGATTGGTTGAATACTGTGATGAGTTCTCGGAGACTACATACACAGATTGCCACGGAGAAAGCATTCAGTCGCACGTTGTGTTCCTGTGCTGGCCGGCATGGCACATCGAGACTCGGGCCAAACATCTCGCCTAGATCGCAGCCCTCTCTTGGCAGGCACATGTTTCGCTAGTCATCCTTCGCTATGCTTTGGCAACATGCGGTTTTAAACACCCCAGTGCCCCCACGCGATCGTGGGCTCAGGATCGCCGTGTGCGACTTCCCCTTTTTCTTTTTATTAAAATTCCCACATCGACACATCGACGAACATGACAGGCGACTTGGATGGGACATAGTATGTTACTAGCCCGAGATCGAACCAAAACCTTCCTTTACCTGTTCCGTGCACAAACCAACACGGCCCATCATCCATGGATCCCTCGATGCCCCCTCCTCCTCCACCACAGATCGACCCCGATTCTGATTACGCTAAAGCCAGCAATGCCGGCCGGATCGTCGGCGTCGTGGCCGTCTTCCACTTCATCGCCCTGACTTTCGTGGTGCTGCGCACCTACGTCCGAGCCTTCATGGTCAAGTCGTTCGGTCTCGACGATGGCTTCATTACTCTCTCCGTCGTGCGTTTCTTATACCTACCCTCTACCTCTACCCTGCTGGTAAGAAAAGACGCGCACTGACACAAATCCACAAACAGCTCATCGCCCTCGGCTCATGGATATGCCTCTGCCTCCAAGTCCCCTACGGACTGGGTCGCCATGGCTTAGCGATCCCGCCCGAACAGCGGATCCATTTCGAGCACATCAGTTTCTGGAAGACCGTCATGACGGACGGCTTCGCCATGGGCTTCCTGCGGATCTCCATGGCCCTCAGTCTGATGCGGCTCAACCGCGAGATCAAGTGGTACAGGTACTCGCTGTACGCCATCATCGTGTTCGTGGTGCTCTACACCATCCAGGCCACCGTGGTTCTGTTTACCTACTGCAAGCCCTACTCGGGCTGGTGGGAGTTTCAGTGGATGAACCCGTTCGATCCGCGGTGCTTTGACTTCAATCTGTTCCTCAACCTCACGTACTGGAACATATGTAAGTTGCCCAATCCCTCATTTGACTGCTTCTACCGATTCAACTCCTGTGCTGACTCGGCATCCTCGACAGCCTGCAACATCTTCACCGACATATGCCTAGGCGTCCTCCCCATCCCCATAGTCTGGAACCTGAAGATGAAGCTGCGCCTCCGGCTTTACGTGATAGGCATCCTCAACTTGGGATACTTGTAAGATATGTTCATTCATGATATATCATGGCTTTAGCTAAATCTGTCATTTACCAGCTCCATCGCCGCCGGAATCTGCAAGGCCGTCTTCATGCTGACCACCGGTGGCAGCCCGGATAACACCTTGTACGTCCCAACTTTTACCTACCCGTTCTCAGACGAATGCTTTTACTGACATACCCCACCACCGCAGCGACTACTGGGTGCACTTCTGGCAAAAGTGAGTCGAACCCCCAATAACGAATACTCGGTTTGGACTTTGCTAACCCCATCATAGCCTCCAACTCAACATCGGCATCATCGCCGCCTGCGCCCAATTCCTCCGCCCCCTCCTCGGCCGCGTCCTCAAGCTCAACTCGACCGCCGCAAAGTCGTACCCGCAATACAACCAAGAAGGCCACGGCAAGTACGGTCTCCAAACCATCGGCAGCAGCGCACCAAAACGCCGGACCCGGCTCGGTAGCGAGAACATCGACGAGTTCGAGCTCCAGACCAAGAACCTGGAAGACGACCGCGACTCCGGGCTAGGCGTTGGTGGCGGTAGGACCAACAGCAGCGAGGCGAGCTCCCCGGCCACTACGGTGCATCGCAAAGATAGCGTGCGTGTGACGCCGCCGCAGCATCGCCGCCACGACGGGGAGTTAGATGGCGGCAACACGCACTCGGCGGCCGCGTTTTACGCCGAGGCGACGATATCGCCCGACTCGAACAGCGAGGAGTTTATCCTGCACAAGTCGGACAAGGAGATGGAGGGGATCGTCTGCCGGAAGGATTATACTGTACAATACAGTGCGAGATAGGCCGCTCGCAGGTAGCTTTAATGTGATTACAACGTTGACCGAATGGATTGGACAATTGATGGCACGGCCATAGGTCGCCAAGTAATGATATTTCGATAATAATGTGATTAAGTAAAAATAATTAGAAGTAGAGTAATAGCATTGCGGACACAGTCCAGGTAAGGATGAGATGTTGGCCTGAGAGGCTTGATAACGACGCCCCCAAGCTAACAAATCCAGGTGGTAGCATGGCAGGGTCCATCGGGGCCGCGGTTGCGACATTGTTGACAGCACCCGGTGCTGTCGCTGACTCCGTCTCCGTGGGAAGCATGTTGTTGTTGTCCATATGCTTCCTCTCCGCCGTCGGGGTCGGTGTGGTCATCGTCGTTGATGTTGACGTCGATGTGGTCGTCGTACTCGGCGGAGGTGTCGACGTCGTCTTCGACGTTGAAGTCGTCGTCGTATTCAGCGCTGGTCTTGATGTCGTCGTATTGCGCAATGGTGTCGACGTCACCATCGACGTCGATGCCGTCGTCGAATTCAGCAACGGCCTTGACGTAACCCTCGGCGTTGATGACGATCTCGACGTCGTCTTCAGCGTCGCTTTTGGCGTCGACGACACCGTCCGCGTCGTCGTCCGCGTCACCGGCAACGGCCACCCCATCAACTTAAACACGCTCGTCTCGAACGCCGCATCGACCGTCGCGCGACACGGGCCCGGCGTGAACGTGGGCGACGCCGTGACGGCGCAGACGCCCGTCGTCGCGTTGAGCACCCTCGACCAGCGGGGGTCGCCGGGCCACCGCTGCGTCTCGGCGGCGCGGCTCCAGGGCGCCGTCGACACGTAGCTCACCACCCCCATAAGATTCGCGCAGTTGTCGTTGCCGTCGCTGACGTTCTCGGTTCCGTTTCGTTTTCGTCCTGGGGGTACCTCGCTACCGTCGCGGCCATCCCCATTTGTCGATAAGAGTGAGCGGGGTGGAGATACTGCGGCATCGTCGACGATGGAGAACCTGATAGTCCCCCGCGTCACTTCGTGGCCATACTCGTACTTGGCCGTCTGCTCGCCGAACTCACAGTAAGGCACGACGCCCAAGTTCCACTGCAGCGTGTAGTTCCCCGGACTCAGTTGTCCCGTGATCTTAGCGGTAGTAGCCCAAGGAAACGAAGCCGGCGCCGTCGCGTTAACGTCGGTACGCGTGTCGCCAGATCTTAGTGATGGGTAGGGTCCGCCGCCGACCATGACTGAGACCTCCCCGCGGCGCGTGGGCGCTTCCAGCAGCTGCCACCTCAGCTTGAACCCGAAGCGGGAGGCGGCGTCGGCGTTCTGGATGCCGATGACGACCGGAATGCCGTTGGGCGAGTTGGTGTAGCGGCCGCCCTCGTGCGGGAAGATGAGGTCGGCCTCAATTGTGTTCCCGAGCGACGATGGTGGAACCCCAGCCGCAGTGGCAGTGGCTCCGACGACGCATTGCAGCAGCTGCACCAGCAGCAGCAGATGCGGGAAGAGCCAAGCCCAATGGGCGAAAACCGGTGTCATGGTTGCGTGCGTAGAGAAGATCTACGAAGAGTTACCATCATGGACGAATCTTGCCTTTGTTTTTCTTCGGTTTGCTGGCTCGGCATTGACTGGGCATGAGGTCAATCTTAATTGAGGCGAGGTTGTCTCGCTTAGCTGGCGGCCAGGGGCAAGTGTTTCTGTAACTGACCCGCAATCAGCTCATATTCACATGGCCGTTGGACACATCCCTGCTCCCTCCTTCCAAATCTTCTTTTTGGTGGGTAAGGTGAAGCAATTCAGGGCGTTAGGCAGCCGATGTTTTGGCGCCTTCAGCGGGGCGGCGGTACAACTGGTGAGAAAAAGAAGCTTGTCAACAATTCAAAATACATCTGTCAAGTACTTACCCATCAGACTGGCCTTAGAAACGCAGTGAGTGAAGGCTTCAAAATGGGGCATCACTCGATGTCGTGCAAGCGCATCTAGCAGAAACAGCTACAACGGCGGCGTGGATACGCGGCCACGAGTTCCCCGGGGCGATGAAACCAACCATTACAAAGACGATAGTGGGGCAGGCAGCCGCCCTTACGCACCGACGCCCACTGTCGCATCGAGGACCAACAACGCCGGAAAGAAAAAGGGACGCCACGCCGCCTCCCGATCCGTGACAGCGTCCATCAGTCCACGAGGTTGCACCAGGTGCCGTCACTTTGACGTGCAGCGGAGTTGAAACGACATTGAAGCCAAGCTCGAGCCAGATCCTCTCGTGTTCGTCAATCTACTCTCCAAACATCTGCTCATGCCAGGAATCAACATCTGAAAGGTGCCATTTCCCCCTCTGCGCCTATCGCGTCAAGGTGTGAAATGTGAGGTTTGGACTTAGTCCGGGGGTATCTTCATGTCGCTCCGGATGGCGTCTATATTCAATCTGATCTAGTGTGGACGGGCATCCATTTTGCCGTCTTGGTTGACTCACTGTAGTTGCGGGCATTCCAAATTACGGCTATGATGTACCATTGGCACTGGCTGGCAGCGGGATTGGGCCCCCAGGAGAGCTCGCAGTTCGCGCAGTCAAAACCTCGACTCCGGTTTCAGTCACGAGCAAGGTGTGTTCTGGGACGTGTGTTAGCTGATAAGGATCGTAAGATAAGGGGGCTTTTGGGCGCACGAACCGAATTGAGCATTCAGCTTGCCGTCCACCGTCGCATTGGTCCACTTGTCCGGCCAGTAGACCTCGCGCGGTTTCCCGACCGTCAGGATGGGCTCAATGGTGAAGGCCATGCCCGGCTTGCAAACACCCACGGCCTTGTTCTTGGCATAGTGCGGAATCCAAGGCGGCGGGTGGAACTCGGTATGAATACCGTGACCGCCCCAGGTAGCGACAACACTGCAGCCTCTAGATTTGGCATGCTCTTCAATGACGCGGCCAAACTCTCGGATGGGCGTGCCAGGCTTGACGATGGCGATCGCCTTGTCCAGAGCTTCCCGTGTTGTCTCAATGACTCTAACCGCATCTGGGTTTGCCTTGGCCTTATCACCGACGTAGTATGTTTCGTTGAGATCGGCATGGTAGCCTTCGTGATACAGGGAAATATCGAGGTTGACGATATCACCGTCGAGAAGGACTCGCTGATCGGGGATGCCGTGGCAAATGACTTCGTTCACCGATATGCAGAGCGATTTGGGGAAGTTGTTGTAGTTCAAGGGAGAAGGATACGACTGCAGTTGACGTTAGAGGCGAACGAAGTTGTGCGCAAAGGGTCGGTCGCGCTCACATTCCTCTCGACACAAGCATTGTGGCAGATTTCGTCGAGGTAATCCGAGGTCACTCCAGGCTTGATGGCGGCCGCTGTGATATCGAGTACCTCGCGCGACAGTCTGCAGACCTTGCGCATCGCATCCTGCGCTTTCGCATCGAGGAGGTCGATCTTGGACCTGCTCAAGCGGTTCTCGCCTCTCGGAATGCCAGTCTCGGACCAGTCGGGGTGGGGGATGGACTTGGGGACGATGCGCCTCGGCGACAGAGGGTATACCGGTCGGACGGTGCCGGGAGGGAAGGTAAAAGTCGGGAAGGGATTGAAGTGGCCTGTAATGGGGTCCGGGTCAGAGACAAGCCCCGGGGTTATGATTCTGTGGAGGAAAGCATCTTGCGGCTTGCCTTGGGCGGATTTGTGGAGGGCCTTGTGGTGGCTCTTTTCGAGGACAATAACAATGCGACCGGTCAGTTCCAAAGATCTCTCGCAATCAAATGTCGTAGTAATTGGCAAAATTAAATCATACCCAGCTCTTCTTGAAGCAGTCTTGGGAGCAGAAGAAGCTGTCTTTGACGCCGAGCTTCAGGCATGTCGGGCACTGCAGATCCCCAGCATCCTTGTCGCAGTCGACGCCGAGGCACTTCTTCGCACGCGGTGCATCGGGGGGTCGCCGGCCATTGCTGAAATATGATCTCCTTTCTGGGCTGGGAAGTATTCGAGCGCAGGAGCGACTTTTATGTGATTGAAGGCCTGGGATGGATCGGCTGCGACAGCGACAGTAGGGCAGGCGGGCACTAAATAAAATAGAAATCCAGGGCGCAGTTGGCGGGGTTATCGGTAGGCGGGCAAGTGGGCTGCCTGTCTGCCTGCCAAGCTAGCCTGCCTTACTCGACTTTGGGACGACAAGCGCCCCAGCAGCCTGGTCTAGTGCAAATGTTGATTCACCAAGTTGATAAAAACACGAAATTCACATGGCATATTCCCTCAATGGCGGAAACGCTGCTTTTGACTGATCAGGCATAATATCATCTTAAATTGGCGTCTTTTTTCCAGCGAAATACAACTTGTCAGTACTAATGGCCCTCAATTATCCCTGACCAGCAAAGGCATGAAGGGTGGGAGCAGAGCTGTCGCCGATAAGCAGCCTGTCTTGACAAATTATCTACCCTTCTCCAGGCATGTTGTATGACATTATGCATCAGTGGATCACAGCAACGCCGCGGACTATTCTCTTTGTCCTCAAAATATATTCCGGCTGCGCTTGACTGATGCCAACTAAGCGGAAGTGCTTAACATGGGCGAACGGATCAGCATACGGGTTGGCATCCCTTGGGTTCAAGTGTCGGTCCTTGCCCGAGAGCGAGGCATGCTCCTCGGGGCTGTCTTGATTTCTTGCGTCCTGCAGTTTCTTCGCCCACACCTTGGCCATGTGCCGCGCGATCTCCGCATCTTCATCCTCTTCGTCGTCGTCGAAACTGCCGGGCAGGCGAAGCGGACGCCCAACGACACAACACGCCAGCTCGAGGTCGTCGGGGAACTTAGGCCCCGCAGGCTGCCCCAGGTCGATCACCTCGAAGACGAAATCGCCAACGGCGGCATCGTTGGTCACCACGTGCAAGTACCCGTTCGCGAGCAGTGCTAGACGGCACGCCGGTTGATACTGAAAAGGGCTATTGTTTGAGTCCTGGCTGTGCCCTAGGTATAATTCCCGTATATGCGCCTCCTGTGCCTCGACATGCTTTTCAGGAACCAGGAGAGAGAAATCATGGGGAAGATGGTTTAGTACAACGACACCGAGCGGACGAACCCATCCGTCTCGGAGATAATAGACGTCTCGCCTCTGATGCAGGTCCTGGAATTTAAAGCCCCCTTGCAGCTTCTCGAACTTCGCGATCGGGTATTCGGACCCCTGAAGCAGGGTAGCGCTTATCTCCACAATCCGGTCCAAGTCCGGGGGTATGATATGATTCTTCATCTTTTCTTGCCACTCCCAGTCAATTATCGGCAGTGTGAGTCTGCCACGAAAGAACATGGGGTTAGTTCCCCAGGAGAAACAGGAGCCGGCTGAACCCCCCGACCGTTCTGCCTCGGCTTTAGCCGACGCCGGAGTCCAGGGCGTCTTGACGGACCAGTCCGGGACCCAGCTGGGTAGCGCCTCCCGCAGCGGCGAGTTTGGCGTGGAAGCGGAAGAGTGGGCTCGGAGTAGATTAAGCAGGCCTATGACTTCGAGGGCGTGGGCAGCCGCGGCCACGTAGACGTCGTGGACGGATTGGTTGTAGTCGACTTGGAGATATCGGCGAACTTCGTCTTGTTTATGCACCAGACCCATGAGCGAAAAGAAAAAGTCCCGCGGGTCTGTGGCGGAGCTACCAGCACGGGCATGGATTAGACTCACCATGGTCCAGTCTTTGGGATGTCTCGAGCCCCATGTCTGATCCATGGCCCTCACCAGTCTGCTGGATGTCGCTAAGGTACCCGCCTGAGCAGTTTTGGAGATGATATAAATGATCTCTGCCCAGCGCGCTCCCATCCGGCCGCAGTGCACGCGGGGATCGTTTGAGCGTATCAGCTCCTGAAACACCCAGGAACGTCCAAACCAGTCGTACCTGCAGATCTGCTCGACCGCATGGACGAGGGCTTGACGGTCTTTCACCTCTGCAGTAGCACAAATACCAAGGCGCACATTCGCCCTGGCGTCGACCCTCTCAAATAAGACTTCAAGGCCAGGTGCTGGGGACCCCAAGTATATGATCGTCGATCCAGCCGTGGCGTAAATCTCGCCTATAATCCGAACTTGGCGGGCACGCTCGGTGAGGTCTCCTTGGTTGATGCATACGGCATCAACCCAGAGCGTCCTACTCTCGGATGCATGTCGTATGTCGCGGAGTGCGGTCGCTAGATTGGAGGTAATCCCCTATATTCCCATGGCCATTGTCGAATGTTACAATATCCGTCGATACTGGGTTTCCCCATACGTACGAGAGGGCCGTGTAGCGGTTGATCAAGTCACCGCGGCAGTCTCGGAGGGTAGCAACGACCAGCGAGCCCACGAGGGGCATATCGTTGTTGGGTGCTGGGTGTAATGTCAAAAGCCTGATGGCATCTACCTCTGGCAGGGTGGCGTAGATGGATGATGATGTCGAAATGGCATCAATGCCACTGCTATTTTCATTTCCACCATCCATCTCCTTTTGCCAAGTTGATGGACCGTGATGATTCTGAGGATATGCGCTCCGAGCACCCGAACGAAATAAAAGTGATGCCTAATATGCAGGTGGCCACGTACTTGTTGGCGGCCATCATGCTGTGCACCGCCGACAACTGTTACACCTCATTTATGCCTAGCCGTTCGGTAACACTTCCAGCCCCCATTCTGGTTTGCCGCGGAGCAATGACAGGTCATGGGCCAGGGATCTCTCATCCACCCTTCTCCATTATGTTCTGAATCCAAAGACCCATTGCTCACGATTTGGATAGACTCATAGGTGGGACAGACTCCTTAGTTCTACGAATACCGATAATTGAATATGTGCGACGACCGTCGTGTAAACGTATGAACAAAAGAGAAGCCCCCTGTTCCATTACCTCATCGCGACATTTCAATCACCATGAACGATTCTTAGCCCCCGAAAGCTCAGTCATAGAGCTTTTGGCTAACGCCGGCGATGATCTCGCCTTCTCTGCTCTTGACTTCGCCCACTCTGAACTTGTGATCTTTCGCAATCCGTGCTCGCGCCCATTCTGTACAGTTTTGATGTCAGCTTAGCACCTTTTTCTGTAGCCGTACCCCAAATACGTATGAAATCCTGAATATCTCACTCACCTTCAGCCGTAACCTCATGCGTAAACCCCTCCGTCTGATCATGCATCCCAAGCCGCCTTAGCAACGGACTCGCCACCGGTTTGAGCGTAACCTTAGCCTCAGGCCGCGCAAAGTAAATAAGACTCAAGCGTGGCCTGTCGGCCTGGTCCGGCGGCGGCCGCACGACGCGGTGGATCGTGCTCTTGAGGTACCCCCCGCTGAAGAATTCGAGCGCGTCGGCGATGTTGACGACGACGGCGTCGGGCCGCGACCGGACGTAGCGCCACGGGCCCTCGGGCGTCTGCACCTGCAGCGACGCGACCGGCTGGTGGAACAGGAACGTCAGGGTGTTGTAGTCCGAGTGGCCGGGGGTCCAGACGTTGCCGAACTCGGCGGCGTCCGTCGCGGCCGGGCGGGGGTGGTACTTCATGTAGCGCAGGTACTCGAGGCCCTCGGCTTCGTAGCGGTGTCGCTGCACGAAGAAGTCCTCGTCGTCCAGCTCGAGGACGTACGCGAACAGGCGGAGCAGGGGCAGGAGCAGGTTGTTGTGGATACGGAGCGAGAAGTCCTTGATCTCGTCGAGTTGGTCGAGGATGAGCTGCGGGTGGGGCCGCGAGTGCTCCGGGGTGAACTTGGGGATGTTGTACATCTCCACAATGTCCCTGTCGTTGGCGCGCTCCTTGTAGCCCCGGAAGTCGCCCTTGGCGGTGTCGCAAGCGAATCTGCGCCGTTCCTCCAGGGGTAACTCAAAGACGTCACGGCAGAGGGCGTACTGTCTCCGGATCTCTTCATCGGAGAAGCCGTGGCCTGTTACCAGAAAGAAGCCTGACGATGCAACGTTGTTTCAGTCGAGGGGCCACAGAGCCATTCAGTTACTCACTGACCATTTGTATTGATGAATGATAGGACCTGCTTCGCTAGTGCTGCTGTGCCTTCTGGCTGCTCCATCTTGGAAATGTCAAGGGCCTCGAGGTTTGCGTATTGTACTTTCACGCCTCATGATCAGAGCTATTACCTCAGGGTGTCAAAAGTTTGAGAAGAAAGCAATACATACACTTCTCGCGAGTCTCTTGAGGATACTCGTAAGGGGCAGGGGACTCTGCCGCTCGAAAGGATGACATGGCGGCAATTCATCAATATGCTATACGGCGTCGGTGTGTTTGAACAGTCTCAGGCTCAGTCAGTCAGACACTTCATACACTTGGAACAGTGCGGGGGAACAACTGTTATGACATATTCTCCAAGGTGCTGCCGGTTGCTGGGAAGGCGGCTTGGATGCGGGTCCCAGTGTTGATGGCGTGCTTCGGGGTACTGAAGACGCACGCCGTTATCCTCCCTGCGCGATTGGCCAACGGGTGAAGGTCCTCGCCGCAATTGAACCTCCGCGACTGATGGTGTCATCGGACCCTTGCGAATTGAGTGATAGGTATTGATCACGACTGTGTCTTGGCTGGCATCTAAATATCGGTGCCAGCGATCCGACGGCATATAGGCCCCGGGTCAAGAGAAGAGACTCGATTCTTTCCTTCCGTTCAATTTCTCTTCTGGTTTGGAAGAGGGCCGACTTGTGCCATACCCTTTAGCCCTTTGCGCATGCACTCGACACAATGGAAACACCAAGCAAAGAAACCCCGGTTGCCGCAACAAGCCCCATGCCTACAGACGTGATTGACGATGTTCGTGGAAAGAAATCAGTGCGTCGACGGTTTCGAGAACTTGTTTGGGATTCGCTGGACAGAAGCCCAGAGGAGCGCCGGTTCATTTCGAAAATTGATTTCTACATCTTGACTTGGGCTGGGTTGGCTTACTTCAGCAAGAACCTAAACCAGAATAACGTCGGTAAGTCGGTTGACTATCACTTCTAGACTTTTGTACAGGTTACTAAGCGGGTTATTCTCTAGCCAATGCATACGTGTCCGGAATGAAAGAAGAGCTGAATGTTGTCGGTAACGAGTACCAGACCTTTACCACAATGTGGACAATGTAAGTACCATCCTGAGCGCGGCACATTGATGTGTTATTGCCCTCCTAACTGTACACCAGAGGCTATGTTATCTCACAGATCCCTTCTCAGATAATATGCACCAGAGGTAAGCAAACTCGTATCTTGGTACTTTGTTAGGCTGACGGTGTTACACAAGTCCGCATCTCTATTTGGTGCCCCAGTTGGGAGCTGCTATGGGTGCTTGTGACGTTTGCCACGGCGGCCGTGCATACTTCGCACCACTTATATGCATGCCGCTTTTTCGTGAGTTCGAGACAACCCTGAGATACAGATGGCTGGTGCTGACTTTGGATTCGACAGGTCGGACTGGCTGAGGGGACATTCTATCCTGCAGTGCACACTGTCCTCGGCGGCTGGTACACGAAATACGGTGCGTCAAGCCAGATCATGTCCCGGGTGGAACCCACTAACTTATAGTGATTTGCAGAACTTGGAAAGCGAGCATGCATATTCTTTGCCTCTGCCTTTATCGGGTCTATGTTCAGTGGCTATCTGGTATGTCCGCCTGCCATTACCTAGGAGATGCACCCCGCTAAGACCTGGCCAGCAAGCAGCGCTATATACGGGTATGAATGGAGTCGGAAGCCTATCTGGGTGGCGATGGTTGTTCATATTCGACGGCATCATTACTCTGCCTATGGCTATTTGGGGTAAGGCATTGGAAATGGCTTCTAGGTGAAGACATGCTAACACCACGAGCAGCCTTCTACGCCCTGCCCGATCTGCCAAGCAATACACGGGTTCGATGGCTTACGCCCGAGGAGAAACAACTGGCACTGGATCGCATGAAGCGGGCTGGGAAGCAGCTGGATGAGCCTTTCACCGTGGCTGGGCTGAGACGCATCCTTGGGAAATGGCATTTCTGGGTCTACACTGCCTATTACACGTAAGGATCTCCCCGGGCTCTTATCGGGTCGGTTGTGGAATCCGACTGCGTTTAGGTTCTTCATCTGCAGCGAGAATATCGGGTCATACATGAACCTCTGGCTGAAAAGCCTTAATCGGTGCGCATTGTCCCTTACAACCCACAATCAAGGTACTTGTCGAGTATTGACACCAACAGTTATACGGTGCCTCAAATCAACAACTTCCCGACGGTAACGAATGCCATCACCATCATAACTACGCTCATCTATGGCTGGGTGAGCGATGGTCTTCAGACACGGGCACCGATAGTGTACTTCTCCCTCACGGTCTGCTTCTTCGCAGCTATGAATCTAGCGATATGGGACGGGGTACCGTTTGGTCTCAAATGGGCCTCGTTCTACATGACAGGGTAAGTATGCCACTTTCCTACCCGTCTTAGTTGCCATGCTTATGAATCGGTCCAGCTTCGCTCAGGGGTCAGGCCCCATTTTCCTGGTAAGTCACAAACTCGGTCCCTGAGCCAAAGCCCAATGCGACGCAGGCCAATCATCACTGAAACTTATCTAGACAATGGTGAACGAATACTGCGCCGGAGACAGCCTAGAGCGCAAGTTCATCCTGGGAACAACCAATTCCATCGCGTAAGTCCCTAGCCACCCTGCCATGCCCTTCCCTGTCTGAGTTATTGAACAAGCAACCCCTAACGTTGACACGCAGTTACGCCTTCAATGCCTGGATAGCCCTGGTCACTTACAACACCAACTATGCGCCGCGCTTCCTGGTGGGGAACTCCGTCACGGCCGGTCTGATCATATGCGCCGCGATGACCCTGACGGCCGCCGTGGTACTCCAGAGGCGCGACGACCGTGAGTATCTCTCTTTTTCCATATGCGTACTTAGAGTGGTTTCTGACATATTGGTATACCTGCAGATAGCAAAAGGAAGCAATCATCCCTCGAGAATGTCATGCCTGACGATACGAGAGAAACGGGTTCGTCTTGAGCTTCGTTCTCAAGATTGTGGGTAAGAACAAAAAGGCTAGTCAATGGTACTGACACTGGCTCATGTGATTTTGCAACTAAGATAGCCACGTTAAGCAAATCGGGATCTAGACTCACGCATCACTCATATTTTGGCATGCCAGATCTAGTATATTACGATTTCCATGTCATACTTATGCTCTTAGTAGACTCCCGTCTTGTCACCCTCATAATGACTTCCCGATCAGGCGTCATCATCCCCACCACTGTGTCCTTGCGTTCCTTCGGCATTACAAACTCATCTCCTTCCCGTGGTCTCATATCAAGTGTCGAAAACAACCGAATGGCTAGTGTCATCGCCATGTTAGTTGCAAGAAACCTCCCTGGACATATCGTCCCAAACAGCCCAAAGACCCGCAGCCTCTTCTTCACCTCCGGGTCGAACTTCCCGTCCTTTGCCAAGAACCGCTCCGGCCTGAATACATCTGCGTCGTCGCCCCATATTGTTCGGTCATAGTGGTGCGGCGTGAGCGGTGCTAAGGCGTAGGATCCTTTCGGAAGAAAGTACGTGTCGGCCAGCGTGGTGTCTTCCCGCACGTACCGGCCCGCGAGGAACGTGCCATGGAACCGCAGGACTTCGAGCCATGTCGCATGCAGCAAAGGGAATGTTTCGGCTATCTCCGACAGGTCGATGGCCACGTTATCTTCGTCCTTGCCCAGCTGGTCGATCTCACGGCGAATCGACTCCAATAGCTGCTCGTCGTTCAGAATGTGGTACACCAGCCACGTCGTCGCGCTCATGATGTTGGGTCCGAGTCCGGCAATGAGGAGAAGCTGGTAGTCGGTCCAGCCGTCAGGGGTCGCCCCGTGATTTTGGCAAAGCCTGCGGATCCGGTCCAAGAAGCCATCGCCTTTCTTCTTGTCCTGTTCTGGTTTCTGCGCACCACGGCCCTGTTGTGACTGTCCCTGGGGCGATGATAATTGCGCCAAGCGTGCGCGGACGATCCGCCTGGATTCCAGGAGGCTCTTGTCGATGAACCAGGTCGCCGGGTTATTGAGTTCCCGGACATTAAGTAAGAAATGGCTACATGTATGTTAGCAATAGGACAGAGAGACTCCTGTGGTTGACATGCGTACCGTAGATGCGATAAGAAATCTGTGTCCTGAAACGGACCATCGCTCGTTCCCCAGATGACCTTACCAACTGCACCAACTAGGCACTTGAAGACCCAGTCTTCAACATTGATCTCCTCAGTCGAAACCTTCTCCCTGAAACCCATCGTCAGCATGGTCCTTTGGATGAATAGGCATCAAAGGAAACGTACAAGTCAGACTGGATGTAACCATCTACCTTTTCGGCGTAGTGCCGAAGCCTCTGGCCGGGAATGAACTCCTCGCGAAACATGCGCGAGGCACTGTGTCCAAGCTCGCGACTCGCCTCGTCCTCCTCCTGCAGCAGTGCCGAAGAGAACTTTCCGAACCCCAGGCTCTTCCGGAACATGTCCAGGGCGAGCGGGTTGAGGCCGACATTCTTCAGCTTGGGCAGGTACTTGGCCAGCTCCGGCTGGATCAGGGTGACTTTGGCCGTCCCCGTCCAGACAGCGAAAATGGGCAGCTTTGTCGACAGGCTGTTCTGAATATTAGCTGATGCTTCTTCTTCTGTTTATCTCCCAAGGTCTTGGACTTTCGACTTACCAAAGCCGGCTGTAGTAACTTGAGCCGTCTCGCGCATAGTAAAGTAGGTGACCTAGAGCCGGGATATGCCGTAAGACCGGAACAGGCTTGAAGGCCGCAGGATCTTTCTGAAAGCTGTCAGGCCGAGTTTGACGACGGATCGCGACCAACACAGCGAGCAGGATCAATGTGAGCGGCAAATAGCCAGGCAAGGCGAGCAGTATCAAAGACATCGCTGAGGTGGATTTTCGTGAAGTTCAAGAAAACCCATTTGCGCGCGCGCCCGTGATTTGGGGGGATCTGCCATAAGTCTGGTTATCTTTGAAGAAAAAAGTGGCCAAACTGCCCGTTGAGCCTAGAACACGGGACCAGGCCCTGGACTTGGCTCGAACACGGCGCTAAGTATATGAGCTGAGGTGCCGGGCTCGTTGTGGCGCAAGTCTTGGGAGCTGAAGTGCCTGACTATACGGGTGGGGCCCTTTGGAGCTGATCTAGAACTCATGAGATGCAGAGACGTGATTGGCTCCCGGAGTCTTAAGCACGTTTTGTGGCGCCGATCAGCCACCCGGTCCCGTCAATAGCGCAGGGGCAGACTTACGCTAAGTCGATGCGCTACGGTTGATCACAACTTTCCGGGACCTGACTAACTATACTAAATACAGAGCCACTTATCGCTCAAGGGCAAACATTTCCAACAATAGGGGTTGTTATTAGTACTCCGACAAGTCCAGCGAGCTTCTGAAGAGGAATTTCGTCCATCTTTCCAACTCCGAGACAAGGCACCAGACACCAAACACAACCGTCGAAACCATGAAGTTGTCCTGGAGTCAGGCGCTGCCCGCCGCGATCCTCGTCCTGGATGTGGCGACGGCGAGCAAGTGCAAGCACTCACCCTCGGGCCTTTCGTCGTCGTCGACCAGCATCTCCACCACTTCCTCGTCGGAACCGGAGAGCACATCCAGCTCGGTGTCTGTGGAAGTCATCATCACAACGACCATCGAAAGTAGCTCTTCCTCGTCCTCGTCGGTGGCTTCATCGTCGTCGGATGCAGAACCGGAGTCGAGCTCCTCTTCCTCCGAGAGCTCAAGTGAATCCTTCTCCGCCACTCCTACCTCGTCGTCAGCTACTTTGACTCAGTCGTCGTCGTTCAGCGCCACGACCCTGAGCTCCTCGGTCATCCCGAATACGTAAGTTTGGGGTGGTTACACTTGCAACAACAGCAGATTAGTTGAGCAGCAGTACTAACCACGACGTTGCAATTAGATGCTCGGCAGGCGTGTTGGCCACAGCCGGAACCCCGGACCTTGCATCCCGTCTGGCTGATTGCTCGGCTTACAACAAGTGGACGGTAACGCCGCCAACGAGGTAAGTTATCTTGACCCAGCGGGAGGCACTGTCAAACACCTATATTGCCGTCGTGACTAATCCCTCCAATTCCCTAGCCTAACCACCACAACGACGTGGTACTCTACCAGCTGGTCCTTCACCTCGACGGAGACCGTCACCATCACCACCACCAGCCCGTCCCCTCTCAACTTCTTCTCCAAGCGCACCATCACCCACGGCGGCGTCACCGCGACCGGTATGGATGGGACCGTGACAGTGCGGCCCACGGGCATCCCGGACTACGCCTCGGCGTACTGCGACGGGTACGAGGCCTACTTTGACGCGTGCAGCGAGGGGGTTTCGGCGGCGACCAGCACGGCGCCCCGCGTCACGTCGACGACGACCGAGAGCTTGGTCCAGACCTGCTACGGCAACTACATCTTCACCAAGTACCTCGGCGTCCCCTTCCCGTTCTTCGAGCCCCCGGCTGTCACGACACTGCCTTAGTGGTGGATTCAGTTACTGTGGGGGCTGTGAATGGATGCCAGTCTGTGCTGGCTGAAGACCGGGTGCGGTGGCGATTTAGTATGGAATCTAACTGGAATCTCTGATTTCGGCGTTTATATCCCGTAATAAATGAATAATGAACTTCAAAGCCTACCATAGAGCATTGATATCTGTAGAAAGCCTTGGCAACACCCAATAATTAAAACCAAATTCATCCCGAAAGAATAAGGGATGCTCCTCCAGTTGCTCGTTGAAGCTAACCAGACCGGTTTCCAAAATTAACAGTACAACCATTCCGATGTAAGCCTCCATACTCTCGCCGGAACCCTCATACCCCAAAGCGCGGCCAATATGCAGTCCAGTCCTGCCGGGGCTTTACGTAAACATCCGGCGCAGACGCTCGCAGCGCCTGCAAGCTTTGCGCAAGCCAAAGAGCTCTCGCCGTCCCAAAGGGCACGGCCATCACGATCCGTACGGAACTTCGACTGGTGTTCAGCCCCAACACGGCAGCCAGCAAAGCGACGTCCTTTGCGGGTGGATTACCTGTCTTGATTTGGACATTGAACCAATGTATATCTTTTAAATACGCCTGTGGAGTGCGTGCTAGACATGCAAGGCCAAGTCCAGCTGCCGAGTCTGCCTCGGTGCCCAAGCTGCACAGCCAACTTCTACACCAGGCCAGAAGCCATAGCTGTGTTTTTAAGATACATTCATATAATTTTACTAATGTATGCTTTATCACGCCATACAGATCGGGAAACCGACGTTTGACATCATATCTATGTAGTGCTCGCCGCAACCCTCACAATGACCCTCCGCCAGGTGGCGAGCGCCGGCAAGCCGTCATCCACAACGCGGAGCATGAGGTGGATATCTCTACCACCGGCACTCTTAGGCACTACGAAGCTTACATCCTCAGCTGCGATGCCGTCCAACGTGAGAGCCTCGGTCCATCCAGCACCCAGGACACCCGTATCCTGAGACCACGCGTGGCTCAGCGCATCGCCGTCCGGATCCGCGGTGCCTGACGCACTGACGGTGACCTCGCCCCCGGAGCAGCGTCGACGACGACGACTTGGTATGAGCTGTCGCCGTTCACCACCACGACCGGGTTCCGATTACCACTTCCGTTGGCCGCCCACTCGATACGAGAAATGAAATCATTCATCTGATCCTGCACAGACCGCGAGAGGGCTTCTTTGCATTGTGCAGCCGCATGGTCACCCGTGTCCATGTACGCACGTGTCGTATTATCAGGAGACAGCGTGTCGACAAAACGACCCCCGAAACCCCACTGGGTTGGATCCTCCGGGTCACTCACGCCCGGCCACGCATACACCCAGCTGGACGTGTCGCCCTCCACCGTGTACTTGTAGTCCGGGTACAGCGAGCCCAGCGCCCCCTTGCCCTGGACTCCGGCCTGATACTGAGACCACCTGTCCCTCGTCTGTTGTCCGAGGTAGCGCCAGGCCGTCTCGCTCCAGATGTAGAACAGCTTCGGGCCGAACGTCTTCCGCATCCAAGTCTGCGCGGTTTTAGGGACCTCGGTGTAGTCGTCATTCGGGTAAAACGGGCGGTCTTGGTCCGTGATGGCGTTGACGCGGACCCGAGACAGGAACGTGTTGACCTCTTCGACGGAGCGGGTCTTCTGCACGTCCCAGAGCGCTTGGGCGAGGGTGTTGCCGCTGCCCCAGAACGAGATCCACACCGGCCTGTCGTACGGATCGGCCCGGTCAATGACGGAGGTGACGAGCCGGCTACCCTTCGTCGCCTTGCCGTCGCCGACACCGCCCATTCCGCGCGTGGTCTGCCCCTCGGCCACGAGCCTGCGCAGGTAGTCTGGGCTGGGCCAGTACCCGATGAACTGGTCCGTCTCGTCGTCCAAGAATGCGGTCTGCCCGCTGCGCTTCATCAAGTTGGGCAAGTCCCGTTCGTAAGCGTCAATGACGTCGAAGATGCGGTGCATCTCGGTCGAGCCGTCGAGGTTCCAGCCAGTGACGGCAACGATGCCGTCGATCTGGAACGTGTCGGCCACGGCGAGCAGGTGGACTAGGGACTGCATGTCGTCGGGCTCGACGTTGGACCCGACGACGTCCGTCATGGCGATCATTCGGGGCTTTGGTGTCGTCATGGCATCTTTACGAGATGCGAATCCGCTGTTGGGGGTTACGAGACCTGGTAGTAGAGGAGTAGGGGTGGATGTCGCCAAAGCCACCAAGTTGAGGCAATGTAAGCCCCAACATTTCCAAGCGGATGTCAGCATTTTGGCTAATCAATGTCTAACGATGTTCGTTTGGGTGAACTGGTGACGGTAAGAGGATATAACAGTAAACATCATCGTCACTTGTTATAGCTCGGGCCAGTAGCCGAACCTCGGCCCTTTGATGCCAATGCATGGAATTTCCACAGTTTCCGTACCGAACCGACCTCCACGCGGGGTATTGTCTACATGTGTAATTGTGTGTTTGCGGGGTGCTGTCGATACTCCACATCGTGAGAGGGTCACCTCCACAACACGCGTTCAATCTGGGGTATGCAGGAAGGCACCCCTCCTTTTATCTACCTCTAGGAATATAATCTTATAGCATTCTCGTGCAGGAGGGCATGGTTTAGGTCTGTTGTCTTCAAGAACATGGTGAGTTTATTAATCGACCGGATTGCACGGCAGTTTATTAAGTCAGCTACTAACCGTGACTAGGGAGGCACTTATCTAAACTGTCGGTGAAGAGAAACAGTGGACCGCCCATGTTTAGGCTAAATCGGATAAAAAGAATCTCGATAAAATAATCTCGATTCAAAACCTTAAAGTTAATATTGCAGTGGCAACGTGTCAAAGAATGTTTCCTCGCCAGGAGCCTGACGTTCAATTCCCACTCACTAACAACTACCTCTCATCACTGACCAGCGCTGAGTCAGCACTTGGTAAGAGGTTTACATACTCAGCCCAATATCACTTCTTCTTCTACAGGATCTAGTGTCTCCCAAACCCGCTTGTACATCATGCCTAAGCCTTCTCTGTATGCAATGCCATTCTCTCGCTTTACCGCCATAACTTGGTAGATTTCGTCTCCTTTGGCAGCTGAATCTCCAAGATTCATGTAGCGATTCAAGTTGCGAAAGATGTCAAGTAAAGTGAACCCGTCTTTGGGACGATTGTCGTAGGGCACGAAGGAAGCAAGGGCAATAAGCTCGCAGGGCTGCCCCTGCGTATGCGCGGACGCCCCTTCCGTCCACAGCATCAGCCCACGATCGCAGACACGCAAGGTCTCAAGGCCCACCCCATTGTCGTTCCCCACCAGTGGCCCACGAGTACCGAGTAATACTAGACTGACGCCCAGATCGCTGAACATAGTCTTGCATGGTTCGGGCCGAGCTAGGATATAGGCCGTTCGGGCCACCTGTGTCTGCGTATGAAGAAAGCACACGCTGTTGTCGACGAGCTCGGGAGTGCCGCCGGAGTTATAGGGCTCCCAATGACACAGCGGAGTTATCCAGTCTGGTTGCAAGTCTGATAATGCGGTGAGCTCGCCCCACGCAAAGTTCACACGCCCTTGCCAGCCCATCCATGACCAGCTGGGTATTATAGAACTTTTTGTTGCGAACCCTGAGCCCTTAGCTCGACGTCTAGTTAGAATATCTGTTTCGCTTTCTAACTTGCCTCCTGGCTGCCATAATAACATGGTGTCCAAGTATTGCACCGGGAGTCCCCACCATAGCCCGTTCGGAAAAGACGAAAGATGTTGATTTGCTGTCCCGAGGAAAGCCTTATGGACATCTTCGGGGTAGGTGAATTTTCTTTGGTTCTTCCAATAACATGGTTAGTATTATAAAGCGCTGAAGTCCATCATCGATCTTAGACGTCATGCTTACATAGTCCTTAACATTCTCTTCAAAATCACCCAAATCAAATGTGCCTTTGGCGGAAGAGAATGCCGATTTTAAACGCGGTGCCCATGCACTTAAATGTGTAACGCCTATTCCGTGCGGTCTGAAGGGTGGATATCCACTCGTCCCAGTAGATTCGTGATTGATACCTCGTACGCATTGTCGTATGGTCAGGTCATTATGAAAAATAAGTAGACGGCGTGAGAAAACAGCTTCTTGGTACGTCCATCCTCTAGTGTTCTAAGCAATTGGCAAAGATATTAGCGAGCTTTCACGGTAATCGCAAGCCAAGGGTCCATCACATACCCATATAGAGTCTTTGAGGTTCACAGAGTCCCAATATTGGCGTTCATCCATGTGAGGGTTAAGGGTCCGGCTGCAGGTGACACCTTTCAACCCTCCGAGGCCATGGTTTGCACTTTCACCAGCCGCAGCAACGATGGTCAGATAGGCGCCGCTGTAGATATCCGCCATTGCCAGCAGTTGTGAGTGCTTACTCTCGGCATCGTCCTGGCAGATGCAGAAGCGGTCGACCCACAAATATTTCTGCTTCAAGAGACGGACGAGGCCCATGGCATGGCGGACCGTCTCGGGGACTACCACCGCATCTGATCCGTTATGGCTGCCGAGCGCCCCAGGCATCTGGAGAGTAGGGAGCGACTCTTTCGTCAACTGACCAGACTTAACATCACCCCACACGTAGCTCAGGGCAAGGTACTCGTGGCTTTCGGCAGAGACGATGCAATCTGACTCCACATCAATGAGCCAAATTGGGCGGCCTAGGATTCCATCAGTCGCATCCGGCGCCACTCTACGGCATGTGTGATGATCCCGGTCACAAGTAGAGAGCCAATGTAGTATCTCGTCCACGTCTATCCAGTTAGGGTTGAGCTTGCCTAATAGGCTAGGAGGGCTGGGGTCCGAATATTTTTGATGTCTCTTTCTTTCTGGTTCCAACTTTCTCGACTTGTACCGGCAGGCCAGCAGAAGCAAACTATTCAAAACATAACGAATAGTACGCTGTTTCCTGCCAACGTTTTCGCCGTCCATCGAGTCGGGGTCGTCCCTGGTATTGAAAGAGCGGTTGTGTCAAGTTAAGGAAACTTGACGATTCCCAAGTGCAGATATAGTACACCTCAATCTTTTGCATAAGTAGCAAAAAGAGAGAACAAGAAGTGGGATAGGGGGCCCAGACGTTAGGCTGCCTCCCGACCATAATTTTCTGCTTCGCTTTGCAGTTTTACGTGGCGCTGCAAACACCAATAAATCGGAATGTACACTGCATAAGTCAGCCTTGGGCCCGCACCCCCCAATCCGGTTCGCTGTCGGACACACTAGATGGTGCAAGGCGCCTTTTCTTTTCTGCCTGTTCATGCATTGGCTCGGCGCTTAAGTCCCGACGTTGCATACAGATACGTGCCGATCATGTGCAATTACGAGCCTCCCCTCTGCTCAGCCACACATCCTAAAGAAGCAGCGCTTCATGGAAAAATTGGTCCCGAAGCTCACTTGGACGTATGGAATTCCTCTTCCCAAAATGGCGTTCGACAGCTAAGAGAGGAGAAGGGCGTTCAGTACGGATTACTTACAGTTTAACCCATCGCGTAGCCGCTTGTCAATATCTCGTAAACGGATGACGTGTTGATTCTCTATATTCTCTCATCCAATCAAGTAATACAAAACTCCAACGAGACCCAGATCACGGTCTCCCGCCATGGGTTGCTACTTATCACACTTTCACCTTAAACGAAAATATTTAATCTCGATATAACCTTTATGCAATGCAGTATCCTGGATTACTAAAATAAACCAAAAGTCAACCACGACGTAATCCTTTCCTCTCAGCCAAAGCCGCGGGAAGCGCAAATTCTGATAACATCGCCATCGTCTCATTATATCTTCTCATCTCACCTGGCGACCTGCACGGGCTTTTGCTCGGTTCCGCCCCGTATTGTAGCATGATCCGCATGAACTCGAGGTCCATATGCATGCTAATGGCCACGTTCAGCGCAGTCTCCATTTCGTTGTTAACGGCGTTAATGTCGGCCCCCGCCTCGATGAGGGCCACCACATTGTCTTCGAAGCCGTCGCCGGTGTCTTTCCTTTGGTGGCAATACTTCTTTAGGCAATGCATAATGATGGGATCACCGCCGACCGGGGCTGCTGGGTTCGCTCCGAATTCGCTGACGAGGCGACGGAAGATCTTGCCTCGGGGGTTGGTCGCCTGGTCCCACAGAGCGCTGGACGCGAGGGTAACGTTTGGGGCAGCAGCACCGCGCGAGCAAAGAAAGTCGAAGGCTGCCCAACTCCCAGCCCCGATGGCATAGTCGATCACCTTTGCCCGAGGCCCTCCGCGCCGGTTGTAGTAGTAGCAGTCCTTCGATAAGATGCCAGGATCTGACAGATCAAGAACGTGCTCGATGAGCTCTAGAATGCCGTCGCGTGTCGCAGGGTTTGTGAGACCCCTACCGCAGATAATGTGGAGGGGGTGCCGCTCGAACTCGTAGTACATGTTCACGCGCGCGCCGCTCGCAAGGAGAAATCGGACAACCTCGGCTGGTGCCTCCCAGCAAGCTATGAAAAGGGCCGAGTGCTGACGCGGCTGAATGCGATCCTCGTTGATGATGTTGATATCGGCGCCGCCTTCCACGAGAATTCGCGCCACGTCAAGCGAGACGGTCTTTGCGGCGCACACCATGAGCAGGCACGATCCCCAGTAGCGTGTTGCAACGTTAACATCAGCGCCATTTGCAACGAGGAACGAAACCAACTTGGGCTTGGAAAGCTCGCAGGCGAAATGCAGTGCTCGTTGGTTCATGTTATGCTCAACGGCATTTACATCGCAGCCAAGGCTGAGAAGGGCGTGCAGAATCTCAATAGCGCTATCGTCGTCGTCGTCGCCCTCGCCGCAACCTCTGCCTTCTTTGTTGAAGCCGGCCATCGAGCGGCTCGCATATTGCCGCGAGTGGTTGTAACCCAAAGGGTCAACTGTTGTTGACGACATTGATGCTTCTAACATATACAAATAGTCTGGTCGCACTTGCAGCCGAGACCACATAATGTTTTCTGATTTGCTTCGGCTGTATTCTCGATGCTTGATCGCCCATGTCCATCCATACAGAAACACGGCTGGCGCATTCCCGTCCTCAATCAACCTCGATATCGCCTTGGAGCGGGGGTTGAGGCACTCGAGGAACAGCTTGATACAGGGAATGGCCGCCACGGTGATGGTCAAATCCAGCGGCGTGTAGCCATCTCCGTCCTGTAATGACATGTCGGCCCCCTGGAGATGAGATACTCACAAATTCTCCTGTTGCCACAACAAGCAGCTATGTGAAGGGGACTGCGGGCTTTTAGCTCTCCTTTTACCGCGCCAAGCGGCGACCCGAGCTCGACGAGGATCTTAACCATAGCCAGCTGATCGAATCGAATGGCCGACTCAAACAGCCTGATAGTGAAACTAACATTCATCACCAACGATGGGTTTGAGATCCACTTGTGTTCTTTTCTGCCACCGCTACAGTAGTAGTCCTCGATCTTGCCTTTCCTCTTACTCAAGAGGCGACAGAGATTATCCGCCGGTATGCCATCCACTATAGGGGTCGGGGATATATTCTGCAGAAGAGCCTCGAGCGTTTGGTTGTCACCAGCCGCTGCCGCCTCAAAAAAAGCCGAAAATTCATGAGGGCAAGTATTCTCTGGTTTAGCATAACCCCTTGGTAGCGTGGTGTATTGAAGAAGAAGCGTGACGAGTGAATTGTCAGCACGGAAGGCTGCCCAATCTATCGGTTTCCAGCCACTTTCATCTTGCAAGCTGGCAGAGGCGCCCGCAGCCAGGAGTCTTTCGGCCGCGGCCCTGTTGCCTTTCACGACAGCCCAGAAAAGAGGGGTCCAGCCCGCTTCGTCTGCTTTGTTGAGACCTACAACGTATTTCTTGGCTGCGTGTTCAAGTAAGATATCGATCAATTCTAGGTGCCCATATGACGAAGCACCAATAAGGGGCGTCCAACCTTGGTCATCGGCCTGCGCCACGTTTGTCGCGGCCTTGTCTTCGGCGAGCAGCCTCGTCGCAGTCATAGGTAGACCGCGGCCACAGGCGACCTGGATAGCTGTAGATCCTTTCGGCAGCGAGCGGAACATCACCTGTTTCAATTCCTTGTCGTCCCTCTTCCGGTAATAGAAAGCCTGGGCCAAGCACTGGCGAAGAACGTCGTCAGTGATGAAGGATATAATCAAGTCTATGACATCATCCTCGACTTTCTGGGCGTGGTCGGCCCAGTTATTGGCAGCATAGTCGAGCAGACTGAGATGTTCCCTCCGGCTTTCAAGGGCCTCGAGACTTTTGCAAGGACCTTGGTCGCGGATGGTAGAGAAAGACAGGTAGCACAGACATGTCTTGGTGATGAGCAAGTGTGCGGCAGCGGAGCCAAGTTGCGGACTGCTGCAGAAGAATGCAAACGCAGTCTGGTGAAAGAAGTTGTAAAATCCTTCCGAGTCGCAGACGACGATGCCCATGCAGCAAGCCTGGAGCAGCTCCCCCGGAGTGATTCCATCAATATCGAAGTCGTCGTCATCTATCTCTGTCGCTAATGCGTGTTGGAGTTCCGATTCACGTAGAGGACGCTGTGCGTAGCACAACCATAGAAGTATTTTGCGTGCCAGGTCTGCGCTTGCCACATTATTTGACATAATCCGGTTCAGTGTTTCCTGATACATGTGGGTCAGGTCGCAGCGGGGCTCTTCAAGGAACTTCTTGATCTGACGAATATTATTGATGCTGGACGGGCCGAGGATATCCATCATCAAACGGGCCAGTAGGAATCTGTACCGTCGAGTCAGTAAGACAGGAGGAACATGCAAGACCCCATGCCTAGGGAAAACTCACATCCCATCTGCATCCTCGACGACTTTGTCGATAATGGCCCCTTTATAGTGTTCGGCCCGGGCGACTCGCTTTTCGATTCCGTGAAGTCGTCCCTTGGCATAGGCACCCAGATCTGCATCTGACACCCGAACCCTCAGCTCTGCACAGCAGCCACGGAGCTCTGCGCGGATGTCAGCAAGGTCACGGCTCGCCGTGAGAACCCGGGAACCACTGGACGCAACCTTGGTGATGAATCGAAGAATCTCGTGCCTGACTTCCAGACCGGCGAGGTGCTCGAAGCACTCGTCAAGGCCATCGAGCACAATCAAGAAGCGTGGGTCGGATGCCAAACATTCATCCAAGAAGATGCGCACGAGTTCCTCAAGACGTAGGCTACGTCCACTCCTCTTGGTGTCTTGGTACTCCTTGCACTTTTGAAGGTTGACCAACACTTTGTCGCTCTGGAGAGCGGCCTGTCGCATGAGATGGCGGATGATGAGATCTGGAGACTGCGTCTGGGAGTCTTGATGATCGCAGAAATGGGAGAGCACAAGTGCCTCTGGCAGGCCTGACGTCGGCGATGGTTGGCCTTTGAAACAAGATATCGCCTGCGACATCAAGACGCTCTTCCCACTGCCAGGCGGTCCTAAGCACCACAGTACAGGCTTTCTCCCGTCCCTGGACTCACTCCAATCCTGAAATGCTCTCGATTCAAAGAGCCAGGCCCCAGTCCCCTGGTGCGGGATCGCTTTGCCTCCCCCAAACCGCCATGTTTCCATGTCTTCAGGATAAATCCAGCCCAGAAGCGCCTGAGTGGCCTGATCACGTCTTCCGCTTTCCATGTCGTCTTTGATATTCCTCACGACGCTCATAGTCTCGGTTGCTACCTGATGTGACTTGACGGACACATCAAGAGTGTCGGCGGCGATGAGCGTGGCGAACGTGTCCCGGAAACGTTGCATCTGCTTGATGAGATCTGCCGACTCGTTGTTCTGAAACGGCCACGTAAGTGCGTGTCGCCTCTTGATTCTGCCATCGTCGTGGAACAGCGCGGCAAGTCGCCCTCGCACCTTTTCGATGCTCTGCGTGCATATCTTCACCTCATCCTCCGAAATTGGCTGTGGCCTCTGCAGGAGGATTACTGCGAGCTCCGCATTGGTAGAGCTCTCTTGGACTCGTGCCAATACGTCGCGCAGGTGCGTCAGCGACTGTAGACATTGCAGGACCGTTTCTCCGGCGTGGCTGACCTCGCCGACGAACTTGCATGTGAGCTGGGTGGCCTGAATTGTGAGGCTAACAAGCCCAGCCACTGCCGAGGCAATCGATAAAGGGTCGGACATATTACGTTATTCGAGACTCGAACCAATTGCTTCAATATGTTCAGTTATTCGGTCAAATATAATATCAGAATATAAGCTATAGAATTGCTTCTCGGGATCGAAGAACAGCCGAATTATGTAGCTAAAGTATCAAAGATCTATCTAAGGCCTGTTTTTGGATCTTGAGGGGCGCGGGGGTTGTCCCATCCCGAGGCCGTGTTGGGTCAAAGGCTGCCTCCAGGCAAAATGGGAAAAGAGAAAACTGGCCGATTGGCTCAATAATTCATCATGGTAGCAGTGAGGCAGAAATGTTGATGTCAGCAGTGTGGTGCTATTGCAGGTTTACGAGCTTCCTCTAGGGTGGCAGCACCAATCAATTAATCTCACGCAACCAACACCGTCGCACCAGAGCGGGTGGTTCGCATGCAGGAGCTGGGGTGTGCCTGAAGTTCTGCCTGAGGGTCTTGATACCTTTTCTTGGTGACACCACACTACATGTAACCATTTCGTCTTCTTATTCTTATAAAGATTTCAACGCTTCCAATGAGCAAGCTACGTCCTCAAAAGTAGCATGAGAATAACCCCTTAAGCCCCTCACCCAACCAAATAGTTTTTGAATCTTATCGTACCAAAAATGGATTAGGTTTCGGTGTCAGAAAAACTTGCTTCCGGCTTGGAAATCAGATTTATTGAATCTTTGTGGCAATCGAACGATTCTGCTTTTTTCCCATAAGAGGTGTATGGATCAGTTTCAAATACATCATTTGTCGGGACATTCCACCCCAATGGGGCGTCCACCAGAGATGCGCGTCATCGTACACACCAGTGTCATCGTAAGTCACTACCTCATCTTTAGTTCGTGACGCTTGGGTGATTCCAGCGGAGGGTCGATCAAAGGATAGACGTGGTATTGGATCATTGCAACAGTGCCCGATGATGAATAACGCCGGATGTCTAAGAACAATTCAGTCCCGTTCGTCACGGCGGCAGGGCAAATTGAAAGGGACTCCGGTAAAAACTGGGGACAATGATGTGAATCTCGAGATGACAAGGCTTGGAGGTGATGGTCTGGATAGTTGACAAGTGAACCCAGAGGTTTGGACAGCCGGATTTGATGTACATGAAGATAGTGGATTACCCATGGAACGCTGGTCCTGCCAAGCGCCGTGAACCAAATGACTCGGGTTATTCTCGTCCTGTCTTGAACATTTCGAAGACGACTTCATCTAAAAAAAAGCCTGAACGCATGGGATTTCGTTTCGGGGTGTGGAAAGGCCGTGCCCATTCTTGATGACTTGACATATGCCCACTCTGACTTTGTATATTTTCACGACAGCTAACCGCTCAACCCAAGATGAACATCGGAGCATTAAGCTAAAGCGTGCTCAACAATTCTATGTTCTCGAGGTGGTCCCCGACATGACGAAGATAATGTTCCAGGTTCTCCATCCGCAGTGAACATAAGGGGCAACGATACATCTGAGGCGAGATGTTAACGCGCTCGCCTCTGCGGATCAAATCAACCAGTACATCCGGGTCTTCCTCCGTTGTCGTTTCTGCCGAAGTAGCAGTAGTGGTTGTAGTATTGGGGAATTCTTGGCCATTTCCACTACGTAGGTGGCGAGGGTGTGCCGCCCGGAGATGTCGCCTGAGCCCTCGAGGCAGCGGAAAGGAGGACGGACGGCACCCCGACTTTCTGGTGCACCCAACAACCGGGCAGAGCCATACTGAGTCGCAGTGGGCGTCCAGCACGTGACGCTTCCAATCCGCGCGGGCCGCGTATGTCCGGTTCGGGATGCGGCAGTCCTCGACCATGCACACGAACGGGCGGAGATCCTCGAAAACATGTTCCCTGTCCTGTCGGTTAGTAAGCCATCCTTGAGGAGTCTGCCGAGCTGTCCGGGAGGGACACGCTATACAAGAGGGGAGAAGGAAGAAGGGTTGTTGTTTGTAGACCAGTACATACTCCCAAGTCTTCGGCCTCCAAACCCCCTCATCGAACTCCGCGCGGCAAATGCTGCACTCCCGCCGGTCCAGCATCAACGGTATCTTTCGGTTCACTTGCTCTATGGCAAGTCCCATGATATTCGCGAGACCCGAAAGCCTCCCCATCTGGCGTTCCAGAAGGGGCGAGCGTCTGGCTTTCAAGAAGCTCTGCCGCCGAGCGACGACGTGCAACAGCCGCTGTAGCACAACAGACGGCTCGAAATCTTCTTCTTGTTCCGCTTCCGCTTCCGGTCTTGCCGACGGCGATCGCCTCGGCGCGAAGGCTCGGAGGATGTTGGTCGTGATGAGCCGCGTCATGGGTTCTTCCTCCGTGGCCGCGTCGTGCGCGAGAGCCAACGAGTCCCACCACCTGAACCCCGGCACGCCCTCACTGAGCGCTTCCCGTCCGCACCGCGTTAATTCCTTCCAGGCGTGCTCAATCCGTGCTCCGGCCCGCGCGACCAGAGCATCCCGCGCCTCGGTCCGTCGGGGCTCGGGTGCCTCGTCTCCACTAACCTCCTGCTTGTCTGAGTCGGCCGAGGGAGATTGGTGCAGCGTTCCCAGAGCTCGCTGTATCCGCTTTCTAGCCTGCCGATTGAGTGCGGCCAGTTTCCTGGACTGCACCTTTCCAACTTGAGCTAGACCCCTGACTTGAAATCCAGGCCCATGTTAGCACAATCATTGAATTTCGATGAGCAGGTCACACATACCTGTTTTGCTCATCATGGTATTGTAGGCTCTATCCATAGCAGCAATCAGTTGGACCTGGTGACCTGACCCCTTTCCCCTGAGGTAATCGAATGCCGAACTCCTGGGAATGCCGATGTCCTCCCATTCGTCGCACCAGACCTTGATCAATCTAGTGCGCTCATTGATGAAGTCTGGTAGCGATAATGTTTCCAGCACCGGAAAGGCCCCCTGAAGCATGGCATAACTTTCCAGAAGCTGGTACGCACTGTTCACTCCAACCATCGTTGAGCTCCGAGGTAAACAAGAATGGGAAGTCGTTGGCTACGTGAACAGCAGCGATGAGTGTGCGACGGCCAGGGGAAAGGAACATGTATTTGGGATCGGAACAGGAGGCAGGCCCATTTTTAAGATGAGATTCATTGTTTCTCTGGTTTCCAGTTTGTCGCATCTTCGATGGTTTGCCCGATGAAATCTACGACCAACCTGCAAATTGACAAAGAGATAGCGTGCGTACGTCAAACCAACCGTGGATCTGCGACCGTTGAATTCGTGTTCAATCACTGTACTGGCGTTTCTTCGTCGCGAAGCGGAAGGATGGGACAAGCAATTGCTGTTTCGAGGTTTACGACCATGTCGCAAATCGCCGAACAGGCGCTACAAGCACGTTTAAGCAAATCGCGATCACAGAAAATCAATCTAAGCATGTTGTCATACAATCTCGTTTTTGAGAACCTAGTAATCGTCTCCACGGCTGATGACCTCCTTAACAGTCGGTCGCAGCAGGATGGTGTGCTCCCATTGAGCAGAGTAGGAACCCTTCTTGTCCACCAACGGGGGATAATCTTCGACAATCCCGGATTGTACGAGATTGTTGAGCTAGAGAATACGTTAGCATCAATAGACCCTTTGGGGAGGCCAGCGTTACTTACACCTAATAAGTACTTCTCCTGTCCGATGCGGTCGAGATACCTGCGACAGAATGGCAGAGTGCTGAAGTTGTTCTTGATGACCCTGAGAAGCGACTTGGCCGAGTTCAGGCGCAGGTCGACCTTGGGCGCGTCTTGGCGGAGGGCGTAGTGGGACACCTCGCCCGAATCCGTGACGTGGCCGGTACCGGTGGTGCCGAAGGTCTCGATGGCGAAGACGTCGCCCTCCTCCATCTTGGTGGTGTCCGACGTCTTGACGATGGGCACGCTCTTGGTGCCGTGGATGCTGTAGGGGTGGATGGTGTGGCCGGCGAGGCCGCGGATCGACTTGACGGGGTACGAGGTGCCGTTGATCTCGCACTCGTAGCTCTCCATGGCCTCCTGGATCAGGCCACCGAGCTCGCCCAGGCGGACGTCGATGCCGGCGTTCTTGACACCCGTGTTGGTCGCATCCTTGACGGCGGCCAGGAGGTTGTCGTACATGGGGTCGAAGGCCATGGTGAAGGCGCTGTCGACGATGCAGCCGTTGACGTGGACGCCGATGTCGACCTTCATGACGTTGTTCTGCTGCAGGATGGTCTTGTTGCCGGCGTTGGGGCTGAAGTGGGCGGCGATGTGGTCGAGGTTGAGGCCGGTGGGGAAGCCCATGCCGGCCTTGATGGCGTCGCCCTCGGCGAGGCCGTCATGGCCGACGAGGCGGCGGACGCTGTCCTCGATGCCGTTGGCGATCTCGGTCAGGCTCTGGCCGGGCTTGATGTTCTTCTGGGCCCACTGGCGGACCTGGCGATGGGTCTCGGCGGCGTGGCGGTAGTCGCTGAGCCACTCGGTGTTGAGGGTCTCGAGGTGGCGCTTCTCCTCGCTGGTGGTGCGGTAGCGGTTCTCGTCGACGTACTCCTCCTCCTGGCCGGCGGGGTAGCTGTTGTTGGGGAAGAGGGTCGAGATCAGGACGCTCGGCGGGTCGGTCTGGGCCGTCGGGGCCTTCTTCTTCTTCCGGGGCTTGCGCTTCTTGTTCTTCTTCTTCTTGGCGGCGCCCTCGGCCGTGCCGGCGGCGGCGTCGTCGCCATCGTCGTCCGAGTCTTCGCCGCCCGAGTGCTCCTCGGCAGCAGCAGCGCCATTGGCGGCGGCAGCCTTTGCGTCGGCTGCATCGGCGCCGTTGCTGACTGCGCGCAAGACAAACGCAAAGACACACGATTAGACCAAATGATTCATCGCAATGGAAGGTGGCAAAAAGCGACGGCGAGGCTTACCACTGAGCTTCTTGAGCTCGTCTACCGGAGCTTGCGCGGCCATTTTGGGGATTTGTGCGCGAAAGGACTGGGAATATCCGTCACAAGTTTTGGGTGCTTGCGACCTTGTACCCCGCCAACTTTTGTAGTGCCCGCCTGTGCCTGCAGCGATAAGATAACGAACGGGAATCGTCAAAAGGGCGTCGACCACCAGCACCGACACCAACACCCAACAGGCAGTTAGTGGATGCTCCAACAGCGCAACAAACTTGCATCGGCCCTACTGCCTGCAAAATGGTCACCAAGAACGACAATAGGTCCGTTTGTGGCTCAAGCAAATCTCATGAGGTCTTCTCGTAATATTATTGAAGTCGAAGTACGTTTGCATGATAGTACTACCAAGCTGTCTCATCTCATTGCCAACTACCGCCAAGCAGCATCCCACTGTTAGTCTTCCATGGCAGCCTGTTCCGTCCCTGACCATTTCACACCCTGCCACACCGAAATAGAGCCACCTTCGCTTGTCAGAGACAGAAATGAAAAACGTCGTATATTTCGACAAAACACTACTGAATTCACTTTAGTTACCCACAAGCATAGGAAATAATAATTATCGAGATGGAGACAACATTTAGTCCTTTCCAAGTCTACTCTGATTTGACCGTGTTCCCGCTGTCGCATGCCTGGAAGTGTAAGGTGTCTAGGACGGGAGGGTTTACCAGTGTCGGCGGATAGGCCCCTGATGACCCTGGTCCCTGAAATACTTTGATCTTGAGCCAGTGCTTGATAATGAGATGAATGAAGTTTGATGGGAGCGAACTGTCACGTATAGGCACATTCTGAGGTCACGGAAAGTGACTCCAGCTGCCCGCCGTAGCGCGATTCACATCACATGCCACTCCAGGTGCCGACGGCCCCGGCCGCCGACGGGGCAGAACACCCGATAGAGAGATCCACCCCGCAAAAATACAGGAGACCTCGAATAGAAACGTTACAATGCCGAGTCCCTCACGGCAGGGGATATCTCGGCCTAGGCAGGGAAACGTGCATAACATACCTCGTCTATAGACTGCCGACGGGCGTTTGTTCCTTGCATTGCCACCAATCAGGTAATTGAGGAGAACGCGCCGCGAACATGCCCCGGAGAGGGTGCGCAGGTACAAAATGCCCCGATGATCCTGATCTGCGCCCGCTGGAGATCCTAATCTTTCATCGCCCATCGGAAAACCATCTCGAGCGAACTAAGAGGGCTCTACTAAGAAAAGCCCACGATGCATCTCTTCATAAACATGCGGGCGGCATTGGCCTGCATCCTCCTGCTAGGAACCGCAGTAGCCACCGCCGCGGCGCCCAAGACCATGTTCCTCTTCAAGGACGTGCTGCAGTCCAACACGACCGCCCTCACGACCTCGGGCTTCAACACCCTGCTCATCTTCCGCATCGGCCTGACCGACGCGGGCGACCTGGTGTACTACTCGACCGGGTCCGCCGGCGAAGCCGTCGACGCCCCCGTCGTGCGCGCCGGCGTCTACACCGGCGGGTCCGCGCTGTCGGACAAGATCCGCGCCTTCAAGACGTCCCCCGGTACCCGGGTCGACCGCGTCGAGGTCTCGCTGGTCTCGCACGACACCACCTTCCAGATCATCCGCGACCTCGTCGCGTCCGAGGGCACGGGGCCCGAGTCCACGCTGTACCGCAACTTCGAGGCGCTGCGCGCCGCGTGGGCCTTCGACGCCCTCAACAACGACGACGAGGGCGTGTACGACATGACCAGCACCATCGCCTTTGCCCAGATGCTCGGCGGGCTGGGCCTCAAGTACACCATCGCGCCCTACACCAACCGCGCCTTCTGGGCCGACGCCGTGAGCCGCATCAACGCCGACGACGGACAACTACTCGATCACGTCTACCTGCAAGTCTACGACGGCGGCGCGGGCAACGACCCGGCCGCCTGGCAGAGCGCCCTGGGCGGCATGAAGATCGCGCCGGTCGAGTGGGTCGTCAACGACGCCAAGCCGTACGAGGGCACGAGTCCCGAGGCGGCGCGGGCCGAGTTCGCCCAGTGGTTCGCCGAGGGGTCCATCGAGGGGGCGGGGGTACTGGAACGACTACGACGTCGAGAAGATGGGATCGTCGTACGCCGAGTATGGGAACGTCCTGACCGACGTCTTCGGTTAGGTATCCGAGCCCGGGTCCCGTCGCCGCATGCATGTGGGGGCGGGCGTGTGCAGAGTGGGAACAAACCACCGTGCGGTTCACTGGTGGGCCACTATCATCGTGAAGATCAATTGTATTGAGCAAGTGGGCTTAAGGGGCTCCGATGCATATGACAAACCCCGATTTGTCCTCCTCGTGTAGGTCTTGTGTACGGGCCGCATCCTCTCAGGACCTACTTCGGACGGTATAAGGAACTAGGCCCTTGCCCGATCTTTTCGACCACATAGATCCAAGAAGCAGCTTAAGTACATAAACGCCCGAGCGGAAACATTAAAAAAAAATATTGGTCGTCGTACTAAATAGATTGGCATCGATGAGGCTTGCAGCGAGAATGTAAACAAAAAGATCAAAAACATACAACACCGAGGATTCCCAGGTCGTCACCGACCCTAGTACTAATTCAGCTCTCTGCTGCTTATATATGGGAGAGCGGACGGGATCCCTAGTATTCAGCAGGATGTGGTCGTATGTGACAAATTGCAGCTCAATGACTGACTATATCGTGTCTGCTTCCCGACCACTACCTTGACAAATACAGACTTTGTCCCACTAAATATGGGAGAGCTTTGATTGGCCAGATTCTGCGGGGGAGGGAGGTAAACTAGCCTCTGAAACCTCCAGCCCCTTTAAGATCTAACCCCCTTAAGATCTAGCCAATCAGCCCCTGTACCTATATTTCACGAGACGAGAGAATGCGGTTAAGTATCGAACCAGATTCACCGCTCCCCACCTCGGTCGTCCGTTCTGGTTCCCAGCTTTCTTCATTCTGCTCCCTCCGCTCTAGTTCCGCCTACTACGTACATTCGGTACACATCCAACCTCACCCTCTCGACTAGCGTTTCCCCGAATAACACCGTGACCATGACGGACACAAACGAGTTCGTCACGCCGGCGCAGTACTCGCTGCCTTTCTCGTCGGCCGACCAGGAACTGACTCCTTTGGATCTGGTCATGCCGAGACTCTACGGCACCCGCTGGATCCTGGCCTTTCCTCTATCGCCCGGAGCCGACAAGGCACAAATGTTCGACACCCCTTTGCCCACCCATCATGTCCAAAATCACTTGCCCATTTACTGACATGCTCCCAGATATGAGAATCTGCGTCGGGGGTTGGCGCATACCATCCGTACCATCCCATGGATCGCCGGGAACGTTGTGGGTTCACCCTATCGCGGTCAGGTTCAACGATGTCCGTCTTCTTTTACTAATCAGCAAGCGACAACAAAAAAAAGGGGCAGAAAGAAGGTTCTGATCCTGCCCAAGAGCGGGTTCGAATTCTAGACTCCTCTAGCGGCGGTGTCATGCTAAGGTGAGTGCTCTGTACATGCCGGAGCCATGACTGAGGACCAGAACACACACTAACGTGGCCAACAGATACAAAGATCTGGCGGAGGATCTGCCGTCGTATGACGACTTGAAACGGGATAACTTCCCCCTCAATCAGCTGCCCAATGACAAATTGTCCCCTGTTGGCGTGATGGCCGAGCCGCTCGCGCCCGTCATGGCAGCCCAGGCCAACTTCATCCAAGGCGGCCTTTTGCTCACGGCTGCCCTCCACCACTCGGCAGGGGACGCCACGGCCCTCGAGACCATCCTCGGCGCTTGGGCACAGAACACGGCGACCGCGGCCGCCAGCGGCAGCGCCTTCACGTTCTACGACGCCCCATCCAACGACCGTAGCTGTCTGATGCAGGGCACCCCGCCCGAGTCCATGGCCGACTTCCCCGAGTTCATTCTCAGTCCCAACGAGAAGCCGCCAGCGCCCGCCGTAGACGGCGAGGCGCCGCCTCCGGCTGCATTCCAGCTCCCGCCCATGATGGTCCGCATCCTCTTCTTCTCCACGGCCAAGCTGGCCGGCCTCAAACAGGAGGCCGCCGCCTACTCTACCCACGATGCCCTGTGCGCCTTCCTCTGGTGCCAAATGACCGCAGCCCGCAACCCCGCTCCGTCTGCCGCCACGGAAGGCAAGGTGTCGGCTTTCATCTCCGCCATCAACGTCCGCGGCCGCGCGAACCCGCCGCTGCCGCCGACCTATCTGGGCAACGCTTCCATACCCAGCATGACGGACCGTGTCCCCGTCTCGGAGCTGACGGCTGGTCCCTCTGGTGGGGAGGACAAGACAGCCGCGACGACGACGACGACGGGCGGGGGCCTCCAGCGTGCGGCCGCGCTCATCCGGGCGTCGCTGAAGCGGAACCTGGCGGCGAACCGCGTGCCCGAGACGGTGGGGCTGCTGGGGTCCCGGATCGATCCCTCGGACTACAAACTGACGTTCAACGGATTCCTGGGCCCCGACGTCGTCTCCTCGTCCTGGTCCGACGTCAAGGTGTACGCGGACAACTGGGGCGGGGAGCTAGGCAACCCCGAGTTCTTCCGGATGCCGGGCGACGCGGCGGACGGGATCGTCTTCGTCTTGCCGCGACGGCCCGGCGAGGAGGGGCTGGAGGTGGTGGTGGGGTTGGAGCTGGGGGCCATGGAGAGGCTCTTGGAAAGCCAGGAGTTCCGACGGGTGGCCGAGATTCGGTGCTAGTGGGGGTTGGGACATGGAAGAAGCGGATTATCGGATGGCACACGGCGAGATGCCTAGGATGGCCTTCAAACGGCCTGCAGTTCGAGGTTCCAATCGGATGAAGGGCATGGCACTATCTAATCCAAATGTCCAAACTGTCAAATTGGTCAAAGTAAAAGTAAATGGGTACATGATTAGAAAGCTTTTGAGACCGGATGAATTCGTTTTGGATTGCATTGCATCAATGTATTCAATGTCCGGGAACTTGAAGCAGGCACCTTCGAGTTTGTAATTACTCCATTGGCATCACCATCCAACCAACTATGACAATCTGGGTCAAAGAAATACACCAAGTTGTGGCCTGTCGAACCTTGCGTTTCCTAGAAAAGCTTCCCTTGATATTCCCAATCGCCACCCTAGGTGCAACCAATCGACCAGCTGGCGTCTCCTTCGCCAAACCACCTAAATGCCTTCCTTCACCCGCAACTCGGTCTACTGGTGCCGCGGCACGAGGTACATCTCCAACGCCTTCAAGGGTCGCACTCGCACGCCTCTAGCCGTCCTGGTCCTGTGGTGCCTCGCATGCTGGGCCTGGTTCTATTGGGAACCCCTTCTCTTCGTCGCCCGACCGCCCGATCCGGCCAGCCTGAAAGGAACCCATATCCCCCGGACCATCTGGCAGATCCAGCTCCCCATGCCCGAGTCCGTGCCCGCCCAGGGGACGCGCCGCCCAGGGCACGCCAGCTCCTGGATGCACCACAACCCGTACTACACCTACACCCGCCTCAGTATGGACGACGCGCGCCGGTTCATCCGGACACACTACGCGGACCGACCCGAGTACCTCGAGACCTACGAAGCGCTCCAGAACCCCGCCCTCAAGTCCGACCTGCTGCGCTATCTCGTGCTCGCCAAGGTGGGCGGCGTGTACAGCGACCTCGACACCAAAGCCCTGAAGCCCGTCGACAACTGGATCCCCGAACCCCACAAGCCCCATGCCCGGCTGCTCATCGGTTTCGAATGGGACCAGCGGGACGAGGAAGCTCCGAGCTGGTTCACGTATCCCATCCAGTTCCAGCAGTGGACCATAGCCGCGGCTCCTGCCCACCCCCTTCTGCAGCAGATGCTGGACTATGTCCATGCTCAGCTGCGCAATCTGTCAACGCTTCACAATACGACGCTGGCTACGCTCCATTTCACCGACGAGGAGATCTGGACGGCAACGGGGCCGCGGGCTTGGACGGAAACGATCTGGCGATATCTTCGGGACAATGAGGGCCTGGCGAACCTCACAGATCTCTCCGGCCTGCAGGAGCCCCGGCTGATGGGCGATGTTCTCATTTACCCCATCAACGCGTTCGGGTCCGGCCAAGTCCACTCGGGCAGCTACCGCTGGTTCACGCCGAAAGATGGGCTGGTGAAGCATTACTTCCACGGGTCGTGGCGTGTTCAAATGTAACAGGCTTTGCTTTGGGGATCGGTACAGAATAATCGGGGTATTTTTCAGAAATCACTGGCTTCATCACCCTACGTTTACTCCAACACTATTGGTTGCGGCAGCGCTTTCGGGCGTCAATGGATGGGTTTAGATAAAACAAAAAGGAGCAGTTCATCGATCCCGTGATAGATCTTCGTGGCATGGCAAGGCTTGTTTAAATACAAAGGAGAAAATACAGGACCAAACCTTGGGCATCGGATAATTCAAGTTCGTGCGCCACCCATATAAGATTCTTGCTGCAACTGCCATGCAGGCTGATGGGCGGTTTTTACAGATCCTTACTCCCTGAATGCTTCAATGAATAGATGCATCAGTCCACAACCTAACAAGTATAGTTAACGTCAATGAGTGGTTCCTATAAAGGACACCTCCAAACTGAAACATACTGATTCTCACTTGCTCTCCTAATCGCTCTTGGTTGGATAGAAACCAGTTTGTAGCATTCCAGATGTTTCATTTTGTTTTGTTCTACTTCCTCTTGTTGCCTTCAGACACCCCCATGGGCTCAGGCTGTGGTGGTGCCTTGGTTGCCCGCCGCAAAGCCGGCGACCAGACAACGAACGACAGCCCACTTTGGCATCGCCGACATGCTTCTCCCACCGATAGAGACACAAACGCCCGAGACCACGCATAAGTTTCCAACTGTTTCCCTTCCCCCACCTCCCGACCTGCGACAGCTTGAACCATCCCCACAACCGCCAAGTTGGACCACCTGCAGCAACGCCATCCCCCTTTCCCTGTACCATCTCAGCCCGTGTCGATCTAGTTAACCTCACGCTTGGCCGTTGTACATCAAAGAAGGAAAGGAAAAGATGTCGGCTTCTGTTGGTATCGTCAAAGGTCAGTAAACATAATCATGGCCCACTCGGTCCCCCCACGCATCCATCGCCCAGTCCCACAAGACCCTGAGCTCACCAGCCTAACATCATCCTCCCCAGACTTCGCCAAGCGGGCCGCCAGAAACGGCATCCGCGTCGGCCCTGCTGCGACTGCCACCACCACCACCGCGGCCCCCCGCATCAACGCAACAGCGGCCCCCTTTGTTCCCGGTGGAAAGATCTCTGACCCCGATGACACGGTCCTTACACCTGACGAGATAAACGGAACCGAGGATCAAGAGAAGAAGGAGGAGGTCGAGGGGGAGAAGATGCCCGAGAAGGAGGACAAGAAGCAGAAGGAGGAGCAGGAGCCCGGATTCCACCGCAGCGAGTCGGATGTGGACAGCAACGGCGCCGCTGACAACAACACCGAGAGTTCCTCGGAGAGCGACGTGGAGGGCGAGGTCACCTTCAAGCTCAAGTAAGAGCAGAGGCGACCAGCCATTCATCCGCGACAAAACTACCAAGGCGACTCCTTGTTCTCTCTTCGACAACGATGCTCCAGCCTTTTGGCAACACAGGCTGTCCTACCCAGGCTACATCTCAGATACATTGAATAACATCATGCTGGTATTCCTGTAGAGCTCATCACAATCTAAAGCCCTGTCACATCTGATTGTAGTCACATCAATAAGAGCAAGTTTGCGCTGACCGCGAAACTTAAAATCCAGGCAGTGGACCAAGATGAAACGGCGTTTGGTATCTCTGCATCCTCTAGGACGCAATCATAAATTACTCTCTCAGTCTACTTACTATAACGCTCACAACACACTTGTATTAGTCGTTTCCTTCGTCACTTCTTTTTTCTTTTTCTACAGCTTCTCCTCCTTGTTGCCACCCTTGTCATCCACCTCGCAGAACGCCTTGAAGGTGATGAACTCATCCTCCTTGCCGCCTTCGGACTCGAGCACGAGCTCCGCGGTGGCGCCGACAAAGTACACATAGCCCTCCTTGATCTCCTTGACGGTGGGTCCCACCGAGATCTTGCCCTTGCCGCCGGTGCAGATGACGATGCTGGGCCCGTCGATGGGGTCGAACGTGGCCTTGGCGGCGTCGCCCCGCAGGACCGTGCGGATCACGCTGAACTCGTCGATCGGCGGGTCGTACAGGGTCGCCTCCGAATTCGAGCTGTAAGCGGCGCGGTTGAGGACGATGTAGGGGTACTCCTGCGGGCCCATCTTCTGCTCCTCGATGGGCGCGTAGTCGTACGTCAGCAGGTCGACCAGGGCCTGGACGTCCTTGAACTTGGGCGTGAAGCCCGCGCGCACGACGTTGTCGCTCGCCGCCATGCACTCGATGATGTCGCCCGAGATGTAGGCGTGGATGTCGTCGGCCTTGAGGAACATGGCCTCGCCGGGCGACAGCTGGACGTAGTTGAGGAAGAACAGGACGAAGAGGCCGACGTCCTCGGGGAACTGCGTGTTGAGGCGGGTGACCAGCTCGGCCAGCACGGCACCGCTCGTGGACTCGACGCCGCCGTCGGCGAAGTCGGCGCCCTTGGTCTCGGCGTCGGCGACCAGGTTCTTGGAGGCGGCGGCGATCTCCTGCGGCTCCGACTGCATGAGCGCGGCGAAGGCCGAGCGCAGCGCGCGCTTGTTCTGGGTCGTGGAGTCGGACGAGTCGTCGCCTTCTTGGCCGCGAACGGTGGCGATGAAGGCCTTGGCGGCGTCCTCGCCGACCAGTTGGCGCAGGGCGGGCACGGCGGCCAGGAAGTGGGCGATCTCGCCCAGGGGGCGGAAGCCGCAGAGGCCCTCGAAGTCGGTGACGGCGATGGTCATCTCGGGCTTGTGGTTGTCGTCGGGGTAGTTCTTGGGGTCCTTGGCGTGCAGCTGCTCGGCCAGCTTCTTGTTCGGGTGGGCCTGGATCGAGAGGGCCTTGTTGATGGACAGGACCTTGAAGAGGAAGGGGAGCTTGGCGCCGTACCGGGCCTTGATCGTCGAGGACAGCAGGGCCTCGTTGGTGTCAACCATGTCCAGTAATGTACGGCCCGTCTCCAGGTCCTTGGAGGGGTTGGAAGGGTGCGTGCCCATCCATAGCTACAAAAGGTCATATGTGTCAGCTAACCTCAACTTGCGACAGGAAGTATGGCAACAGAGAAGCGATCTTTGTTGAACCTACCTCTGCGTAGGGCTTGTCGGACTGGACGCTGAAGTCGTCGGCCGGGGTAGCGGCAGCGAATCTAGCGGCGGCAGAGTCGGAGCCGATCTTGCCCCAGTCGTAGGAGTTGACACCGCATTGCAGACGGAAGAGAGGGACCTGCATTGTGACGGTGGGTGGATATGGATGGGATCGATCAACAGGCTGTGATGCGATGCTGTCGTTCTCGTACTTGCGCAAAAGTGGTCGGGTGGTGGATTTTTCTTGTTTTGTTGACACCGGATGATGCAACAATTCTCCTGGGTCTGGGGGCAATCTTTACCAGTGATGGTTTGCGTCGTCGGTACTCCGGTGAAGCTTGAATTGCATAGCTCGATTGTCGTACCTTGGATTAGCCTCTGCAACCACACCTGCAGCGGGAATGGCATGACCTCAATGGCACTGAACCCCGCTATCAGACCAGAGCTGGATCTGCCATTCTGCCCTGACGTACCAGCCAGCCAGCCATCGTCCGACCCTCTTTGCCTCTCTCCCAATCACCCAATGTCGTGCAGCCCCTCGTTTTCCCCCACGTGAAGCTATGGCCTTCCACATCTCAATTCAATTGTCGATCTGCTTATCCGCGTCACCGCCTGCCCGTCGCAGACTGATAAGCCCGACTCTTCCCATGCAACCTCCCGGGCCAGTTGGAGATCCGCTTTGGCCTTGTTTGTCCATAGTCTGGCTTTAGTCGCGACTCCAGTCCACACTTTCCAGTCCACCTTCATCTCGTCTCCCAACGCCCCAGACTGGAGGGCATTTGTACTGTACTGTACTGCGGTTGTTTTGGCCTGCCTTGACCTTGCGGCCTCTAATACCTACCTACTGAAAGCGCTATTTTGCTCGATTCTATTATCCCATGCTCAATCGCCCCCGATATGCTGTTGTTCCCGGGCAGGGCTCAGTCGCGCTCCAATTGCCTCTGCTCTTCGTCCCAAGTTATCCACCCTATATAACTGCTACTCCCGGCCCTAGCTAGCCTCTTGTTTTCCGCCGGCATCGTCATTGGAACCTGCTACACTACTTTATTACTACTACCACCTGCACCCCTACCTGCACTGCTGCTGCAACTGGCTCTCCAGCAGGTACCTGGATACTTGTGCATGGGTGCTGCGGGCTTCTGACCTACCCTTGCGATCATTTCTACGTGCTTGCCGTCAAATTCGCCAATTCGGGGCGAGGCATCGCATCGCATCGCAACTGCTTCCACTTGGTTTTGGTTTTGGCAACTATTGAATGCTCTGGCTGCGGATCGGCTTTGGCTTCTTTCGGATAGTGAGTGTCGTGCATGAGCGATTTCCCTCGTCCAGCTTTCCCATTGGAATTCCCACATGGGCAGTTCCTCCTACCGCCCAATCCCCAGTCAATGCCCACTGTATTTTCCCAAACAACATCTTCGCTCTTTTGTTTACCGCCCCTTCTCTCCCCTCTAGCTCTACCGAGCCCGTGACCATGTCGTCTAACAACTCGCGAGCCCGCAGAACCGCCAGGCAGCTCAACGAGCTCTCCAGCGAACTTAGTAAGCATTGGGAAGAGCCTCTGGGCCCCCGGAGACACACTCCTTTCTCCGCATCCCGCTCTCCCTCCGCTTCCACGGCCCACTCCCCGCGCAAGGCCTCCATCCCGACCTTGCAGCACGCGCACTCCCGCTCCCAGTCGCAGTCACACTCCCAGTCCTTCTCGCGCGACGACACGCCCTCGGCCGCACACCCTCCTTCGAGACCAAAGTCCAAGTCGCGCAGCCAGTCCCGCAACGACATCCCCCTTTCCAATCCTTCGACAGGGTCACGTCCGACGGAGCCGGCATCCGTAGTCAAGAACGAGGAGCCCCCGTCGCAATCGCAGTTCAAAGAGTCTGCAGCTGCGAATACCGAGAGCGACACGCCTCCTAGGAAGCCGCACTCTGGTCCTCGGCCCAAAAGTAAGACTCATCGGGCCACAAAGTCGGGCAACTTGTCCCAGTCGGAAAACGAAATGTCGCAGCGGAACCGGCCCCGCGGCCCGAGCCGCACTAACGAAGCGGTTGGCCGTGGCGAGGAGTTCCAGCTTTGGCAAAATACTAGGGAAAGGATGGCCGCGGTGCTGAAGTCCATCAACGAAACTAGCCGCTTAACCCGGGATGTCGCTGCGAACGACAAGAGTGCGGCCGCAAAGGACAAGGCTGGTGGTGAGTTGGCTCGTCTTCTGTGCTCCCTTCTGGTGCTAATATAATCCAGAATCACCGGCGCAATTTCTTAAGGAGATGGACAGGCTCCTTCGAAGTGGCGTTAAGGTAACGGATGCCACGGCGGCGGAAATCAAGCAGCTTATCGAACAACTTAAGATTCTCAAAGCTGTGAAGGAGGCCAACGAAATGGAAACCACCAACCAGTTAACATCGTCATCGCGATCGGCCACCCAACGAGCCAAGGAGTCGGCAACTGCATCGTCATCTGTATACGACTTCGACGGTGCCGGCGATTCGCCCGTGCCTTCGCCCAACCCAAGTGCGTCGCGTCGAAGCGCCGGTGGTGCAGGAAGCAGTAAAGGGGATCGCGACTCGGTGCCTCCCAAGCTGGACCGGTCGACACCAGCGGCCAAGGCAGGCAGTGTTGAGCCTCAAGGCGCCGCTTCGGCGGCAGCCAGCGCAGCACGATCCAAGGTGTCCTTTTCGAAAGGAGACCACGTCGCCTTCAAACCCAAAGGCGCTAACAACGAACCGACCGACTGGATTCTTGGCTACGTCCAGGAAGTGCGAGGGGAAGGCAAGTCGCGTCGTTATAAAGTAATCGATGCCGATCCGGATGAAGCCGGCAATCGAAGCGAGTTCCGGACGAGCGCCAGCAACATGATTGCCATCTCCAAAGAAAAGGACCCTCTCCCTCCATTGGACACGGGCAAGGTGGTGCTTGCCCTGTATCCAAACACTACCACATTCTACAAGGCTGAGGTCATGGGTATGACGGAAGACGGAAATGTTAACTTGAAGTTCGAAGGGGAAGAGAGCAGCAACACGATGCAGTCGGTTACCCGACATTACGTATTGGAGTACCGGGGTTAATGGGTTGGATTTCCTTCGGAGTTATAGAAGGCAGCGAATGGCGTACAGGTTAGGCATGGCCGGGGCATGGTGCATGGAGTTTTTCTTTTCGGCCAGAGGGAGACATGTTGATCCATGGCGGTCTGGGTCAGACCGTTTGTCGATTTTGAAGCCTGTTTGATGCATTACAGCGATTCAATTCAGACAGAGTTCTGCATCAATGATACAAGCCGTATGGCTGTGGTTTTTGTGGATCTTTCGTGTTCTGGGAGTCTTAATGTGATAGAAGCGACTCAATGGTGCGATAGGTGTTTGTAGACTCAAGCTTGGAGCTTGCATGTACGTTTTTTGACTTGCATTCCGAGACACGGGGGGCATCTTCCTAGACCATTCTTTCTCGCCCCAGCGAAGATGAAAGAATGGAAAGATGCGACAGAATCGACCAGAATGAAGTCCAAACGAGAGCCGGCTGCTATGTTGTTTGTTCGAAATTGCCTATATATACAGCCCGGTCAGGCCTGGGTATTGCATTCCCCAGAGATCTCACCTAACAGCATCGGACAATACCAAGCAACATAACCAATCAAAAAACACTCTGACGGCTTCATACCGTATCACACCTCCCTATTTCTCCTTCCCATCGGCAACACACCACCAACCAACCATGTCGTCCGTCCGCGACTACGTAACCCCCTACCTCCCCCTCCCCCCTTCGCCAAACCCCACAACGACTCCTCCTCCTCCTGGTTCCTCGCCAACTGCACCCCCTGGCACCTCCTCTACCTAACCAGCCTCCTCGCCGCCTTCACGGCCGGCGGCGCCCTCGGCCACCTCTACTGGCGCCGCGTCCGCGCCTGGTCCCGCCGCGTCCACGCCCGCGCCCACCGCTGGACGGGCGCGCGGCGCGACGAGGTCGTCGCGCTGTGGGTCGGGGTCGTCGCGCGGGTCGAGGGCGCCATCGCGGGGTGGAAGAATGGGATGGGTGGTGGTGGTGCCGCTCATAACAATCACAACAACGCGCAGAGGAGTGGCGGCGGGGCCGGTGGTACTACCGGACACCCGCGCATTGTCGTGCTGGAGACGGCTACGGGTACGGCGACGGCGACGGCGACGGCGACGGAGGAGGTGGCTCGGGCGCAGGGCGGGGGTAGGAAGAATCATCGAAGGCCTGCATTCGTCGGCAGGAACAGGTACTGAACCCTCGGTTGGGAAAACGAGGCAGGGATGAGTGGATCAGGTTCTTTGGTGGATTGAAATGTGCAAACTTTGACACGAGAGTAGAATCCTGGGCGATGTGTACGTTTGAGGTACGCATTTCATCACGAGGATGGCGCGATGGGTTTCAGGGACAGACAGTACTGGAGTCATTAGAAGAGTAGTAGACAGACAAATCGGAAGGAACGAACGCTGAAAAGCTTTTTCATGAGAGGCACTCCTATCACAGCAATAGTCAATCAATTCTTCCACAGTGAGACCACACCACCCCCTTTTCCTTCTGCGGCTATACCAAGCGAAAGTCGTCATCCATCGTCAGGTGGCCATCCATACCAACCTTCCAACTTCCTTCTCCGGTACAAAAGATATCCAGTGAACATGTCGCTGGTAACTATAACCACAGTCGACCCCCAAGGTAACATAACACAACGAGCAAAGTGGCCACATAACCACGAGACCCTCAAACTACTACTTCAGTAATTCCGGCTGCGCGACAGCGTTGTTGAACAGCGGTATGTCCCGAAGAGGCACACGGTCGTTCTCATCATATTCCGACTTTATCTCAGGGCTGACTTCCTTGTCCGGGTGCACTTGTGTCCCCGTTTGCTGGCGCGCGGGACCACGACCACCGCTACCACGTCTTCCCCGTCGCCGCCCCGCTGCGCGCGAAGTCTTACCGCCAGCGCCGGCGCCAGCCTTGCGACGAGCGGCCCTCTTCTTGCGGCTACCGCGCCTTGCGGGGGCTCGAGGGGGGGCCCGGGATGGTGGCGGCCTCATCTCGCTGCCGCCCGTGCTTGCTACCGAAGATAGCGAGGTTGCTGAGCTCACGGCGAGCTTGGACAAGGGCACCCTGCAGCCGGTCCACGCCCTCGAGACAATCAATGATATCATTGAGCTTCTTGGGTGATAGAGCTTTGCCGTTGCGGAGATCGCGGCACAGTCTGACCTTGTCGCTCGCGGGGGGTAGTGGTCCGGGTATTGGGGTTGTTGGCGGGGGACCATGGCCACAGAAGGTCGGGCCAAGAACGGGTTCTTGGGGCGGGTGGCAGCAACCTGTTTGTCTTGGCTCTTGTCATCATCAGCGAGCCAGATAATCTCGGGCAGGGCGGTGAAGCTGCGAGCGGCCGCTGGTGGCTGCCGTGGGTTGGATGTAGCGGCCGCCGAGTTGTCCCGCATCCAAAGTGAGGATGCGGCACCACCTTGGCTGCTGTTGTTTGCCTGCGACAAGGGACTTGGTCTTGGGGGATCAAAGAACTAGTTAGGTCCTCCGTTGTTGAACGTCGACACTGACGATGAAGCTACCCCTGCGGCGACCATGGCGCGCCGAGAAGGGTGGATAAGCCGGGTGGCCTCAGAAGAGGAAGAAGAAGAAGCCATTGGGGCCGGGGGCGATTGTTGTTGTTGTTGATGGATGCAGTAGTGAACATATCGCGTGACGTGAGAGCGAGAGAGAGATAGTGGGATGTGGGCGAATGTGAGGGGAATTCAATTTAACCCAATGGAGTATATACGAAAAATATACACAGCCCAAAAAAGAGAGTGTGGTGGCGGGTGAACTCGGGTTGTCGACGCGTATGACGATGTTTTATCGATGGTGGGTGGATGTCAAAGAAGATGGGAAAAGCAATGCGGATGGTGATTTGAAGTCATGAAAAACACATTGCTCGAAGAGGGAGAGGCCAAATCTTGCTTTCAGACAAAGATGGCATGAGATGGTGCAGGACCAACCACACTTTCCTTTTTGGAATTGTTGTTTGCCAGATGGGAGTTGATGACAAGAGTGCTGCTTCCCAAAGTAAAGCAAGTCACAACACCTGTCGACCCCACCAATCAGCAAAGCCCGTCACCTCGTGTCAAGCTGTGTCAATGAATAAGTACCTACATAAGGAAAGAAACATCCTTGGATTTCAGAAAGTCTTTTTGAATTCGTACTCACTTATTTGGAAATTAGATATCAAGGGATAAAGCTGCACTAACCGGTGCACGTTGTGGGAGGGTGTTGGAAAACCACCAACCCCAATTCCGCAGCCAACCATCCACCACGTAGTAGAACAACTTCAACAGCTGAGCCAACACACAATACCACAGGTGGTAGAGTTTATATATAACGGGACCCTTCATTACTCCAAGGCAATACCTCTGAGACTATCTATCTATGTCTGTTGAGTCTCACCAAGTATTACTGGTTATCTCATTCCTAAGATTCTTCGACTTCAAATTGGGACGTCGTCAACCTGTCAACCTCTGGCAAGCGGTCCCCAACTGCCGACCCTGGCAAGCCCCAAGCTAGGAGCCTGCCTGTCGAACACCTACCCCCCACTAACAATATCGCCGTGAAACACTTCTGGACCATGACATCACCTCGCGAAAGCCACAATCCCCTGGACCCCTACAGCTACACCCAAAAGCCCGCCGTCGTACCTCATCGCTGGAGACATAACGGCACGCCGCCCGACCCCCGAATGCTTGAGGATGCGCGACAGCACTGGCGCGACGCTGAGGCCCGGGGCGAGGACCCCTACGCCGAATGTCGGCTGATGGCTCGGGCGGCCACTCGCACCTCCGTCATTGAGCGCGTTTATCGCTGGGTCAGAAAGAAGTTGGGGAAGTAATTGACCAAGAACATGCATGGTGGTTGAGATTCTATTCTTGTCTTACTAAACTGGGCGTTTTTGGCGGCGGCTGTGGCACTCTGGGGTACATGTGTATGGCGGGGTATTGCTTTTGCTGCAGAACATGCCCGCATCCAATAACCTTGATATTCCAATGGGATGTCTTCTCCAAATGCAGATCTGGCAGCACATACATGGGAAACATAATCCCAAAGTGACGTTCTATCTGAACCCCCCAATCATTTCGTGCCGACATTCTTCACCATCCCCATGAAAGCCTGCCGGCGCCCCTCCTCCATCTTGACCAGATTCTCCCGGTTCGGCCCCACGGGGATCTCGTCGTCGCCCCGCGTCAGCCCCGCCCAGGCCTCGTCGGTGAACTCTTGCAGCGTGATGCCGATGTCGCCCAGTCCCCGCGCCACCAGGTCCGGCTGCTGCGTGTGCAGCTCCGTCTGCACGGCGGGCGGCAGGATCTCGACGACCTTGACGTGCTGGCTGCCCTCGTCGGCCGCCAGCTGCGCCCGCACCGACCACAGCAGCGAATGCAGCGCCGATTTCGTGGCGCAGTAGTTGCCGCATCGCGGCATGGGTATTACGGCTAGGCCTGACGTCACGGCGATCACGGCCGCGGGACTCTGGGGGGCCTCGGGCTTGCAGGTGCGGCAGGAAATATGTCAGTAGGGAGATGTACGAGGTGTAGTTGGTGGTGATCTCCTGGTGCACCCGACTCAGGTCGATGCCCTGGGGGTTGGTGAAGTCCAGGGTCCGCTGGATGCCCGAGTTGAGCATGACGGCGTCCACGTTGTGGTGTTGCTTGAGGAGGCTGTATCCACGTTGTCAGTGTTCATCCGGTCAACCCTCGGAGAACAGAAGAACTTACCCTTCGACCCACGACTTGATGCTCTCGAGGTGGGTGATGTCGAACTGCGACGCGGCGCACTTGTCGGAGCCGTGCTTGGACACGAACTCGTCGAGCCGGTCCTTGCGGCGGCCGACACCAATAACGAAGATCCCGTTCTCGATCATGCGCTCTGCCAGCGCGAGGCCGATGCCCGACGTGGCGCCGATCACGACGACGTTCTTGTACGGGAAAGAAGACATGGTGTTTGCTCAAAGTTGCTTCTTGTATGCCAAGTTCAATGTTGCAACTGGCCGAAGTCGTGATTTTATTTCACCAAACAGCGGATCTCTAGATTGGGATAAACGTCTCCCGACTCAAAGCCCTAGGGTCGACGGTCTTCATATACAAGCTTTCTTGACTCCATTTAAAATCCACTTGCGCCGCTCGTGCATTATCCATGATGCTAACACATGTTGGTTCGTCTGGTGATTGGATCGTCTTAGCAGGCGGACCGTTGCGGGCTTTAGCTGTGGGCTCGCGGTTTGGGGCGTTTTTAAACGCCGACATGGGTGACTGGTTCCGCTGTAGCGTTGTCCCGCTCGGCGCTGCGACGACCACAAGGATTGACGTCTCAACGTTGACATGTTCACCATTGCCAAACACACCCACATATCGTATCGAAATATCACCTTAACTTCTCGAGACTTATGTCGATATGCCGATTGAAAGAGTGTTGCACGCTGACCGAGGATATGCATGCGCATTTGGGTGGGTCACATTGCAAGTCAAATTGTTTCGGGGTGGGATGTCCAGGCTCCCGACAACCTCGGAATACATTTACGCTGCGTGAACAACTAACTCCCTGTCTTTCACACTGCTAGCACGCCTGGGGCTTCTGTTTTTATCCAAACCTCGTCTTGGTATGATGTATGTTAGGCGTGTATGCTCCATTGCCCAGATTGCTGTTCATCGTTCGAGGTGAGGATAGAATGAGCAGGTATTGTGCTCATTCTTCATCGTTCTCTTTCCTCACTTGGGTTTCCTTATTTTTCTGTACGAAGCGCTCTATGATCACCAAGTTGGCTCCTGCGCTATCTGGATGAACTCTTTGTTTGATGCTGGTTCTTGAAAGTATGCCTTGCAAAACCTGTTTTCTGCCTAGTGGCTGAAGGCGCACTTACAGCTAGCTGCTGCGATTGGTGAGTATGCCTCGTGTTGCGACTACCGTGCTGCACAGCCTGCTGCAGAGGGCGGCCGCGTCTAAGCGACCATCAATACATATGTGCCTCACCCCTCCCGATTTTCAGCTTCAGTGGTGATCGCTACTCCTCTTCTGTATCCAGAAAATCCTTCACCTAGTATGACATAGGCTTGCTGTCGGTACCATGGCTGAAGTCGCTGGGCTCGCCTTAGGCGTGCTAGGAATCGCCGGTCTCTTTACTTCGTGCATGGAGAACTTCGACATCATTGTACGGGCGAGAGACTTTGGCGAGGAATTTGATCTAATGTGCACCCAGGTACGTATAATACTTTCGATAGTGGGTGTTTTGTGTCCAATTGACACTTGCTGACATGGGAACCATAGCTGTCATTGCAACGAATACGCCTGGCTTTATGGGGCGAGACATTAGGTCTGCTGCCTTCTTTGCCGGAGCGAAGACGAGTGCCGTACAATAGCGCCATTGATAGGGAAGACATCAAACCGTCCATTACCGCATCTTTGCACCAGCTGCTCAACTTGCTCACCAAAGCCGAGGTCATTACGGAACGATACGCGCTAGAATGCACATCCTTTTCAGCCCATTCCTATGAGGAGGAAGTAGCGGAAACGCCCAGGGGTATGCTCGTACTGCGCGACTCATTCCAGAGGTTCAAGGAGCGCATCCGAAAGAACCAAAAGCAGAAGTCGGTATGGAAAGTGACGAGGTGGTCCATTCACGACTACGCCCAATTCGAAGCGCTGGTTGAGAACATCCGAAAGCTGTTGGATGGATTAGAGAGCATCACCAATGCACTGGGGGTTCTTGAAAGGCAACGCGAACTTCTCCTCCAAGAAGTCGAATCGGAGTCTGATGCGCGGAGCTTGTCTCTTCTCCAGGACATCGGATCACTAGACTCCGCGCCCGCAGCATTGAGAGCCGTCTCAGAGACGGCCAGTATCCGATTGACACTTTTGAGCGGTGATTCGCAGTCATATCACACTGCGAAAACAAAGCAGACAGGGCAGACAGGCAGCAGTATTGCGATTCTGAGACTTCGGCAGGAAAAGGCAATGTCAAAAGTCCTGCAAATGGAAACGCACAGTACCAACGGACCCCAGACCGACATTGCTGTCGACCATTCCGAAACCGAGGAACACCCCACTGCTGGCTTACCGTTGTCGGATACTTCACATGTTACGCCCCAAACTGATGAGTTTAATGATGCGAATGATACGATACCTCAGCATCAGCGGTGGATGAGCGCTCTTCTTGCCAGCCGTCCCGTCCCCATACCTCAACATCAGCGGTGGACAAGTGCTCTTCTTGCCAGCCGTCCCGATACCGCGCCCGCAGCTTTGGAATTTCCTGGCGATAAAAACTATGGCAAAGGAATTGGTTACTTCAAGGCTTCTGATGACCAAGTCTACAGGGAAACTTGCGGGAAGCTCTTGTCACAAGCGAACGCAGGTCTCTCTCTAGCCAAACGTATGTTCATCGAGCTCCGAAACATCCATCGTGCGGCTATGCCATTTATCACCGCGGTTCCTATAGGCGATGCACTCGACAAGATATTAGCTTGTATTGAGGGGCCACCAGGTACACCATATAAAGGTGGCATCTTTTGGATCACAATCCGACTCCATGAGCAACACCCGCCAGCCATGCGATTTCAAACTCGCATATATCATCCAAATATCGATCATACAGGCAAGATATGCGCCGATCACGTTGGCTGGTGGCAGAGCGCCAAGGCGCTCAACAAGAAACCGAGAGTAGGGGGTTCACTTCGCCGCGACCTACCCGAGTTCTCTGAATATGCAACAAACCACTACTCTTTAGTGGCTCTCCTGGTAGCTCTTTGCGAACTCCTGGCCAGTCCGAACGTCGAGGATCCGCTCGTTCCCGAAATCGCGGAAACGTTCGTCACCGATTACAAAGGGTATTGGGCGGCTGCTCGCCTATACACCAACCTATATGCCAAGTGGCCACGTCCAGCCGAAGATGCCCTTATCTTCTCGTATGATGACGAACCCCCGACAGAAGACTCTACATATAAAGGCAAGGCGTCCTTCGCACCAAACCAAAGTCTTCCCAGAGACAATGGAAATTACGACTCTCTAACATATGAAGTTTTGGAAACTCAAGCGAGTTGGGCATCATTCTAGTGGGGACGAGGCGACACACCTTCGACCGCGCCTCCTACTAGGCCTTCTCCTCCACCGCACTGTTGTATTCTAAACTTACTTCTAGTCATAAAGGCACTTGGTGGCAGGATAGAGAACAACAAAGAACCAAGCTGTTTAGATCCAATCAGTTTTGCATGTTCCTTTGAATACTCGTCTATTGTATGAAGCACGTCCCACATTTCGTATTTCTGGTTGTGGGTATATATCCAACATGGCGTTGGTAGCCTAAGATGGGGAATTGCCCTAGTGTTATGTTGTAGTATAACCTTTAAGCATACACCAGCCGTTCGAAGACACTCTCGGCAGCAATATAAACGCCTGGACAGACACAGACCGATATCAATGCTGTGGAGGAAGTTCATATGGAATATGTCCTAGTATTTTCCACATTCGATGCCAGTAGACGAGCTATTACGGTGAAGACCCTATCTAAGCTATCGTACATTGCACTTGTGAGAGGAATAATCTATAATACACATGGTCCACCGTCCAGCCAGGCTGGCCAGTAAATATGGCTAGGCGTGTGAGGATCACTTGCCCAACCTCGTCAAGCTCTTTCTTCCACCGGCTAACGCTCCGCCAGAAACCACAGTTTGCAAGTCGCCTACTTGGACTCGTCTTCCTCCTCATCGTCATCGGATTCTATCTCGATAATCTCCATGACACTCCTCTTGTTAATACTAGGAAGCTTCTGGGGCGGCTTAGCGGCCACATGCCTTTCGACAATACAACCTTTGTTGTTGCAGTCTTGGTCACAGCAATCCCAGATGAACCCTTCGGGCCATTCTTCGCGACGCCAGTCCGTCTCCACATCGATGGAGTCAGGACGGTACTGCACGTCATCATCGTCGGGGAAGACCTCCTCATCGATGTTGAGTTCACCTAGTGCCCAGTTCAGCCAGTGACTTACAACGATTGGGAGCCAGGGAGATTGCTCTGATTGGGTCATGGATACGGGGCATGGACTTACCATCGTGATAGCGGCAGCTTTTCTTGGTGTTTTGAGTGACATCGAAGACCTTCTTGCAGTTCTGACAGGGCTCATATCGCGAAAGGGCTGTGTCCTGGTCTTCGTCTAGCTTCTGCTTCTTGTTGGGGCCGGAATCTCCGTGCGGATCGCTGTCCTCTGCGGGACGTTTCACGGCAGAGCCCGTGACCAAGAGACGTTCTGTCGCCTGCTGGCGGAAATCTTCCGAGGCGGCGCACATGTCCATGAAAACGCTCTGCAGCGTCGGGAGGTCCAGTTTGTTGACGGCTTCCGCCAAAAGTGACTGGCTCTTGTTCTCAGCTTGGTCGGACATGCTGATGGATGGGTTGGCGGGGACGTTGATGGTGGTTCAATTAAAGAAGCGCGCCCGGAACTCTCAGACGCGTTTCGCATGATGTCGTCGGAAAATTGGAGTTCAGAACCCTGCATGGTGTCCAGATCAGACAGGGATGTTCCACGTTAGCGGGAGATATGGACCCCTCCATCAATCACCACTCCTGAGTTCTGAAGACTCTCTCTTAATCCAAGGCTCATCTGCTTTGCCATGAAGCCTACAATGAGCAGACGTGATCGTGATGGCCGTGCCCAGAAAAGTGAGGGTTGCGCACACCAGCGTACAACAAATAGCTGTGGCCATATGTTGCGACCTAGCGATGTGACGAAGTACAAAGTGGCTGGTAGGCCGATCAGGTGTAACCTTGGATTGATTCGCTGGGCGAGTTGATGACTGCAGATTATGTGTACCATCAAGTGTCTGCTGACCGCTGTAGTGGCGGAGGCTTGGTTGCCTTCGCCACCACTGTCCGAGGGGGAGCCCTCCTCCTTGTGTCCAATCTGTCTGCCTCGGGCGCAGACTGTTCGACACGTTTCCCTCCCAATCACTACCCAATCGAAGTCGTATAAAAGAACTGGTTCAAAATCTATTCCAGTCTGGCACGGCGGGAAGTGCAGCTCCTGCTGAAACACCGGGTGGTTTAGACCCGACAATTCCCCTGAATCATCTTCGATAGAGCAAACGCCATTTGCCATGGAAATATCGTCACACAATCGTGAGGACAGCCGCCAAGATGGTCTAGATACACCGGCGGCGGCGGCGGAACGGCAAGTTCAGTTTCGGGATGGCCATATTGTTCAAACAGATACAACTGCATCAACGTCAGTCAGTTTCCTCCGTGGAGAGATACTCGAAGATGGTGACACTGCCCAAAGTCCAAACCCAATCGTCGCCAAGTGGGCTTTGGAGATGCGAACTCTGACAGATGAACAGCGGGAGCGGTTCCTCAAAGAGGTGCCAGACGGTGACCTCAACAAGTTCGCAAATTCGATCGAGGAGATTATCACGCAGAGGATCAAGTCAAGCCGAACTCTTCAAGTGGCAAATGCGATGGCACCACTTGGCCAGCTGGTAGACATGACCAAGCCCTTCGCCGACACGGTACGATCAGCATTCCCACCAGCCGGACTTATCCTAGGAGGGATCTCTTTACTACTGTCGATAACCAAGAAGTTTGCCGATTACCAGGAATCTGTCGTTCTATTTCTGCAGAAAGTCTTGACGAACCACAAATTGTTCGAGAGATTCAGGACCACTATTCCGGAGACGACAGAGATACAACTGATACTGATTGAGATATACGGGGATTTGCTCAAGTTTCTTGCCGCGGCCGTGAAGCCGTTTATTGACAAGAAGGGCCGGGCCAGGATGACTCTGGTCCCAGTGGCCAAATCTCTGTGGAAGCCGTTCGACGCCGAGTTCGGCAACCTGGAGAAGCACCTTGACAATCACTTGTCGGCCTTCGACCGAGCTCTGTTACTTCATTCGCAGAAGGAGCAGACCACCATGTCGAAGCTCCAGGGACGCACCTATGAAATGATTCAAGGCGCTGATCAACGACGATCGTTGTTCGAGAAGCAGAGTGGCGTGAAGGAAACAGCAAAAGAACAAGGTTTGATTGTCGTATTTCATCCGGCAGATTGAGCAGGTGAAAACTGACCATGTAGTAGAGGAACTACGAAAAGAGATACTGGGTTGGATACCACACAGCTCTTTCGATCACATCCAAGACGACAAGCACAGCAACAGCTTGTCAACAACTGGACGATGGCTCTTCGACCATGATTCTTTCCGTACCTGGAAAGATGGCGGACCTTCAAATATCCTCTGGATCACTGGGAAAGCTGGCAGCGGGAAGTCTCATCTGGCTGCTCATACCATTCACAACATTCGCGAGAGCTGTCGTGTACGCGCTCCCCTCCTCGTTGGCGATCAAGATGACAAGGCCCATGCCCTTGCATTCATATATTGCAGTTCAAATGCAAACGCCAAGACGTCCTCTGGATCAGTTCCAATTATATCAGCCTTGTTGGGTTCATTACTGAGACAGCTCTATGCTCAACTGCCGCGGGATAAAAACGTCGAGACCATTCGGAATCGCTATATGGATAGCAAGTTTGATGGCCTTCGAAGAGCGGAAATAAAGGATGGCATTCGAAGTGTAGTTCGTGATTTCTCGCGAGTCTACATGATTGTTGATGGGCTCGATGAGTGCAGTGGACTTCCTGGCGATGATTTCAACGACCTATGCCAGTTCTTTGGGTCGTTGGCAGCAAAAGAGCTAGCCAATTCGGCCCGTGTTGTCATATTCAGCCGACCTGGGTATTCGGCCATCACAAGCGCTCTTCCGAATCCTCTGGGGATACAAGTTGACGATGGTTCAAACGCGAATGATATCAAGACGTTCATCCAGGAAAGAACAGTGGACATGACAAAGAAGCCCTCTGCTTTGCAACAAATCCGAAACAACCTTCTCGATGGTGCAGAGGGTGTTTTCCTCTGGGTTTCCCTCAGCATCAAAATCATCGAGTTGGAAACTTCCGATAGGGCCAAAATGGCTGCAGCTCAAAACACATGGCAAGGCCTCGGGGGCTGTACTCAGCGATGCTTCAAAGGGTATTAGCCCAGCCAAAATCTCGTCGTGACCTAGCTTTAAAGGCGCTCTTATGGATCGCCAATTCACAGGAGCCACTGTCCAAGGAGGAGCTGATCCATGCGCTCAGCTTCGAACCAGGGATGGAGTCGCTCAACAGCGACGACATCATCGACGAGAAGGTTATACTCCCCAGCTGTTCAGATCTCCTTGTGAAGAAACATGATCAGTATGAACTTCTTCACTTTTCTCTGGCGGAATTCTTGAGGTCAGAGGCCGCTTCAGAAATATTGCACTCAAAGCACCCCTGGGGCAAGGACGACGAACCCGACGCGGTACTTGCTTCATTATGCATGGGCTATCTGCTGCTTGATGAATTTAAGAGGGGACCTATCGACACTTGGAAGGGCTTTAAGAATCTAGTGAAGAGATTCCCACTGCTCCGCCATGCTGCTTTGCACTGGGGAACCTACCTCCAACGTTCTATTGGCCCGGAGAACACAAGTTTGGCTTGTGATGTTCTACGACGCTCCAAAACTCGCAACCTTGCAATGCAAGCTCTGGCTATCTACACGAAACGCGGGCATTCCAGTATATTTCCTTGGCCTGGTTCGGCACGGATACTTCACGTGATTGCTGCCTTTGGGCTTGAAGAACTTCTCCGCTGGTTTCCTGAAGCACTGACACAAATTAATTTACCTGATGGATTCCTCTTGTATCCAATCGATTACGCTATCTTACGGAAACACAAGGCTATGGCAATGTGGCTACTATCCCGCGGGAAAGTCTTTAAATCACAGCCAACTGAGAGCAACAGCGACCGCAATGAAGCAACCACCCAACCTCTGAACCACCATGTTTCTCTCGTTCCAGAAGCTGCAAAAAACAGGTGGCCAGGAATGGTATCGAGCCTCATAGCTGCAGGATTTGATAAGGATGCGAAGGATAGGACTTGTAATACTGCTTGGCACCATGCTGCACACCATGGGGACCTGGATACCGCAGGAGTGCTGATCAAATCCGGTGCGAACCCCAATACCAAGAACAGATTCGAACTTACGCCGCTTATAGCAGCAGCGCGCTGGGCCGATATAACAATGCTCCAGCGGTTGCTCGACTGTGGTGCTGACGCCAACATTCAAACCTCGAAGGGTACAGCTCTCCATGAATTGGCAATGCGCACCGAGGACAACACGGCAGCCGGGATGATCCGTTTTCTTTGTGAGCATGGTGCAGATACCGAGAAGCTGGATCAGAACGGTTGCACACCTTTGCTCTTTGCTGCTCGTCTGGACAACATAGCTGCTCTTGAGGCCTTGCTGTCCAAAGGGGCACACCTGGCAGCAAGGAATCGGGATCAGTCCAACGTTCTCCACATAGCAAGCGCACATGGCAGTTTGAAAGTCCTCAAATTCTTGTTGACCGATCGAAATGCGGGCAAGATAGAACCGAGGGCTTTTGCTATGCAGAAAGACGACCGTGACACGTCGCCAGATCCGTTGAATGGTCGACCAGGCCGTAATCCTGTTGCAGATATCAACTCCCTATGCTGTGCGGACAACAACGGATGGTGGCCCCTCCATTCTGCTGTGGTTTCTGAGAAAATCGAATGTGCGGAATACATATGCAACTTCGACTCAGATCAGATCAATAAGCAAGACCTGGACGGGTTCACGCCTCTGCACTTTGCGGTCGTTAGTTCACAAGTGCTCATGATTGACTTCTTGCTGGATCGAGGGGCTGACATTAACAACATATACGGTCCTGCCAAGAACCTTGTCAGCCCGTTGCATCTGGCGATGAGAGGCCAGCCTCTTGAGGTCGCAGCTGCCCTCCTCAAAAGAGGAGCTGACCCGAATTTGGAAAACATGGATGGTACTTCAGCATGGGATTTTGCTGCTATGTGGGGCGATCAGACGACCATGCGGTTTGTGCTCGACAATGACTCCGTGCTACGAGAGGATGAGGATCGGTTGCGGAGATTGCTAGAAGCAGCAATCGACCATCAAAACATTGAAGTTTTTACCCTCCTGCTCTCGCCGTATGGACAACACAGTCTTCTCTCGAAGGCGGAACTTCCTAGGAACTGTGGTCTATGGGCAATACAGAGTGGCAGCCGCGAGATCTGGCAAATGCTGGTTTTTCGTGACAGTTCACTGGCAACTGCAACCGATCCAGACGGAGCCGGCACGCTTCACTATGCAGCCATGTATGGGCGTACAAATTTGATGAGTCAAATGTGCGAAATGGACATCGATTTCAACCAAACAGGGTTCTGCAATCGGTCACCCCTCATCTATGCGGCAAGATCCAACATGCCTAGTATGGTAAAGCTTTTATGTGACAAAGGGGTCGATGTCAACCATACCGATTCGTATGGGCGTACCGCATTGCATTATTCCTCCGGGACTGGATGCAGAAATGCGATGGAGTCGTTGTTGCAAGCAGGTGCCGATGTTCGTATCCGAGATATTACAGGGTTCACTGCCGCTGAGTACGCTCCCAGCAGCATATCGATGTTGCGAGGAGGTGGAACTGAAGGGCTTCGTTTTTCTAGCCCCCCCGAGCCATATTGAGGAAGCACAACAAACAATTACATCAATCATCAGGAGACTGTGCAACCCGAAGGTTTCGAACCAAGCAGAACCCGGTTACACCAGAATCTCAGACTTGGAGCTCATTCGTATGTTTCTACAGAAAACCCGGATGTTTCGAGAAGCCGCTTTATTATCGACCGAGTTGTTCGAAGGAAGAATATGGTCTTGTGGCATTTGCGAAATCGATATAAGAGGCCCTGTTTATTATCATTGTGCAGAATACTTTAATGTCGATTTCTGCTCATCCTGCCATACCATCTTTACTCGGGAGGGCCAGGGGGCCCAGCAGGAGCTATACACTCTTGAGTATGCGCTGCGGTCAGTCCGAAGGGCTCTCTTTGATGTAAGCCAGTTCGGCATCAACATTCTGCTCCGTATTCTTGATAGCGTGACGGCGCTCTGGGGCTATTTCCAAGAGAAAGAAAAACAGTACCGCAATTGGTTCAAACGCTACAACCCAGAAGCGCGGTGTGAGCAACTGACCCCAGGGTGGATTTTGGTTAGGACTGTTATCAAACTGAAAGGTCTCAGTGAATCTGGTGGAAATGGTGAGGGCACCGCTGGAGCCCTGGGGCGTACAGTACGAGTGGTGGCGGGCTCTGATGAAAGAGAGCTAACATACAGTTTCCGATATCTGAACGGGAAATGTAGCCCAGCGTGGGAGAACCCCCATATTACCGCTGGTTCATCACACCAGTTTCTGAAAGTTTGCAGCCTCGAGGAGCTTCCAGATGAGGACCGGGTCTTTTTCGATGAAGAGGGTACTCTGTCGAACTCCTTCTTGGAAAGACTTGGGGAAACCATCGCCAACTTGGACATCAACCAAGTTTCTACAGACACAGAACACAAGTCGGGATCATGGCCGCTTGAAACCACAATGAATCTAACGTATCCCAGCGAACCCTCGAGAGAGAACATCGAGAGACCGCTTCCAGATAATCCCGGCCCCGCGCAAGCACCTAACGATTCACGCCAGACTGGGCACGATGAAGAGAACAGCGACAACCCTCTGGGGCTGTCAGGAGAGTCTGGCGGTACTAGCACCTTTAAGATAGATGTCGACGAGGTGCGAGAGTCCCTTACGCAGAAGATGCGTCGATTGCAGCCCGACGACGATAGTTTGATGAGGGGCGAGGGATTTGTGTTGGAAACAGCGTGGTCACTGGTGCAGGCAGTAGTCTACGGCGACGAGGCTCGATGCCCGCCTTTGGTTGAATTGATTAGAGAATCTGGAGAGAGTGAGGGAGACCGAGTCCAGACTGATTAGATACGGCCATGGTTACTATCTCAGTTTATCTCCGAGGGCAACGAATTGAACGGATGTGTATGGGTGCTGATGCTATGGCGATTGTCAGTGTGACACGCCCTGAAGGTGAATTGAATACAATGGCAGATGCCATGCTGGCTGGATCATCAAAACTCAACCTGTAACTATTCCTTAGGGCTTCTATTGAATTTATAGCATGCAGTAAGACTATTTCTTCTCCTTCGCTTTCCATTATTTCTCTCGGCTGTGACAACCACTTGAACCTTCCGGCTGCCACCTCTGCTAGCAGGAAAGCCTTTGGGATTGCCACATTCCTTCGCCATCATTGCAACCACCCCTGCTGGAACCCCCATTTCGGAACAGCAAGATGCAGATCCTCAAAGTCTTCAGACCTTTCGCCTTCCTCTTCGCGGTTGTCAGCACCACACTTGCTGGCAGTGGCTTCGCCCAAGCCGACGCCGACGCCGACCACCACAACATCTGGGCCAAAGCCATCACCGCCGGCCCCGCCGCCCCGACCGCGCCGCCCGAGATCATAGCCGCCGCCGCGGCCGGCAGCAGCATCCCCGTGACGGTGAACCCGGCGCTGAAGTTTGAGCGCATCGCCCCCACGATCCCGCAGAGCGCCTGCGACACGGACAACAACAACTACGAGAACCTGACGGGCATCCGGGGCGAGGGCGACGCGGCCGTGTACGACTGCCAGACCCTGTCGGGGCTGGCTGCGCGACCCGGCCAACTACGGCCGCTTCAACATCCGCGGCGACCAGTGGGACAAGAAGGGCCGCGACTACCTGCACTTCCTCTGGACCGACCACTGCGCCTTCGGCGCGTTCCGCACCGACTTCCAGCCCGAGGACTTGATGGTCGGCGCTTTCGACGTCGCGGACCTCATCGACATGAGCGTTAAGCACTTTAGCTCGCCCTATCTCAACCCGCCCAGGGTCGAGGCGGACGGGTTCATGTACTGCCAGGAAGATATCCCTTTCGGCTGGGGGCTCTACAACAAGTTCGCCAACCAGCAGAACCAGTTCGACGTCGATTGAGTTTGAGGACACGGAGAGTGGTGATGCGAAGGACTGCATACAATTGATATCTACCGGGCAAGATCGAGTTATCATGGCGAGGGAGGCTTGTGCATAGCTGTCAACGGATAGGAGGAAAGACAGCTGATAAACCGCAGTGGTTCCCCACAACATCTGTGGCGCCTAACCGAAAGAAAGCATAGGAGAGGCTGCTCCCCGAAATCAAGGGAAGATAGTAATGAAGAGCCAAGATCATTCAGGCAAACTGAACACGACGCACAAACAGCTTCATAGCCCTCTGAGAAAGTAACCGCATTCATTGAGGCCAATTCTATCTCGTGATGATGTGTACGGTTAACACCAACCAAATGCTTCCTCGCTACCTAATGCTCAGACCAGTCTTCCTCTTCCTCAATCCAGTAATTAACACACCTTCACCTTCATTTCTGCAACCCAAAAAGTTCACGTCCCCGTCGCAGAGGTCCTTCGTCGTGCAGTTGCCGCGCCAGTAGCCCTTGCGCCAGGCCGGCTCGTACCACATCCCCGTGGCGACGGTCGTGTCGGACCCCTCGCCCTCCTCGGGACATTTCTCGTTGATCTTGTCCCAGGCGTTCTCTAGCTCGTCGCCGTTGCAGGGGTTCCAGAGGCCCCAGTTGCAGAGCGCGATGCGCACGTTGCCAAAGTCTATGTAGTAGTGGTCGAAGGGGGACGCTTGGCCTTCGTTACTGTCGCACCTGTATTACGGGGAAGTCACGGGCGAAGGAGGTTAGTCAACTATTCTGGAAAGGTGAAGAAAGAAGAGAAGCAATAACACCTCCCAAGGGGTTTTTGGGTGAAGGGGTCGGGGACTGATGGCTACCAAGTCTTGAAGTATCTGTTGGCATCATTAAACGTCTTCTTATCGAGGCGAGGCTTGCCGCAGGTGACTTCGTATTGTGTGCTGACGTTGAGGGGCTGAGTGACGTTCTTGTCTCTTGACAGGATACGGGGGAATTGATCGGCCTTCTTGTGAAACTCCTGGTGGATCTTTTTAGTGGCAATAGCCTCACGATCGGACGTGTCGATGTTCACGTTCCAAAGTCCACCCTCGTCAGTCTGGGGCACAGGGGAGCCGGTAACAAGGGAAAGGAGTGGCCAGAATACTGTCATAGAAATAGTCGTCCTCATCGTGATGTAGTTTCCCGGGGATTGCCTGATGCAGGTTTTGTTTTTGGAAGGCAGCTAGAACCCAAGCAGTCGACTCAACACGAGGCACTTGGTCTTCTGTCTGCCTCGGTTTCATAGAGGAACTGGTTACAAGAAATTTTATGGGCTGGGGAAACCAAATCATTTATACATGTTCAATGGCTTCCTATAATTTCGGCCATGTCAAGTTAACGGCAGACGCTTCATTCCTGTGTGCATTTGATGGTCATTCCAAGCTATCATTGCAGCAATTAATTATTAAGCATGACATGGTTTTCGTTACCATGTCACGAGGTGAGCCACGCCATTGACTCTAAGCGTGGTAGACAGCATCACATCTATCTTCTTCTTCTTCTTCGCGAGTGACAACGTAGCCTGCCGGTCCAACCCTGCACTATCTCTCAGCCAACGCCAACAATCTATCCTTCGTTTCTGCACGCGATTCCGGTACGGTCGCCGTTGCAGAGGTCGCCCGTCGTGCAGCTGGAGCGGAAGTAGCCTTTGAGCCAGGCGCCGCGGTACCACATGCCCGTGGAGACGGTCATGTCGTCCTTGGCATCGGACCCCTCCTCGGGGCAGACGAGGTCGAGCGCCTCCCACGCGGCCTCGACCTCGCTGCCGTGGCAGGGGTTCCAGAGACCCCAGTTGCATATCGCGATTCGGACGTCGCCGAAGTCCATGTACTGGTGGCTGAAGGGACTAACCCCGCCTTGCTCGCTGTCGCACCTATTTTGTTTACACATGTCTTAGCTAAGTAATTATTCGTTGCCATCCTGAAAGGGCTGTAGGGACTGAGGGACTCAAGCAAAACTTACCAGTCTTTGAAGATGTGGTAGGCCGTGTCGAACGTCTTCTTGTCTACCCGGGGGGCTTGCTGCAGTGAACGATGTCCTTGACGAAGCCGCCGGGACCAGCGGCGCTGGTTGCCGTCTTCTCGGGTAGACCCTGGGCCATTCTCTCGGCCGCCTCCTGGTACTGCTTATTGACGATCTCTTTGGCCTTGGCGACGCGCTCAGGGGTGGCGATTTCGAGGTACTGGACGTCCGGCTTGCCAAGCATCCGTGGCTGGCTCAGAGGGGATCCGAAGACGGGGGAAAGAAGAGCCCAGAAGAGCGTTAGAGCGACGATGGAAGCTCTCATCTTGGGAGAGTAGGGGGGTTAGGTATGATGTGGGAGTTCTGTGTGGAATTCTGGGATTCAAGGAAGTTGACTTGGCTAGGAGCACGTAACCAACCGCCTGCTGTCTGGTTAGATGCTTTGGAGAGGAAAGTGTCTACAGCATCATCCTGGCTATGGGGGAAATCCAGAGCTTATATACATTTTCAGTGAATCTCCATTCAAGTCGAACAACTTTTACGTTGTTACTTTGAATAAGGAGAAGCTGCCTGCCCCCTTAAATTCACTTTTTGCGGAGGCGCTTTAGGGGCTTGGAAGAAGCTAACCCTGCAAGCATGACAATGCTTTCATTGCATTCAAGGCAAGCATGTATCAGCAGCAATTCATTGTAACACACTGCATATGGTTCAATTGAATATTGAGAAGGCGCCCTGCTGTGTTGGGGAGAGAGAATAGTAGCCAAGTTCTGGGAACAACATTTTCTAGTCCAAATGACGTATGAAGCACTTGTTTCTTAGCGGCAAACCGCCCTCTGGACACAATTTCCGCTTGTAAATCTAACTTGCGCCGAAGACTCGCCCATATGGTTTTCCAAAGTGGTTGCCGGTGATACACATAGTCCCCGCTACGAAGCGCCGCAAAGATCCCGACAATACCAGCAAGCGGCCATGAAGACCGCAACCACTGCGACGACGTTTGATCCGCGTAGAGCTTGGACGCCCCGGCACTCACCTTGTCGTAAATAGACGGCAGTGTCGTGGCCCCGTACTTCTGCCTCAGCGCCTCGTACCACGGTCCATCGTACAGATGCCAGAACTCCCCCTCGGTGTAGTAGTTCTGCGAGTAAAGGACCTTGCGACCCTGCAGCTCTCGAAGACGCTGTTCCAGATCGCGGTTCTGCTTGACGAACGTGGCTGGGTCTTGCGATGCTCTGCCCCAGAGCCCTATATTGAGCATAGGCTGCGGCGCCTCGCGAAGGGCACTGTTCCCGGACGTACAGCAGGGGTGGAAGGTCGGGCCTTGCATTCCCCGAAGAGGACAGACCCACAAGGGCCAGATGTTGAGGTTTTCGACAGTATACGCTATTAGGTCCTGGGCAGTCGAGTAGGGGAGGACAAGGTCCTGGATCATGAAGCCCAGGTACGCTTTGGCGCCGTGTAGCGCTCGGTACAGCATCCGCGCATGCAGGAAATCGTCCAGGAACCACCGCGTCAGTCCGTTGAACGGCACGAAACCGAAGTACCTAAAGCTCTCGCGGCCTATCCAGAAACCACCCCGGTCGTAGCGGAACAGATAGTCTCTGATTGGTATGTAGTCCACCATTGCACGACCATCTCCAGGAGGGTTCTGGACTCGTTGTTGTACGTGCATGTAGAACCATGGGTCCCATGGACGACTGAACGTCTGGAGACGCACTGAAAGCGGTCTCTCGTCGGCCAGTACCCCTGTCATCACGACCCCCGAGTTCCTCGCGAAAACGATGCCGTCAACGTAGTTGTTCTCGGAGTTCTCGGTCTCTTTCCTGATGGATTCCACAGTTTCTTCTATGCTCGACGTCGGATGATATGTCAGGCTCACATAGGGTTTCGCCGGGACGAGTCGCAGCTCGAGCAGCGTGGTAATCCCCAGTGTACCTGCAGCTCCTGCCGCGCCGTAGAACAGGTCCTCGTTCTTAAATTTCGACGCGCGCACAACCCTGCCATCGCCAAGAATCATCTCGACCCAGTTGACCGTATCGCTAAAGTAGCCGTGCTCGAAAGAGCTGCTCTCGCCGGCCGAGCCTGCGAATCCTCCTCCCACGGTGATGCCGGGGAATTCCATCACTACTGGAGGCATGAGCCCGTCTTGCAACGTAGCATCGACCAGCTTGTCCATCGTGACGTTCGGCTCGACCACGGCGGTCCTGGTTCGAGGGTCTATCTTCAAGATGCGGTCGAGGGGGCTGATGTCAACTACACGGTCCCCGTGGGCTGGCCGGGTACTGTTCGTCGAGCCATGTAATATGCGGGAGCCTTGCTGCCGCTGGTAAAAGCTTCGTACCTTCGCTGCGATGGCATCTACAAGAGATTCGTGGATTTCGTAGTCCTTGGAATACTCCATAATGAAAAGGGCGAGGCGTTCTGATCTTCTTCTGTTGTCGTGAACATTCAATGATGCAAGACAAATTGAACATTTTGACGATGAGGAACTTACTGAAAAGGTTGCGGTGGGTTTCTTTTGTTTCCTTCGCTCAGGGTGAATAGGCTTCTATTCTTCCGGAAATAGAGTCATAAGGTAAGAATGTAAGTTGGCTTGTCCAAACTCCCACCCCCTAGTCGATTGGTATGTTGCTTTTGCGTTGGTAACACCTCAAGGACCCCTGTAAAGAGCCTCGGAGGATGCAGTTTGACAAACATCCGATCCATGCCGCAAAGGAGCAACCTTGTCCTCCGGATTCGGTTCAGCTTAGAGCACCTCTTCACCATCGCACTTCCTTTAAGGACAATGCCGAACTTCCTCCACTATGTTCATCGTGGTTGCAGCCTAACATTAACAGTTGGATAAGGTGTTGGGATCTGATTTAGCATGTTGACCAAAGTTCTGTAGCGGATCGTCGATGTAAACAGTCTCCTTATCGCCTGGGCACGAATCTAATTGTTTGAATCCAGATCGGGAAATTCACCAGATCCACATTGTTGCCTAGAATTGATGCCTACCTAGATAATTGGACATAATGACTCCTATATGATCCCAATCTCTTCGCTGTATCTCGCGGACCTTGTCAACTTTGCTCTTGTTCCTCTCCGCACTGAGCAATCTACCCCTATCTATACATAGGTGCCTAATCGCCGCAGCTCCTTAGCAGCTGAATGGAGCCAAGATGGAAAAGCCGGGGTGGACGGTCTGCAAATACTTCCCAGAAGGGTGCTACGGGACTCACATTGCGAAGATTTTCCGTCATGGGCCAAAACAGGCATTTCACATCACCAAGGCACTCTATGAGAAAGCCGAGAAGCGAAACCTGGACCTTACCGATGACGAAGTAGGTTATCACAATTGCATCAACATATCCCTTTTCAAGCGAATCATAGTAATACTGATGCGTAACTTCATACAGCGGGCCGTGTTGCTAAGCCGGGGCGACACAGTGGGCAAGGCCCTGGCGCAGCCTCAGTCTCTGACCCTGGCCGAGAGGTACGAAGTGCTGGGCTGGGGCCCTCCCGAGGAGCTGTACGCGTCCATCCGCCGCGCCTCGGGGGGCTCGATCAGCCGGCCCCGGGAACTATTCGACAAAGCCCGCGCGTCGGCGCCGTCGTACGAGTCGCTGACCCTGGACGAGCTGGAGCTGCTGATCCTGGGCTTCCAGACCCTCGAGGTCTATAAGGAAAAGCGTTTCTGGCATATGTTCCCGGGCAATGAGGAGGCGCGCAATCTGGTCTGGGCGCAGCAGGAGGGCGTCGATGTCGCGGCGGCGGCATGCAAGGATCTCCTCCGGGACGTGTTGAATGACTGTTGGAGGGATCCCCGGATCCGGTGGGAGAGGTATGCCCGGTTCGACGCGGCCGAGAGGAATGGGGAAACGGGGTTGCTGGTGCAGGAGTTCCCGCCTCTTGGGTGCCGCCCTACCCCATGCGGGCCATTCATACCGCTGCCGCCACAGCCGCCGCCTTCTCGCGCGGAAGCCTCTTCTTCCTCTTTGCCTACAGGAACATCTCCCCCGGTCCAGCCGACGACGACGGCCGCCGACGCCCCCGGGGTATCACCCATGGACTGGATGCTGCGGACACACGGCATTGCCTACCCGCCGCCCCCGCTATCCGTGCAGAACCAGGAAGACCTGATGAAATGGCTCGGGGCGCTGCGGGAGGTCATGGACAAGGCTGCCTATGACCGCATGACGGACGAGGAGATAGCGGGTCTCGAAGCACATCCCGAGCGGCTGAGCCAGGAGGCAAGGGACCAAGTGGCGAGGACGAAAGAGGAGAGGAGGCAGGATCCAGATTACAAGACGAATATGTTCGAAAAGTACATGGCGGACTCCGTGCCGGCTCAAGCACACCCACGTAGGGAAAGTGTCTTCCGAAGATAGAAGAAAGAAGCTTCTTCACTCGCTTCCCGCCATCGCAGCATTGGGAATCATCACACACATCTGCTCCGTTTCTTCTCAAGCTGAGATGCATGCCAAGTCCCCGCGGGGGTGTCCCTTCAGCTTGACTCAACAAACACCCAAATCCTTCACCTTGGCAAACATGGGGCAGATCAAGGTGCATAAATTGGAACGGGTTGCATTGAATACTACGGGGATAATTCTTCAGCCTCAATGGAAGAAGCGTATATGGACGTTCGAGCACGGGTTGGATCCGCGTTTTTCCTTGCGGAGAGCTCTGTTCGCCGTTTCCTACGAATTGCAAACACATTCAATTATGCTACAGTGTTTCCTCGGCGTGCAGATTGGTGACGATCAGCCAGATATGTTCCAATCAGTCTCGTTGAGCAAACATGCATGCACCAAACTCGAAAGTCACACGGCACATGTAGGATCGCGGGCTCTCTCCTGCAATGGTGGAAGAATATTCACAGGCACAACAGTTGTGGCTTTTCTGCAGTCGCCGCCGCCGCCGCCGAAGTTGTCCACCGCGACATGAATCTAGAGTCAACTCTTCTCCCGAGCGGCCAACGGAGAGGGTCAGCTAGCGGACGATATTGATTTAAGTGCATTTGTTGCAAGCAAGTTCCTGGAGTCGAAGGAGGCTGGCAGGGTTGGGCTTCAGCGGCAGGTCAGGTCAGTTCAGAGCAGATGCGTTGGCAGCTGCTGAGCATGGCTGGGCCCCCCTAAAACATCCCAGAGCGTGCATTGAATTCAGATGGACAGCGCCATCAAGTGCAACCACCACACCCAAATACAGAGCAAAGCGGTGCGACATCTACATGCATGTTTGAGTTATCGCCCTATGGTTGACGGTCGGCGTCTTGAGCTCCCAGCTTGCCAGATGTTGTGTCTCGGCGAGAATGCTGCTGTGCACCCCCGTACGGGACACACGGATGAGGTAAGCATATGTTGAGTTCAGGGGTTGCATGCGGAATGGAATGTGCGACCTTGGCACCACTTCCCCGGCTCTCAAGGCAATTGAGTTCAGATGAAGTGCAAAACGAACTCGTCTGTGAGCGCCGAATAGGGACGTGGTTGTTCATTACCTTTGGATTGGATCTGCCGTTCATCTAGGATCTGATCTCCCAATACCGGGTAGAACATGTCTCGGTTGAAGTGGCAGAGCTTGCAGCCAGCTCGCCATCAAGGTCTAGACAGCATCCGTCCTTCCATTGGCAGACGGCACAGAGGAGGCTGCCACCCATACGTTGCGTAAGCAGCTGCAACAGTATGTAGAGCACTGACATGCGTTTGTCACACTTGATACCAACCTACCTACCTCAAACTGACCAGACTGAGCTGGCAGGCGGTAGGCCAAGTGCGGAAGTGGATGGCGCAGCATCTGCGACGGACGGGCGTGTCGAAGCAGAGGAAGTCCCAAGCAATTTGCCCACGATGTTTGATCAAAATAGGATAGCTCGCCCGAGGTAGACCAGTAGAGAGGTAGCCAGGCAGTAGCGGTAGCGGTAGCGGTAGTGAGCGGTAGATTATTGCTGACCTTGATTCCCTTTGCTTTCCGCAATTAGTGCCACAGCAGACAAACACTTGGCGGATGGGTTATGCCGAGAGAAGTGTTCAAATGTTGTTTTTTAGCGACTTGGCCTGCTTGGCGTCGTCTGTTGGACGGGGGGAGGGCTTTGGCACTTATCTACGGATACGCGCGTCCTAAATTCCCGAGTCAGTTCCGTGGGCTGTTTGTTGGTTGCTGTACTCCTATTGCTTTTGCCAAGCAACTGGAAGTATTATTGAAATCAATAGACCGTTGCCTCCTCTTGGGAATTCATCAGACCGCCGAATGTTTCTGCAAGCCACGAGAAACAGGAGTTTGTCGCCATGGCATTTATTTGGCAGAGCATGAATGAAGAATGCCGTGTTGTGTGTTGTGTGTTGTGTGTGTGTGTTTGAATGTTTGACTGTTTTCTAGTTTCTGCCGTCGGGTTAGCGCTGGTGTGTTTCATCAAGCCCCCGACAGACGCGCTGTGGTTCGCTGTCAGGTACCCGTGCAAGCCGCAACTTTGCCGGCCAGCAAGTGTAGGTAAGCAAGCTCTCATTTGATTGATTGAGTAAAGTGCCGTTACAGGCATGCCCCTCGTGGGTTAGTGCCTGTAGTGCCTGGTGTGCTTGCCTGCAGTGTGCCTGCAGGCCCTAATGGCCCTGATTGCCCCCCCAAGTGTAAGTGGCAGCCAATCTACTTGACGAGGCGGTGGGTCTCTTGATCATCGTCATTTTACCCGCTCGCCAGTGCCTAGGGTGCCTAGGGTGCCATGCCTAGGGTGCTTGGCGTCCTCCCTTTTCCCTCCAACCAAATGAACCGATCATCTCATCTTTCGTCCCTTCTTGGTAGAAGCTTAAACTCAAACGGACCCTGCCAGCCCCTTTCATCTCGTTTTTGGGGTGACTGTCTTCCAGTCTGTCTCTGCCAGTCTCTCTCTCTCTCTCGTTCTCTCTTTCTCGCCAAGTGCCTGCATGTACCTGTGAGGCGGAGCGACCGGTCGCATAATGTTGCAGGGGAAATGGGCATCATCAAATCATCTGTCCCCGACCGTTGCGGCGCGCCGTTGCAATGGACTTCCCAGTGATGCTTCATGCGCTGGTCCTCGTTCGCCTCCCGCCTCCTCCCTCTCCGCGTGCGTAATCACATCACCTTGTGCCTTGTCACGCTGCCCACTGCCATCGTCTTCTTCCTTTCCCCGCCAAGCCCCCGAATCATGAGCCGAGATCTTCGCCAGTCGACCGACATTCAGCCTCCTCCCGCCTTGGTCGTAGACTTGCATGTTGACGATCTCAATGGGTATGTCATAGCTTGGCACCCCAAGTGGATTGCTGGAAGCCCCTCCCGCAGGGATCCCGACTGGATCCCGTTCGCTCTGCTTCTCCATCCGGCCAATTCGAGCCTCTGCGCATTTCGTCTTTCGTCTTTCCTGGCCTCTCTTGGCCTTTGTCCTCAATCTCAGTCGCTCGTCTGGCCCCAGTGCGTGGCCCATTCATGACATCTCCCGACCCCCGACCGGGGCCCTGCTGATTGGACGATTGCACGATTGGCCCTGCCCTGCCCTGCCGCAAAGCAGTGGTGCAGTAGTAGTAGTAGTAGTAGTAGTAGTAGTACTGAGAGGTCAGGATACACGGCAAGTTGAATTCGCCCAGAAAGCCCCCCCATTGGATCTTCTGTGGTGACCCGACCGGGACCCAACCAGACTGGACGTGACCTTGTCTTCCCTCCGTCGTGCCCCGTCAGCCAACCAATACTTTATTAGAGGCGGTCCATTGCCCTTTTGCTTTTGCTGTCTCTGCTCTGGTCTCTCTCCTCCAACAAGAGTTTACATTCTTTTGACTCTTTGCTCATAGACGCCTCGTTCTCTCGTTTTTTCCTGGTCGATATCTGCAAGCACATTCATTCGTTTCTACCTGCTGTCTAGCCCTGTCGCTGCAGCATTTCCCTCCTTCTCGCTTTTTAGTCTCTGCCTCTGTATCGCATCGCATCGCATCACATCGCATCCGCCTCACGGGAACTTGACGTTTCCTCGTCGTGTCGTCGTCGTCGTTTCGTCCGTCTTTCCAGCTAGTTCCAGCAGAATAGCTACTCGATATCCTCCCAGTCATTGTCGTCGCCCAACATGCATTTCCCTACGACTACTGTCCTGGTGACCGCGGGTCTGGCCGGCCTCGCCGCCGCCGCCCCGGCCCCGAATAACGCTCCCCGTACCGTCTCGATCAACCAGATCCTCAACCCCCACTACAAGCACCACGGTAAGAACAAGCGTCGCGGCCAGAGAGTCCTGGCCAAGACCTACATGAAGTACGGCGCCCACATGCCCGCCGGTCTGGCCAAGATCATGACCGCCCTGCACATCCCCCTCGACGCCTTCAACATCGGCAAGCGCAACGGCACCCACGGCAGCGTCCCCGCCGTCCCCGAGAAGGACGACATCCAGTACCTCACCCCCGTCCAGATCGGCACCCCGCCCCAGACCCTGAACCTCGACTTCGACTCGGGCTCTTCGGATCTCTGGGTCTTCAGCTCCGAGACGCCCTCGCGCCAGGTTAACGGCCAGGCCCAGTACGATCCCACCAAGAGCAGCACCTCCAAGAAGGTCGACGGCCAGACCTGGTCCATCTCCTACGGTGACGGCAGCGCCTCGTCCGGTGTTGTCTTCAAGGATGTCGTCCACGTCGGCGACGTCTCCTTCCCCTCCCAGTCCGTCGAGGTCGCCCAGAAGGTCTCCAGCTCCTTCTCGTCCGACGAGAACAACGACGGTCTCCTCGGTCTCGCCTTCAGCAAGATCAACACGGTCAAGCCCGACAGGCAGACCACCTTCTTCGACAACGTCATGAGCAACCTCGAGAAGCCCCTCTGGACTTCCGACCTGAAGAACGACGCCCGTAAGTACTTACGAAACTAGACGACACCGCTGTCGCGATATCCTGCTAACACCACTACCTCGTAGCCGGCACCTACAACTTCGGTTACATTGACGAGGAGGCCTACACTGGCGAGATCAGCTACGTCCCCGTCGACAACTCCCAGGGCTTCTGGTCGTTCGAGGCCAGCGGCTACGCCATCGGCAACAAGAGCGTGCCCCTGAAGTTCCAGGGTATCGCCGATACCGGTACTTCTCTGGCCATGCTGCCCCAGGAGGTCAACACCGCCTACTACAGCCAGGTCCCCGGTGCCTCGATGAGCTACTCGCTCGGTGGCTACGTCTTCCCCTGCGACGCCAAGATCCCCGACTTCACCTACAAGGTTGGCGATGTCTCCATCACCATCCCCGCTTCGTTCATCAACTACGCCGAGGCCGACGAGGACGGCAAGAAGTGCTTCGGTGGCATCCAGCCCGACACCGACATTGGCTTCTCCATCTTCGGTGACGTCGCTCTCAAGGCCGCCTTTGTCGTCTTCGACGCCGGCACCGAGTCGACTCCCCGCCTCGGCTGGGCCAACAAGGACTTGTGACTCTCTAAGCCTTCCGGTGGTGAGACATCAACCACTGGTGGCGAAAACGAAAAGTCTACCAACGAGAAGGACGCTAGTCAGCAACCCGCCGAACCTCAGCCCGAGATTCAACAACCTCAGCACCAGCCTAGCAACGGCACTCAGCCTAGCAACGGCACCCAGCCTCAGCATACCCATCAGGACCAAACCCAGCAGGAACCCACCAAGTCCTGCAAGGCGAAGCGCGCCAAGAAGGCGTAAGTGAGTGAAGTAGCGGTCGTTTCGATAACGAGAGAACGACGGAGAGAGAGCAGAGAGACAACCGAGATGGGAGAAGGGTGGCCCTGAGGAGGATCTTCTTTTTCTGAGGGGATATCTTCATGTCCTCCGTGTCATGGCCACGAGCATGCTTTTTTTCGGTGTAATTTATAATGATTTGTAGATGATGATGTCGAGGCTTTGAGAAGCTGCGGTCATGCATTTAGATCCTCACGGGGCCCGAAAAACTATCTCAAGCAACCCAGTTGTGTCGTTGCCGGTGTCAAAAGCAAGATTCCCAACAATAAAGAAGCTTTTCTTGCCTGTCAAACAAACGTTTCTATTCTCTACCTATGCATTCTTCTGTCTCGTCTGCCATGGCCGCGTTGTTATTGTGGCTAGTATGTTGTCACCGGTTGTCGCTAACAACGGCGTGTTGCTATGCTAGCTACATAGGTGCTAGGGGTCGCTGCGATCTAGGTAGCTCAACGGTTAGCTGGAGCTTGCTGGTTTGTCGCTACATTCTTACAGGGGTCGCTCCGAACCCATGAGCTTCCCATGCCGAGCTCGGTAAAGTCTAAATCCGCTGGCTGAGTGGGAGGCAGACGACGCAGTATTGATATCCATCCATCCATCCATCATCCCCCAACTGCGTCTTCCACGGATTGGCGCATTTCGGATGGGTCTATCTATCGTACATAAAATCGGCATCAATCTACGCGCCATCCATACCTCCTACGATTCCACATGGATAACCTCGCGAAACCAAAATCTGCAACCACCAACTCGTGCGAGGTGCTTGCTGCTCGCTCGCCCGCAACAGGTAGTAACCCCCCGACTTGACTCTTTTCCCAGCCCTTGGCATCAGCCCACCAATCAAAACAGGTGGAGCGAACTAATTAGGAAAGCTAATGAGGCATTCCACAACACCTCCTAACCGGCTCTCGCTCTCCCTTTTCTTCCTCTATTTGCCAAGAACGTAATCAATTATTTTCTCTGTTTGGCTTGCTTGCTTGCTTGCTTGCTTGCTTGACTTTCACAGAACGGACTTCACCGCCACCAACTTCCCAAGGGGTTTGTTGATCGGTCGGTAAGAGTTGGTAAAAAGTCGGCTAGTTGGTTCAATGATTTGCAACTTCTGGTTTTTTGGCAGGGGACGGGGTATGTATGTATACCAGATATGGGCTGATCGCGGGAATGCGACTTTTCCCGGTGGCTCTCTCTTTTCCCCTTCTCAGATCGGCGGATCTCCCTCCTCCCATTACGATCTGCGATACATAACCTACCATGTGACTTTGGAACGCAGCGGCTTTGGCGCGTTCTTCAATGCCTCCCACCTTCCGCAGTCGGTAACTTTGCAGGGGATCGGTCAATCACGACAATTTTGCCCCGTCTTCCCTGGTCTTCCTAAGAGTTTCTTTCGGTATCACGTGTATGCATGCGTTTGGCATGCCTCCCCCAGGCAAGAGATGATTTGCGGCTACTGGCTTTGCTTACATAAGTAACATTATAAACACACACCGAGCTTTCTGCAGAGAGAGAGAGAGATTGGTAGCGAGATATGGTGGTCACTGCTTCCTTCCCCCTGTGGGGAAAGGATATGTCCGCTTCCCAGAACCTCTTCCCTCCTACGTGAGGTTTTCGAGGGGGCAGCCGGTCGGGGAAACTTGGACTCTGGCGATGGGATCGGCAAGACGGCAAGGTCGGTGACCTCGGTGACAGTTCAGCCCACTGGGGGTATTTAGATAGGGAGAGAGGTTGATTGATTTGATTTTTGATTTTGATTTGGTAGCGAGCGGGACGAGCAACGAGCGTGGCGGGGGGCCTCTCCTCCCGGAAAAGGGGAGGGGTCGGGATGCGTCGTCGCGACTCGCGATGATGATGATGAGCTGGCTGCTGTCTTGGCTGGCCCTTCTGAACGAGATGAGATGAGATGAGGGCGTGGGTGGCATTTCGCTTTCTTCCGTTTCTTTATTTCCTTTTCTCTGTCTCTCTTCCTTTCTCTTCGTCGCAGACTCGGCCGAGACCAGTCCGGCGAGGGAGATAAGAAGAAAACCCAAACCCGGCCGTTTCTGGTCTTTGGATGCGCTGTTGTGGCCCCATGCAAGCACGCATGCATGCGCGTTGCTGTCGTCGTGCGAGCCAATTGACCGGTAGCTGCTGGCTGCTTTCTTACTTTATGCAGCAGCGGTGCTTGCTGCCCGACCGACCTCTCTGCCAGTCTTGGTTCTTTTTTTCCTTTTGCTCGGTTCGTCGACAACACCACCGGCGATCGGTGTAGTCAAGGTGATTGAGGGTGGTTGGTTGGTCGAGTAAAAGCAAGTAAGTACTTACATATGTGAGAATCAAGCCACATCACGTATGCACCCCTGCACTGCACTGCGCGAGCAACGCGAGAGTCAGTCGCGGCATTTCATCCATTACTCGGGTCATTTTCTAGTGGTAGATTCATGTGTTGCATATACGATGCTTGGCGGAAGGCCCCGATGCTTTATTTCAAGGAAGCCACCATGCAGTTTCGAACGGCTGCGGCAATGAAAAGCTATTCTGGTGGTGGTTGAGTTTGGGAAGGATTCGCAGTGCAGTGTCTTTCGTTCCCAACTTACTTGAGTAGGGTAGACCAGCTTGTTCCCTGTTGGCGAATCATAAACAGAATCCTTCCAAACCATGTCTCCATCGCCATGGCAAGTATCTGCTTTGCCTTTTTTCTTGATTCTTCATTTCTTGCAAAAGATTCTTGATGGACATGAAGAGGCTGCAGTTGTAGTGAGCTGGCTGGCTGACTGACTTCAGAAATGCAGCCGCAACTCTGCAAACCAGCCGACCGGTCGGATCATATCTCGTGCAAATCCGTCCATCCATCCGGTACTGCGGAGAATGTCGTTGCTGCCGACGCGATGCTATTGGCGGTCGATCAGCGGTAGCCGGCATACGTAAGGTAGGTAGGTCCTTGTTTTTTATGTATGCCGTCACCGGAAAGAGACGGCAGCACATGCAGGTCGGAGGTGTGTGTGAACGCAACCCCCCATATGAGCCGCACGGCTCTGTACTTTCGCCAGCCAGGTACGACAGCACATGCTACCACGTATCAAGCAGCACCTGTGCGCGAGCACGATGATTACATATTCATCATCTAGCCTCGAAAAGTAGCAGCAGTAGTCGATGATCCTAATGCACGAACCGCCAGGAAGATGTGATGAACCGGTTGCAACTAAAGAGGGGAGAGTAAGCTCTTTTTCTACATCATCAAGGTCGATGATTAGTAAACGGGTTTCACGTTTGTTTTTATGCTTCACATGCACCGGAGGGATGCTAGGCTAGGTACGTGGTTTCAAACACTGGTGTGTGCGGGCGGAAAGGCACCAGACCAAAGCCACATGCAAGCCATCATATAAAGTTGGACTCCTTCTCCTCCTCCTCCTTCTCCGTCCCCCCGCCACCGCAATCTAGAGCGTTACGCCCGCGAATCTCCCCCAATATTTAGTAATCATAAAACGTGTTGCTCCTCTTCCCTTCCGAGCGTCGTCATGAGCAAAAAGCGATGGAGCTGGGACGTGTAAGCCTGACACTGACAGATAGACACCGCTTGGCAATCGAGGCCGTGCGACGTCGGATATGGCTGGTAACCGGCGGAGGGCCAGAGTGAGAGAGAGAAGAAAACGGTGGAGGTGATGGAGCAGCCAGAAGGCAATAGCGATGAGGGGAAGATGGGGAACTTTTCTGTTTTCTTAGTTTGGGCACCAAGCCAGTTCGATGCAGACAGACATATGCAATGCATGTCGCAGCCGCGCATTTTGAGCATATTCGCGCCTACGCTAATCGGCTTGCTCAGATACCTTTCCATCCAACCGCCTCCGCCTCCGCTACCTCCTCCTGTATGCAGCTGGATGGAATGGAATGGGGAGGCGGTGGGAAAAAGATAACGGCGCCGCTCCTGCACACTCGGATAGCAAGTTTCCAATCTACTTTGTTCCCGGCCTCTTTTTCTATTCTTCTTTTTCTTCCTCCTCTGCAGTCTTAGGTTTTGGAACGAAAATCCAGGTGGCCGGTTCTTGAGCATCTGTTCTCCTCGGCCTATGTGATTCCCACCCGCATCCTGGAGATGCTTGTATAAGATTCCCATCCGTCCGTTCGTCTCGTAACCGCCTGGCGTGTGTCAAGTTTCTTCGTGGGCGTTGCCAACTGAGTGTGTGGTGGCGTTTGGGTCCTCCTACGGCGGCGTACACAGCAGCAGCGGCTGTAGAGTGTTTGTCATTCGAGAAGCAAACATCATCAACAACATCCCTTTTCTAAGCCAGCCCCGGCAACTCATCTTTACTCCTTTTTTTTTCTTCGCTTGGCCTTCTCTTTCTTTTCCATCCTTATCTTGGTGCGATACCCTCTTATACAGTAGTCGGGGGTTGAGAACCACCAGACGGGAAAAAGGGGAGCTAGAAGGAGAGAAGGAAGATAACAAGCCAACCAACATGACGACGACGCTCTCCCTGTGCCTCGAACTGGCCATGGTCCTGCTCGTCTGCACCTCCCTCATCGAGGTCGGCCTGATCAGCACGACCCTGGCCTGGCTGCACACCACCGCGAGCGCCGGCTTCCACTTCTACGACGGCGTCAGCCCGGACTCGCCCCAGTACACGCTCGCGGGCTCCCCGGCCCACTTCCTGATCAACCAGGTCTACGTCGCGCTCGCCGACGCGGGCGGGGCCGCTTTCCTGTTGGTGTGCGTCGGCGGGTTCCTCGCCCTCTGGGCCCGCCGCCGCCACCTGAGGCTGTACCACCGCAACAGCTACCACCTCCGGCACGCGTCGAGCCTGGCGTCGCGGGCGCTGCTGTGCTGCTACTACGCCTGGGTCGGGCTGCAGATCCCGCTGCTGCTCTTCACGGCGGCGACGATGGGGTACGTGTACAACGTGACGGCGGCGCGGCAGGGGCAGCCGATCCGGCTCGAGGCGGCGATGAAGGCCTCGTCCAACTCGTCAGGGGGCACGGCGGAGCCGTACCCGCTCGACTCGTGGACGCCGCAGAGCTGGTTCCCCGCCGTGCTGGACCTGGACCTCGTCGAGAGCCGCGGCGACGTCAAGGGCGCCGTCAGCATCATGCGCGGCTGGCTCTGGAACCTGTGCCCCCTGCTCGTCATCCAGCTCGCCGTCGTCGTCCTGGCCAAGCTGGAGCTGGTGCAGTGGCGGCGGGCGCGGCAGACGCGGACGACGCACGAGATCAAGCGGCTGTCCCGGGTTTGAGTCGAGCAATAGTGAAGGAAGTAATGTGGGGGGAAAAGCCGGAGGATGCAAACATTAACCAACCTTCGGCATGAGGAAGCGAAATATTTCAGGTTTATTGAAATCAAGACTGTCGACGAATATACCATGCACGGCATGCAATTGGTACTTTTGCTGAGCCCCCTCCAAAGGTCAACCAGGACGGACCTGCCGCGTTCTAGGAAGGGGAAAACGAAGCGACCTGCTCTGCCTGGTCTATTAAAGGATCAATGGGTATACTCTAATGGGTGGCATTATGGAACTAAGAGAACGGCGAACACTGGGCCCGCAACCCCAGGACCTGGCTTGCAGGTAGGCGGCCATCATACCCGGTACGAACCGTCACGATGACTCATCTCGCTGGCGTAAAGGCGCATATATGAACGATCAGAATAGATCCAAAAAAATTCTTTCCCCCATTACCTATGCATCTACCTGTAACTCTTACTTGTGAAGCTGATTGGGGGGGTATTAGGTACGGGGAGCTGGTTCTTCTCACGCAAGGCCCAAACAAACTTCTCTCCCCATAGGTCCTTGCCAGTACTCTAGAACACCCAAGAGGCCCTGGAGCCTCACCAGGGCCCCCGTCAGGACCAAGACGTGCATCAGGTTATGGCTCTGCCCGACGTAGTCGAACGTGCCCGGGAACCAGCGCTCGGGGATCCTGGCAGCGTAGACGGCCGAGCCCGAGAAGTTGATGACGGCCAGTCCAAGGAAGCTCTCAAGCCCCATCATGCTGTTGAGTAACGGGTAGCCGTATAGCACAAGCCCGTGGGCGATAGGGGCAAATAGGCTTGCTCCTAGGAACAGGTATAATAGAAACCGTGTCGTCCGGTACGCAGGCTGTCGGAACTTGGGCCGCAGGGTGAAGACGCCGCATCCGAGAGCTGTGGCTGACAGGAAGCCCATATATGCCGTTTCAAGGCCTTCGTGGCAAATGAAGGCGAAATGCGCCCCTGAGACACCGGTTCCCCACAGCACAAGTACGATGCCCAGATGATCCAGCTCATTGCCAAACTTGTGCATCCCTGGACTGTGGTCCGAAAAGGTATGGAAGAATGTCGAGAGGGCGAAGCAAACGATGACAGCGAGGTAGTACACCGCGAGCGCCAACCCATCCCCAAATGAGACATCGTGAATGAGGCGCTGGTATAGCAGATATTGGAGAGAACTCCAAAGGAACCAGATCGCGCCAAGCAAATGAGACCAGATGTTTGCTGTGAAGTGCCTGTTCAGCTGCAAGACCGTATGACGAGCTCTCGGGGAGCAGGAATGCTCACCAGTCTCGTTATGCGCTTGGAAGACACTCCTGAGCGACTCGGAAAGAGAAAAGCTCGCAGCACTGGAGGTTCATGTCAATCCATGCGTTTTGCCCCGCCTTGAAGGACCCCTTAGGCCAGGCCTGCTCAAGCGACTTACCGGTAGCCTGTGACGATGTACTCATTGTCGCTGTGGAGGAGGAGAGAAGCCTATGTCAGCCAGCGAGCGCGTATGAAGACAATCGATACTGCAGGCAGTTGTTGGTTTTGCACACACGTACCGCTGCCATGGTACTACAGGGGAAGAGTATATGTAGGTTAGTCAGATGGTACATTCGGCACGGATTCGTTAAGAATGACATACGGATCTCGCTCCATGTAAGCAGCCTCGGCCTTGCCTGTCTCCTGGATCCTGATGTCATTTCAACAAGGCAGCAAACGTGGTGTGCGAGTAACGAGGCATGTTTCCCAGTCACGACTCGGTCAGACCTTGAGCGTCTGTCCTTTGGTGATGCTTAAGCGCCGGTCGGGACGGCTGAGATTCTGCCCCCGCATTCCGGCCGGGCGTTGGTTGCAACCCCTCGCCAACTCAAGCCATATTGATACTACCACCATGGTTTCTTTCTTCTAGCCGCAAAAGCGGGGGATGGCTCCAAAACAGTTCAATGATACGATACATTACTTACAATAGTGCACATGCCTACCTCTGTAGTCCGCCGTGCTCCAACCTGTACTGCCAAACCGTGAAAGTGTCCTGACGCCGTGACTTGCGTCCGCGCCGCCAAGACCTTCTCCTTGACTCAATCTGACCCAAGAACAGACTCAGCTTCAGAATGTTCTATATTCCCGATTCTGTTTTTTGCCACCCATCTGCATCCGAATGAATCTGATGAGTTTCGTGTTTGCCCAGGTGGGCAGGAACGTGGGATAACTTCCAAGTTGAGATGGGATGAGTTCAGCCCGGCCTTGGCCCGAGCTGGGTTGGAGGCCAAGCCCCTTTTAGCGCGTAGTTGCACTTACAATCTGACTGGCACTTGACTTGCTGCAGGGGCGACAACCACGTCTTCATGGCCTCGAGAGGAAAGGAATTGCAGAACTGTAAAAATATATACAATACGAGTTTACTCATTCAGGAGTATGGATATAGGATAGGAACATATTCAAAACGCTTGCCGTCCACCAACGCCGCCTTCCCCCGAGCTTCCTGCAGCAACCCGGCCAAAGCCCAGCTAAACCCTCAGGGCATTATCCCCATGCCCCATCCGACCCCCTCACCACCCGCCTCCTCTTCACGCCCGCCCTGTAAAAGTCCCCGACCCACGCCGTGATCTGCCTGACCTCGGCCTCCATCGCCGCCTTCACGGGCGGGTGGACCGCGTTCCGCTCCAGCAAGTCGTTGCAGTGCCGCGACCCCTCGATCAGGATGACGGGCGCCTGGGCGTTGCCCCGGAAGGGCCCGCCGGGCCGGAACGTCGACGAGACGCTCGCGGGCCGCCAGGGGTCGTACTGCCCGTTGGACGTCAGCACGCGCGTCGTGTTGGTGTACAGCCAGCCGCCCGTCTCGAGGTTGAGCTGCTCGGCCGTGTCGCCCTTGGCGCTGGCGTACGTGTATTTCCCCTCGCGCGGGAACCACAGCTCGCACTGGCGCTGGTAGTAGCTCGCGTTCACGAGGCGGGAGAAGACTGTCGGCATTCCTGCAGGGGCGCCACTGTGGTTTGTTTCGTGGTCAGCGATTTGTCTGTGTGAGAAACGAAGCCACTTCGAGGGCGACTATATCCGAGTGATGACTTACGTTTGGTAGTAGAAGAAGGGCTCATTGCAGGTCATCCAAACCCAGGTCCGGCCCACGGTATTTTGAGGCGAGTAGTCCTTGAAGGCTTCCATGGAGCCGTCGTACGAGTTGAAACACTGTACGTTCATCTTGCCGGCCCAATCCTTATAGCCATATTGCTCACAGTCTAGCGAGAGTAACGGTCAGCAATGCAGCATTGGCGGCTAGAAACGAGACGGGAAACCCACATCCTGGGAGATATGATGCCTTGAACCACTTGGCAAAGTTGGGGAGTGCGTTTTTCAGCCCAACCCCTTGCTCGCCGTAAGTATAGGTGGTATTGGTGAAAGCACCCTCGATGGCATCGCACATTTGGTAGAACTTGGAGTAGCCTGAGTCGAACTGGATGCTCTGCCAAGCCCAGATAGGAGACGAGATGGCACTAGCGGCGTCGTCGTCCATCTCAAGGTCGTCGACGGCGAACATTTTCTTGACTGTATTCCGCGATGTTAGCAATCGGATCTCATGAACATGCATGATAAAAACATACTACTTAAGCTTGCCACTCCGACTTGGCCATAGCAATTGGGCTCATGTACTTACGGTCTTTCTTATCCTCATCTGAGCCTTGCGTGAAGGTCTTGTCCACATAATCGATGATAGCTGAGTAGTCCGAACTACAGTTCTTGGGCATGCCCTGAGTCGACCGTCAGAAGCTTCGTCCCAAGTATATGACCTTTGTGTCGGTGCGGGCGCGCGGGAATAGGTACTTACATCTTGGATCGGCTGGAAGTACTGCCAGTAGTCGTAGATGGCCTGGAGCGGACCGCTGCTTCCGTGGTATGCCCAGAAGGTACCCGGGGCCAACTGCGCAATATGGAAGTTAGTGTCTGGTGACGCAATTCGCGTACGATTGTTCGCGCTCTCACCCGTTCGATCCAGACTGCTAGGGCGCCAGGGTAGGAACCTCCGGTGAAAACCCAGGGCTGGTAAGTAGTGTTAGCAACTGAATCGACTTCACCGGTTTTGAATCAAATCTCGTACCGCTTGCGGCGCATTAGTCTTGCCGCTAGGGTCGAACGGCAGCTTGACGTTGCGCGCAAAGTTGACGAAGTCGGCCACGCTCTGCTGCAACGTCAAGTACTGCAAGTTTTTGGTGCTCTGCTCCTCGAACGGGCTCGAGTTGCCCCAGTAGCGATCTGTCTTGAGGTATCAGGATTCCGTCACGCAGTAATAGGCGTCGTATTAGGAAGGGGGCTCGCTCATACGTTCAAGGATGATGACTGCGCCGCTGACGGATTTGGCGTACATGCCGGTGAGGGCTTTCTCGGTCAAGTAGCCCGTGTAGCCAGCAGCGGCGACCTCGCCCGGTGTCATAATGACAACCTGTTGACGGTCAGCTCAGGGGAAACCTGCCACAAGTAGGAGAGCTCTTGGTTGGACGTACGGGGGAACCAGGGCCCTTCCAGTTCGTCGCATTGTACCAAAACGACTGGGAGAAAGTCCCGACATCCGGATTGTCGTGGTCAATGTACTGCGTAAAGGTGCCAGTGCCGGTCATGGGGTCGGAGACATCCATCAGGGAAGTCATTTCGTTGTCGGCCAACTCGAGAGGTTCCATCTTGGGCGCCGGCGGGAACAAGCCGAGAGCGGCTTGGAACCACGCAGCACCCGTGAACAGAGACACGAACGCCGAAGTCCTCATCTCGACGACAAAATCGAACCAGATGCGGTAGGGAACACAAAAAGACAGCAACGTCCGACACGAGGAAAGGGCGAGAACCGACGAGATTCAGACCTACCGGAGCAGGAAGCCCGAGGGCGCGTACTGGGGGATCACATAGCTTATAAGCATCTACACACATACCCTACAAGAAAGCGCAAGGCGATAACGGTGCGCGCCATATCCGGATCCTCGTGCGGCATGTGCCGGAGGGCTCTAGCAAACTAATGCAACCTACCTATGCCGAGTCTTGACAATGGACGCAGTATCGAGGGGACTGAACTGCAACCGATCGGCACGGGGATCATATCTGCAGGGCTTTGCGCAAGAAGGCCAATCGCCAGGCTGCCCGCGTATCTCTGACCGGCGGGACCATGAGATAACAAACAGCAAGCAGCCGGCCGTGATGGCCCAACTAGGCAGTAAGCAAAGATCCATCGCCAATGGGCGGTGCTCCCACCCTCGCATGGCCGGTCCATCAGATAGCCTCAGTCCGGAAGTTGAGTTGACGGTTGACCAGTGCCGCAGGACCGCTAAGCCGCTTGTAGAAGGTCCGAGTGCGAGGAGTGCTGCGACTGCAGGGACGGCTCTGCAGCGCCCCGGCGAGGCGGCAGATGAGCTGGGGCATCTGATCAAAGTGTAAAAAGAAAAGAGAGAGAAAAGGAAGGCCAGGATCTAGATAGGGTCATTGTCACTCTCTACTAGGCGAGTCAAGCATGTCAATGTGCGCAACCACCAGAGTCAGTAGAAACTCAGATGGCGGTTGGGTCTTGGCTTGTTCTCGTCATCATGGATTCCTGGCTTGGAATTTGATGGCCACCAGGATAGATAGTCTTTTCAATGTGACATTGTTCATGTCGATCGGGTTTGGTGAAAAGTAGCGATAACCTCAGAACCGACCATCGGCAGGCCTGTCATCACTGTCTTGCTGCGGCGGCTGTGGCACCTGGTTCGCGGAAGCGGGAGGCCACCACCACCTGTGTGCTGCTTTTGATTGAAGAACCTCGCCAACTTTCAGGATATCTCAAGGGAAATTGCAGGCAAACACTAAGTAGATGCAAAAAGTGTTCCAGCAAGAATAGTAGAATCGGGTTGAGTTCCGAATTGGACCAAGCGAGAGTGCCCATTCATTAGGTTAGGTACTGATCTCTTGGGAGTGTTGAACTGCACCCTCTCCAGCCACAGTGAGGTGAGCGAAAGTGGGGCCTACCTTCACCATGCAGCCGCAAAATCGGCAATTCATTCCACCGCCGCCGACCAATTGGACGACCGGGGAAGCTAAGCGTGCCTCCAAGCGGATATGCGCCATTGAGGTTCAATTGGCACCGAGATAGAGCTTGGAAGCCATTGAACGTCTTGACGACAGCGACATCGTCCAAACCCAATTCACCCCTCCCACCCTGCAAAGAGCACGTTCTTTCGACCAGCAAACATGGCCGGAAGCTCTGCCGAGTCTCTGCCCAGTAAGCCATGCGCCCGCCCATCTCGTTTCCCGGTCGGCGATATCTGACAATTCCTCCCACAGAGGCGACCCGCGAGGAGATGCGGGAAGCCAAGCTGCCGATCCAGTACCGCGACAGCTGCGCGAACCTCTTGATCCCTCTCAACCGATGCCGTCAAGATACCTACTACCTGCCCTGGAAGTGCAGTGTACGTTCCATCACCATCGCACCCCCGGCCCGAGAAGACCGAACGACGAGTTCTGGAACGGACGGCCCAGCAGAGGACCAATATGCTGACATTTTCTACTACACATTGCAGGACGAGCGCCACAGCTACGAGAAGTGCCAATACGAGGAGTTCAAGAAGCGGGTGGTCAAGATGAACGAGCTCCGAGAGGCCAAGGAGGGCGCGCGCAGCAACTAGACGAGAGAGCCCGGGACAGTCACGGATAGAAAGCAACGGTAGGGGCGGAGAAAGGAAACGACCTTGTACATATAGGCCCGCGAAACGGAATGGCGAAGCTACGACCGCAATTGATACGAATAGAGATCACCCGCTGTGCCCTGGATCATCTGTGTGCTTTTTGTCCGGAAGACTTTCAGCGAATGTCCTGAACCTCTAACCTGTGGGTGGTGGTGTGGTTTGGCTATTTTGAGGCAGACTGTCTGATATGGGGGGCGTTCGCGTGGCTTGAGGCCACAGACAGAACTACCGACGTTGTACTGCGCTTCCGACCGGCGTATATCCGTTCGAAGCAAGTGAACCGACCGTTTCGGCCCGGGCAGAAGGTCCAACAAACAGGGGCCAGCTCGCCCAGCCCCGAGTGGCTGGGAGAAGAGATTCGATTTCCGAACAATGGCCAGCCAATGTCGGATCTGCCAGGACTTAGGAGACGGAACCAGGGACGGGATCGCTGATTCCAAGCTACTACAGTTACTGACCCCTGTACTCGTTTTTTGTCCGTTCGGAAAACCAGTTTCTGCATCCGAAGCTTTGCAAAGGAACACTGGGCGAGGGTGCCGGGTTTATCGAACCCTCTCTGGACACGGAGAGAAAGCAGACGAATGGGACATCTTGGACTCGATGGGTATGAACCCATCATCAGACGGGGTATTCTGGGCGAGGTGTTTTGACAAGTGTCCCGGTGACCCCGAGCCTGTGTCCACCTCAACCTGGCAACAGCATTCCCCCGCTGCGTCGTCACCCGGTCTGATGAATAAAGTAGCAAGTCCTCACATACCTGCACCTATTGCGAAGGTGATTTTGAGCTGCAAAAAAAATCAAGGGAAAATGCGGGAAAGCCCAGAACTGAATTTTCTAATTGTGGGTTGCTTTACTTGATTTTTTCTACCAATTCGTTTGCTGTTATGATTATTGATTTGTCGAATTTGGCTGTGTTGGGTGTTTACTAATTTATCCCTCAGACTTGTAGGTTGTCACGAACAAAATTTCCTCGACGGTGATTATCCCGAGATCTTCTCGAGGATGAAGTGATTGATGCCCTAAATCTTGCTTGATATGCTGTACATCTTGCCGAACGAGCCGCTTTCTGCAGTGTTGTGATCCGACGCCTCCGTGAGCGATGGCCTGTCCTCCCATGTCGGCCGAGAGCCGGTTCAATAAATCCGGGATATCTCAAGTCTATTTCCGAGAGTATGGAACCTATGGAATATTTTCATACAGTTTTTTTTTGAGGATCTTCTCCATCACCGGTATCCAGTAGAATAGATCAGAAATCAAGATTGTCACCAAGCAAGTCCAGGTTTTTAAATAAGTGATCTACATAGCTAAGGGATTTAATAAGAATAGGTTGACAGTTGGCAGGAGATACGGGTCTCGGGAAGTTTTCTAGAACGCCCCCATTTCCCCTCCTTGAAAACCAAGACTTCACTGCGACGCTGTGGGGAAGGGGACAAGGACCAGGACCAGGATATCGAACCAGACTTGATCAAATTGAATAAGCTTTTTCTCTTCGGGTTATTATTTTGTATCTGTATTATTATTGTTGGGTATTATTATTGACTAAGCAGTCCGATCGGAATTTGTCTAAAGCCATGATGGACTTTGCTGTTTGAAGCAGGCAGGGATTACAGGGGACATGTATTAACAATCAATTAATTGCTTTGATTGGCGGCTGGCCCCCCTTTTTCAACTCTCCCTGTCACCAGTGAGTACCCCCTTAGTCGAACTTGTGGCCGTACCCGTCGTTGCCGGCCTCGGCCGCCGCAACGCCCTTCATGATGTTGACCTCGCCGGCGCGGACGTAGGGCGCGCCGGACATGAACTTGCCGTCCATGGCGGGGACGGGCAGGTCGCGCCACGTCGCCTGGATGCGGGCGGCGCTCTCGAGGAGCTTGTCCTGGACCTTGGCGTAGTTGGCGGCCGTCAGCTTGCCGTCGCGCTTGGCGAACTTGCCGCCCACGAGGACGTGCTCGAGGTCGCCCGCGTTGGCGTGCAGGACGACGGCGGCGACGGGGTCGACCCAGCCGAGCAGCGAGGGGGTGCGGCCGTCGTAGACCAGGACGTCGGCGACGGCGCCCTCGGCGATGATGCCGATGTCGTCGCGGCGCAGGGCCTGGCCGCCGGCGCGGGTGGCGAGCAGGAAGGCCTGGTTGACGGACATGGGGTCGTTGGGCGGGATGGCGCCCTGGTTCAGGACGTCCAAGTACAGGGCGTAGCGGGCGTGCTGGAGCCAGATGCGGGCCTGGGTCGCCATGTCGGTCGAGTAGGTGAAGAAGGTGTCAACCCCCAAAGCCATCTGGTCCTGCACCCCAAAGTGGATGCTGGGCTCGTGCGAGTGGCCGTAGTGCATCTCGGACTCGGGCGTGTTGGACAGGTACTGGTTGCACGTGTGCAGCAGCTCGGCGTCCTTCTTCGTCAGGAAGGAGCCGTGCGAGAAGACGACGGGGATGCTGTCGTTGAGGAAGCCGAGCTCGTGCAGCAGCTCGGGGCTGTTGTTGGCTGTTGTAAAAAGGGGTTATGGTGAGCTTTTTACTGGGGCTATTTATCGGTGAGGTCTATAGGAGGGGAATCTAGAACTTACTGGCCCAAGGTCCTCCGAGGTAGTGAGCGGTCATGGCGGAGACGTTGTACTCACTGTAACGCAAAATCGTTAGCTTCTTGTATAATTCAGGGGTAGACTCGCCTTCTGAAGAAGAAGCAGAAGAAAGAAAGGAACTTACCGAGCGAGAGCCATGACATCCTGGGTCTCCTGACCGTAGGGGTTGGCGTAGAAGGAGTCGTAGGCCATGGCGGGCGTGACGAGGGTATCCTTGGTAGGGATCTCGTTCAGGACGTTGCGGAAGTCGGCGATCTGCTCGGGGACGGTGAAGTCGGTGACGTTGTGGAAGGCGTAGGCCCAGAAGACGCGGGCGCCGCTGTCGACCGAGGCCTGCAGGCCCGCGCGCGACGTCGCGTTGGACCAGGTGTGGTGCGCGTGGTCGAGCGAGGTCGTGGTGCCCGCGTTGAGGGCCTCGTAGAGACCCGCGAGCTGGCCGATGTAGACGTCGTCGGCCGTCATGTGGTCGCCCGCCACGAACTCGCCGAAGCGGTTGAAGTACTCGGCGAGCGACGTGTTGGAGGCAATGGTCTTGAAGCCCGTCTGCCAGCCGTGGCGGTGCGTGTCGACGAAGCCGGGCGAGATGATCTTGCCGGTGCAGTCGACGACCTCGTGGGTCGCGTTGTCGGCGGCCGCGGGCACGGCGGCGCCCTTCTCGTAGACGCCGGCGATGCGGTCGTCCTCGATCAGGACGGAGCCATCACGGACGACGTTGATGGACTGGCTGGCCTGGTCAAAGGCGATGACGGTGCCGCCAGAAAGGAGGACCGACGAGGCCTGGGCGGCGGCCACGAAGGTGGAGAGGATAGCAGCGGCCTTGGAGGAACCCATGATGGCTGGTTTTGTTGTCTGGTCTTTTCTTGTCTTGTCTACTTGAACGAGGTAGTAGGAAGATCAAGTGCTTGGCTGCTGAAGACTGGCGCTGTTGCTGCTGCTGATCAGAGTAACGAGAAGGTCGATACAGGCGGCCGTGATCGACATTATATACACCCTCTCTCTCTCATGAGCCCGAGTCCACCATGCTACAAGTATACTCAACTCTGACCCAGTTCTGGCCATGGCCATGATGGTCTGTCGAGAGCCTCCATCTCCTTTTCCCGCGCGCCCGCATAACCACAATCACCATAATCGCACTTCAATCGTACTACTAGTCGACTAACCAGATACTGCCAAGAACTATAGCGAGCTGCTATAATAGAGTATATCCACACCCAAGGCCACTCTTTCGATCACCCAGTTAGCACTGCCGGCCGTAACGCCGTAATTCCGCAAACCCGGTTCCACTCTGGCGACTCTTCCGAACTCTTCGCACGCATCTCCCTCGTGAGAATTTTCTGTTGTTCTGCGGGCGCGCGCTTTGATCAAGAGGTGCATACTACGGGCACCGGACCCTACAATCCACAATCGTTATTGCTAATCAGACCGCAAGATCGCCCGAACCTGCATTGCCTCAGGGGCATGCCGGCATCTCGGCAGCAGTGGAGCTCTATCCGCACATACATCGTGTTATACCACACGATAATTCCAAAGCGTGTCTATTATAAGACCGAGAACTGCCGGGCGGGTTCTATGCCGAGCGCCAACTCCCGGGTGGATAGATAGGGTGCATACCGTGACGTAAAGTATTCTAAAGTGTTCCTCCAACGCCCTTGCTTCTCACAGTGAGAGTTGTCTACTGAGCTGGCATTCACAAACATGGCATGGGTATGGGCAAAACGGCATGATTATACTGACAGACAATTAGGACCATCCGATGTAGGGTTACATCGAGATGGCCCACTATACATATTAAGGTATCAAGTTAAGCTAAAAGCTTGTTCGCTGCTTGTTAAGCGGATATGTGACACTTCCGAGTGGCTGAGCGTTGACTACATGTGGTCCTTGGTCAAAGCCTTGCATCCCGCAGAGCCGCCACCTAGGCAGTCCGACGAGACTTGACGCGCTGTTTGTACACGGATGCTGCGGTCTTGGGCTTTCGGATGGGTTGCGACGAATGGTACGTCGCCATCCTTCCGCCCTCGACTTTCTTACTGCGGCCGCTCATGGCGGAGGACACCTTTTCCGGCAACTTCTTCTGGACCCATCCTGATCCATCAGGTAAAGCCGAGGACTCTATCGGTGCCCCTGTTTCATCGTTCTCGTCATCTGCGGAATTCTGCAAGTGGTCCAACTGAGAGTCAGAGCCATGGCCCGAGTCAGAGTCGGAACTTATCTCAACAACCTGGGTTCCGGGCGGTATGAAATGCTGCAGCGATGATCTGGGTACGGGAGAGTCGCGCTGCTTGACAAAGGGGCTTGTGGACTTGGTCTTGCGTAGCACGGGAGGCGGGGAGATGTCGGATCCAACTCGGCCTCGTAATGCTGTGGCAGGGTCCTGCGAAGACGCCAACATCTTTCTCCGGTTCATCTCACCGCCCACCATGGATGAAGTCTCCATGTTGGCCTTCGATTGCGGGGCAGTCTGGAAGCTGTCGGGGATAATGTTAGAATCCTCTTCTTGGTAATGTGGTTTCGGCAGCTCTTGAGAGTCGCCCATGGCTTCGTCTTCATTCTCCGAGCTCAAATCCGGCGGCAAGTGGGGCTGCTGGCGTGATTCTTGAGATCCGAACCACTGAGAGGATCTCTGCGAGCTTTCCCTCAGGGCTGTGCTCAACGAGGGCAGCGATGAAGAAGAAGCGTCTGAATCATCGTCGTGTTGTTCCTCAAAGGCGCCTGCTGCGGGACTAGGTGCAGGAGGCAAATCAACTTCTCCTTCGGCAGATTCTTGTCGGTTGCTAGTTTCAAGACCACCCTTCTCGCCCTCTGTAGCATCTTTCATTAAATCAAGCTCGGGCATTTCCCCTGTCGTGTCAAAGTCCGGTTGACGGCCGCTGTGGTCACTGCTGACCGAAGAAGGACGCGTGGTCACCTTTGGATATGTCGACTTTGGTGTCCCGGTCAGGACATCGCCATTCGTATCATTGAAATGGGTCGTTGGGACAGAAGATTGTTCTCGCGTGGGTGTAGTATGTCCACCATCAGGAAGGGCGGGCTCGGCACCATCGGATGAAGGAACGGCCCAATTCGCAGCAGGTTGATGGCTGGTTGGTCTTGGCTCTGGAGATCGTGGGGTCCTCTGACTAGAGCTTGTAATCTGCGAGAAGTCAGAGATTGGAACATTGGTGAAACGATGACCTTGGCCCGGCTGACCATTGGAAGAGTTGGAAGGTCCAGTCATCAGAGAATTATCGTCTTGGGTAGGGCGAGGATCCTCCATCCTAGAGTCCATGGTAGTCTCGAATGTAGGATAAGTTGTCCCATCGCCTGCAGCATCTTGGTTTCCTGAAGCTTCGCCAGACTCGATAACTTCGTCATCAGCCGAGTTGTCCATGCTCACATCAGCACGTCTTTCGGCTCTGGGCGACGTCAAAGGGTCCTGCCGAACTCTTGGTTCCATCATTGTAGTGTAGCCATCCATCATGGAAAAGCTCAGCTTCCGTCGGGCCTCCTCATCAGGGTCCTCGTCCTCCTCATCGGCATCTTCGTCATCTGGAGCCTCAAAACGGCCATAGATACGTTGCCCTGTGTGCTCGTCGTATTGCTTCTCGGGGCGCTCAAGGTGGCGGTCCCTCTTCGCCAGGATGACTTCGAGCGCCTCGTCCCCATGGATGTCCGTGATGAGACCAGTCAAGTCCATAACCTGCGGTTGCCAACTGACAGCCTCGGACAGGATGAACTGGGTTAAGATATTAGAACGATCCATAGTGTTTGGTCAAAGTAAGGGACACGAGACACCTACTTGTTTCCATGTGATGACCATGCCAACCTGCGCCTGTCCGGGCTGGAGCTGTCTTAGCACACCCAGATCCTTGGGCAACGAGGGGAGATCATCCAAGTCGGAATAATGCGTTCCAGCAACCGAGTGATCAGGTTGGGCGTGGTCGGCTTTGTCCATGTACTGCTCTGGCTCAACGTCGTCGTAATTGAGCCGCAAGTTCTCATCTTGGCTGCCAGCCTGACCCTGATAACTGTAGTAGGACTCTTCAGCCGGCTGCAGAGACTCGTCATGCTTTCTTTTCTTGCCAGTAATACTAGTCTCTTCTTCCTGAACTTGAACAGTTCGCTCGGCCTCATCGACCCTTTTCCCTTTACGAGATCTGTTGCCTCGCTGCTGCGGATCCCATCGTTGCTCAAAGGGGAACGGCGGCTCACTCAGCTCAACTCCTTCGTACCAGCACTCAACAGCTCGATACTCAATCTTGTCGCGCCAGGCCTCCGGGTCTTCACCCAAGGTTTCTGGATCGATAGTTGTATCTTTAGCAAGACTGTCTGCGTTTTCAGCAGCACTTGTCTCCAATCGAGCGTTTGGCAGAGGCCGGACATTCTCCATGAGCTTAGCACTAAGCTTTTTCTCATCATTTTTTGTCTTGGGGTTACGGAGGCCAAGGGCGCCAAAGAGCATACGACGGCCCGCTCCTAAATCAACACGCCGCCTCTTTTGCGCTGAGGCTTCTGGGTCGGTCTCCTGACTTGCCGGCGTCGCAACACTTTGTTCACCAGGCTCCCCTACAGCAGGTTCGGGCGTCGATCGATCGCCACGCCTTCGTTTGTTACTCTTTTGCGACATGGTGGTGGTATCGTCAACGCCGTTGACCTCCAGCTCGCCGTCTGGGCCAACGACCGCACCGCCAGAGTTGAGGGCATCCAATAGTGCTTTACGCTTGGCCTCGAAAAGCTCCTTCTCCGCATCCTGTGTCGCTTCCTGCAGGTCTAATTGAGGCGTCGAATCGGCTTGCATGGCATCAGTCTCTGGAGCTTGTGCGGCCATCCTTTGAGCTCTAGCCGCGGCACGGCGCCGAGCATTGCGTTGTTTGGTAGCCTGCTTTCCAGAACCAGGCGGTACAAGGCTTTCGGGCCGCTGAGGTGCTCCGGAAGATGACTGTGACTCTTGGGTTTCCGAAACGACAGTATTCTGTGGTTGCTCGTTTGCATCACGGCTGGCTCGGTTTCCCTTTGCTGTTGACTTGCGCTCGACGTCCCGGCTTTTTTGACCAGAATCCTCTTGCTCTGAATCGGAGCTTGAACTGTCACTTTCAGACTCGGATGAGGAATCGGAGTCTTGCGCATCGGCGCCGGGGGCAAAGCCCTCATCGCTGCTTTCGCTGTCGCTGTGTTCCGAGTCGCCCTCTTCGTCGCTGCTGTCACTGGAATCCTCGTCGGACGAAGTGTCTTCGGAGTCGCTATCCGATTTTCTACCACGGTTTCCACGAGGGGCAGGTTTAGCGTTGCGTTTCGCAGAAGCCTCTTCGGGACCGCTGTCGCTGTCGCTATCGCTCCCACTACCGCTGCTTTCAGACTCGCTGTCACTACTGCTGTCGTCGGATTCGCCAGCTGTGGGCTTCGATCCCGCTTTAGATCCTGCACCTGCGTCCCGACTCGAAGGTAAGCTTTCGTCCTGTTTCTTTTCCTCCTCGAAAACTATGTGGTTCTTGGTACGACCGGATTGGGGGGTCGTCGAAATGGACCCAGGGGGAGGCCACGGTGATCAAATCTCTTGACAAATTCATCAACTTCATCACCTTCATCACCTTCATCACCTTCAGCATCTGCCTCATCGTCGACCAGACCAGCTTGGTCGTGTGACTCGCCAGCTGGTGCTGGGCGATCCAAAGTACGTCGATCTTTGCGTGATGATTTTTCTGAGACACCGTCGGCGGCGGCGGCTGTTCCTTTCTCAGTGGCCTGCTCTCTGGACCGCTTTCGGAACTCATCTCGAGGAAGAACAGGCTCAGACACCTTTTGGAGGGCCTTGTACGCCAGGTCCAAATTACCGCCGCACTTAGCGAGCATGGTATTGCAGAAGACGGTGATTGTGGGAAACGCAGCACGAAGAAGACTGGGGCCATCCAACGCGCTCAAATCTACCCCCTTCACATCAGAAGGTTTTACAGGGGCTTTTTCGGGAGAACTGTGGTTGCCTTGTTCATCGCCAGTTTCACCCTCCCCTCGGGACGAATCCTGTTGTTCCTCCTCCTCAGAGTCGTGGTCGTCCATGGCTTCATCTTGTGGTTCTTCACCCGACTCGGATTCGTCATCTCGGGCGTCGTCTTCGTCGTCGAGGCCTGAATCTTCCTCTTCCATCTCATCTTCCTCGAAATCCGAGTCGTCCTCCTCCTCATCTGATGCATCGCCGAAGACCTGGGGTACCGCATTGATCCTAACACGCCGTGCACCATTGTCGTTTTCTTCGCCATTTGTAAGGAGCAGCATGGGGTTGTCTTGGTCTTGCTCCTGCTCCTCAGGATCGCTGTCCTCGGCTGAGCCCTCCTCGATTGCAATTCTTCGTCGCTTGCGGGGCGGAATGTCGAGGGCGGGCCTGCCTCTGGGAGCTTTCAAAAGGGGCCTTCCGAAAGGAATTCCGTCTATCAGATGTTTTCCGTCGGCAGAAATCTGGTAGCGACCGGAAAGGCGACGCTGCTTAAGGTCGTTGGTCAGAAGCGGGCGTATGCGTACATGATCGCCCTCCTTCAAGACGGTCCGCACGGGCTGGAAATGGAGACACTCGAAGTTGGAACCATCAGGCGCCGAGAGCTCGACGGCGTAGTCGTCCAGGCCCCAGTCGCTGCTTTCGAGGGGAATGATGTCGTTGACCTGCTCGATCAGCTTGGATATGGTGGGATTTTCCTCGAGGGGGACAGGCCATACGACCTTGGCCTCGGGAAGCCCGTTGCGGCGGATGGCCAAGTTGAGGCGCATGTGTGTTTGCGACATTACGAGGTAAGGAGTGATCGAAAGGTGAGATACATGAAACAGCCCACGCAACTCAGATATTAGTTGCGATGCGATGCAAGCAAAGACCAAAAGACGGAAACGGGATGGGTATCAGGAAGAGAAATATGAATGACAAGTACAAAAATGCTGCGCTATTCCCAGCTCATGGTGTGATGACTTCCCGCACCTAGTTGACTGTTGTCGAGAACATGAAGTCCAGGTTGGAGAATTGGTCAATGTTCCGATCGACTTTGGACGCAGATCTTTGAACGATACGCAATACTGCAGGCGCGACTGGTTCACGCGTTGGAGGCTTGCTGCCATTGAAGGGAAAAAGAAAAATTAGGTGGGGTTCTTGGGCCATGTGGGGTACGCTTGGAGAGCTCTAAGAGCTGGCGCTGGAGCTTCAGCGCATCGTTCCAGGGGACCAACGATGTCATTAAGGCCGCTTGGGTCGCTCTAGGTGCCGCTCTAGCACTGTGTGTCTCCACCCAGCTTTCAATGTTTCCTCAACACCAGCCTCCGGTCCAGAACGACCATCTCCAGATATCTACAAGTACACACTCTTGAACAGGTTGTTATACCCCCGCTCATCGACGACAAGGGAAGGAAGTCGCCATTGCTCCACGAAGAATAAGACTTGCGCTACTCAACTCCAAAGTACTTTTCCGAGAGTCTGGCCGCGCGACGGCAACCGCCATCATGTCGGTCCTCTTGGAAACAAGTCTCGGCGACATTGTCATCGACCTACTCGTCGACTACGCCCCGAAAGAGTGCGAGAACTTCCTCAAACTCGCCAAGATCAAATACTACAACTTCTCCCCCGTCCATTCCGTCCAGCAAGACTTCTCCTTCCAGTCCGGCGATCCTCTTGGCCCGACCGCGCCCTCTTCCGACGGCGGCTCCTCCATATGGGGCCTTCTCTCCGGCGGCGCGGCCAAGAAGACTTTCCCCGCGACCCTCCACCCGAAGCTGAAGCACGCCGAGCGCGGCACCGTCTCCATGGCCACGACGCCGCACCCGACCAACCCCGAGGTGCGCCTCGCCGCGAGCCAGTTCATCGTCACCCTCGGCGACAACACCGACTACCTGGACGGCCGGGCCTCCATCTTCGCCAAGGTCGTCGAAGGGTTCGACGTCCTCGAGAAGATCAACGCGGCCATCACCGACAAGGAGGGCCACCCCCTCGTCGACATCCGCATCAAGCACACCGTCATCCTCGACGACCCCTATCCCGACCCCTCGGACCTGCGCGAGCCCAGCGCATCGCCCCCGCCGTCCAAAGCCCAGCTCGCGACGGTGCGCATCGCTGATGATGCCGACCTCAACGAGGAGGTCGACGAGGAGGCAGCCGAGAAGAAGCGGCGCGAGGCTGAGGCGCGCGCCCAGGCCTTGACGCTGGAGATGATGGGGGATCTACCTTTTGCCGACATCAAACCGCCCGAGAACATCCTGTTCGTCTGCAAACTCAATCCCGTCACGACCGATGCCGATCTCGAGTTGATTTTCAGCCGGTTCGGCAAGATCCTGTCTTGCGAAGTGATCCGCGACAAGAAAACGGGCGACAGCTTGCAGTATGCTTTTATTGAGTATGATGAGAAGACGTCGGCGGAGGCAGCATACTCCAAGATGCAAAGTGTGTTGATTGACGACCGGCGCATTCACGTCGATTTCAGTCAAAGCGTCAGCAAGCTTAGTGAAGAATGGCGGTCGGGCGAGGTTGCCAAGCGTAGGCGGACCGGCGGCGGCGGCGGATGGGGTGGTGTGGAAGGCCTGGAGAAGTGGCGAAAGTACCGCCATGAGGACCGAGTGGCCGACAGGAATGACAAGTACGGCATGGTCTACAGTGACGAAGAGATGCGCGGTCGGCATGGGAGGCAGGGAGATCGCGCCGAACGCGACGATAAGGGCGCAGGAGCCGGCGGCGAAAGCAACAGCCGGGCTGCTGACGAGCGTCCTAGACGGCAAGACGGCGGCAGAGGAAGAGGGGGAGGGGGCGACACGAGGCGGCGTAGTCGCAGCAGGAGTCCAAGAGGAGGAGGATATCGAGGAAATGGCGATAGGGGCCGCGACCGTCGAGATGGGGACGGGGGCCGTGATCGCCGGTATGACGGCCAGCGCCGCCGCGATGGCCGCTACGAGGGAAAAGACCGTAGGGATCGGTCCCGAGATAGGGGCTCCAGCTACAACGATTACCGGAGACGATGATGACATGAGGGGCAGCTCACAACTTAATCTCCCAATGCAGCTTTGCCAGGCCACACGACTAATCAGGGCCTACGGCAACCGCTTCGCTCGTCTGCTGTCGTAGGTGGCATGAACTGGAGACCCATAATCTCGGCAGCAAAAAGCAACGAGATCGTAACCTCACTCTGGGCGTTACATACAGAGACCTTACAGGGCCAAATGCGGAACGGAGCACCAGCCACTAAGATCAGGCCTGCTACTATTCCAGCGGGTAAATGATGGGGCAAGTAGACACTGCACACACACATTGCATGGGCTGCTCACATTTTGGAACACATCAGTTTCACGGATCGGAAATATCCACAGCAGCTGAGCCGATCTCCTCGTTCATGCTTTGAGGTTCCAAGAGCTATAACGGGTGCTGTGATGGCAGCTGAGTAAGATGTAGTTACCCAACCAAGGCAAGCAAGCTTTACTTCTCCGAGAAAGCCACTTCTTCCTCAGTCCCGTGGACCTCCCTACACTTCAGTGATACCCCGGTGCGGGCATGGAGTGGTTTCTAGCCGGAGTCAGGAAGGTTGGTGGGCACCCAACCAACTGAGTGTGTGTGTCCTTATTCATGAAGATGAGCCAATGGTATTTCGTATTGCTTCAGTAGGCTCAGACAAAACACCAAGATAGGCAAGTAAGCCAGAAGAATGGTCGTTGTCAATCACTTGGATTGGTGGTTGGTAGTATATGTACATGTACTTGTTGTTGTCGGTCTTTAACATGAACAATTGGTTGACCCCCCCTTTATCAATGCTCATGCCACCAGATGCAATTTTTCGAGGCTCTTCCTTCCCTGTTATGTTGATGATCAATGGTATCTCTCCCTCTCCCTCTCTTGAATCATCACCGGTGATGATGAAGCAATGATGCTTTTTGTGTAAAAAAGGAAATGTAGTCAAAAATGAAAACCCTCCCCTTGTCTGTGTTGTCTGTTCTGTGCCAGGCAGCAAGCGAATCCGAAAATAGAAAAAAACAACAACACAATCCCCCCCAAAAACGTACAGACAGACTTTGCTAGCAAAAGAAAAACCGATTCCGCAAATGCAAAGAACGACAATCCTAGAAGAACAAATTACTCTCTCCTCTTCTCCCGACCTTCTTTTTTTCTCTCTCTGCTCTCTCTGTCATTACCTTCCTTTTTTCGCTCGCGTGCGCGCGCGCAACCTCCCCTTAAACCTGCTTCTGCCGCTGCCGCCGTGCCGGGTTCTCCGTGTGGAAGAAACCCGAGAATCGCCCCTTGTGTGAGGTGACAAGAACCAGAAAGAAGAAAAAAAGTCTAATAATCTCAAATGCAGATACAAGATGAAAATGACAGCTGACAACTGACAACTGACATGACAGAAATGAGGTGAAAGAAAACAATAAGAGGGAGGGGGAGTGTGTGTAACCAAGGATGCACAGCACATTTTCCCTCCCGGGTAAATTCACGTTTGCTGGTTTGTTGTTGTATGATGTGCGGATGACAGATCAACTTTCCCATCGGAGATTAAGTAGGGAGGGAAGGGCGATCCCGGGGGGCGGGAAGGGCAATGCGATTGATTGATTTCCTCGAGAGATGAAAAAAAAAAGTGACCAGTTATCAAAACAACAGCAACAACCAATAGATCGATAACAAAAAAGACATGAAACTTGATAGACAACGGACATGCGAAAGAGAAAAATAGATAATAAAAAAAGCCTTGCCAGCCAGCCAACCAGCTCGTCCGCCCAGCGGCTGCCGGATATGCACAGAACGTAAAGCAAGCCGCCGCCCACCCCCTCGCCACGCGGATCCGGGATTCTCTGACAGATTATAGACAGGGGGGTTGTGGTTGGTGGTTGGTGGTTGGTTGGTGGACCAGGGGTCGGGATGGCGGGGGAGGTCCCCCCAGGGTCCCTTGATGTTGCTTTTCGAAATCGAAGACATCGATTTGCGGAGAAGTCGAGAGAGAGACATGGAGATGGAGATGGAGATTGGGAATGAGAGAATGAGGGGAAAACCAAGGTGAGGAGAAAAGGATGTGCGCCACGTGTGGAACCGTCGGGACGGAACCTCGCCCCTCGAGGGAGAAGAAGTCTCGCCCGCATATGTCGTGGGCGGGTTTCCAGGTACGACGCTGTCGAGTCTCATCCGGGACACAATGCCAGCCAGGGCCAAACACGAGAGAGAGTGGAGGGGCAAGTAAGTAAGTAAGTAAGTGTGTGTGAGAGAGTGAGGGTGTATATGTTATGCAACTTGTGCATAATGATATGTTTCTTTTTGCTTTCTTTTTTTAGAAACACGAGTATAAAGCTGAAAAGTGACAGAAAGAGGAAAGGGGGGTGTGTGTGTTGTATGGTGTGGTGTGGTGTGTCGTCGGAAGGTGAGGGACCGGAGAAGAAAGTAGCAGACCGGGGAGCCGTTTCGGAATAGATTGGATCTGCCGACGCCACCGACGAATGAGATACATATGTAGTCGTCTCTTGTTATTGTGGCTCTCTTGTCGTTCGCCCGGTGTGTCAGTCAAAGACAAGACAGACACACCCGGGCAGCCGGGGGAAGTCGAAGCGAGATACCCCGGTAGACCGACGAGCCCCCTAATGCGAACTGCCCATCCAAGGGCACGAGAATGGGCCTCTCGTGTCGGGAAAAAGAAACTCAGATCATCTAATCAGAGAAAAAAAGGGTCAAGGGTTGGTTTGGTTGTTGGCGCCTGTGCTGCTTTGCTGTATGCACGTATGTGATGTGCGTGTGTGTGTGTGTGTGTGTGTGTACCAGCAATGTCTGTCGTGCGAGTGCTGCCAATGGAGTTGACAGCCGATGGGGCGGGCTGTGGTGTCATGCTGCTCTTCGGGAGAAATGGTGTGGTAAAAAAACCTGGTTTTCGAACTGGCTGCTTGCTGCATACCTCCCGCGGGATGACGAGTGGCGAAGGCGAAGATGGCATCACTGGCGGCCCAGGCCATACCAAGGACTGGTCTTGTACCTGACAGGACATGGGGACCTTGCCTTTGACACGGGCGAAAAACGCAACGCCCACCGTTGCACAGCAGCATGTCGTAGGTTTGACAACGGCCACGACACTGCACACGAGCACAGCATTCGAGCCCAAGCTCGTAAAACAGGACCCTCATCCCTTTTTGTTGAACCATGGGGTTGCTATCCGGTGTGTAATGTGTTGACGTTCGTTGTTGTTGTTGGGGCGGGTAGGGGGAAGGGGTTCGGGGTTGGGGAAAAGGGGTAAGTGGAATAGAATGATTGGCGCAAACTCTCTCTCTGTGTGTGTGTAAACGTGAATGGCTGGACTGGGACTCCGGAAGTCCCTCCCCTCTCAGCCTATCCTTGCCGTGCTCTATCCTATCTTCGCAAGTGGAGTCGGCCGCTATGCCCGTCCGAGGTTGCACCACTGCCCGTACCCGCCGTCGTAGCCCCTTCGTCGTACTCCTGCGGGTGCTGGTGCTGGTGCTGGTGGTGCTGCGAGCGGTGCGAGTGATGGTGGTGATGATGATGAACGTCATAGTGGTCGTGACTGCTGCCGCCGCCATAGCTAGGATGGGTCTGGGGGACGTGGCTGTGCGAAACGGGCACGTAGTCGTGCCCATTGGCAAGCGCCGCCGCCGCGTGCGAGCCCCGGCGTGAGGGCGAGGTCAATGGGGACCCCGTGGACACCTTGTTGTCCGTGTAGATGTAGGACCCCCCCGCGTGGTCGGCGGCCCCGTACTCGGCCGCGGCAGTGGCCGCGGTGCTGTACTGTGTCGACATGGAGCGGCCAGACAACGTAGCCGATGAAGAGGTGCCCGTGCTATACGACGCGGGGGAGTCGCCGAAATCGCCGCCGTAGGTGCTCACGTCGCCAGTAGAAGTGGACGTCTTGCTGCTGTAGGGCGAGCCAGAGGAAGCCGGGAGCCCGTCCGCGGCGCGGTAGGCAGAGACGGAAGACGAACTGGATAGAGTGCGGTGTGGATTGGGCAGACGGTCGGAGGCGCTGCTGCCGTTGCTGTTCTGGCTGCTGGGTAGGGACGCCGCCATGCTGGACAGCGAGAAGTTGGGAAGTTCGCTGCTGCTCACAGCTGCCGCCACTGCCGCAGCCGCCGCGGGCCCCCTGCTGGTCGATGGACAAGACTTCCGTAGGGATACGTCGACGCCGCCGCCGCGTCCACTGGATCCACGTAGACAGACCCCGCCGCCGCCGCCGCCGCCGCCGCCTTGCTCGAAGCCGAGCTGCCATAACGGTACAGCTGTTCCGCCGGGTCCTGGCCCAGCTGCGCCGCAGTAGTGGGATAAGTCGGGTACCCACCCAACCCATACTCGGCGACGCCGCCGTCGTCGGGATACGTGCCGCCCGTCCACGCCGCCGTCGAGTAGTAGCCCTTGCCGCCGGCCGTCGCGTACCCGGGGTACGAGGTCTGTCGGTAGGCCGCCCCCGCCACGCCGCCGTCCGCCATGGCCGCGACCGCGTTGAAGGCCGCGAGCGGCGACAGCGAGCCGCCGCTCGAGCGGGCGTGGTAGGCCCGGGCCGTCTCGACGTTGTAGCCGTAGTCGGCGCTCCCGTCCCTGAGGTGCGTCTCGGTGGAGGGAAACCTTTTTTTCGTTCGAAGTCAAGCCAAGTTAGCAAAAAGACCTCAAGGACAGGTAGAAAGTAGAAGTAAAATTGGAAGTACATACCCTTAGGAAGAGGCAAGGCTCATGACCGGCGTTCTTACAGTTGGAACATGGCCCGCCGTTTCCTGGATCGCCACTACACCGGATCTTGCGCTTTCGACATCGACCGCACTGTATTGAGAAGCAGATGGTTAGTTTCTGTTGCTTTGAGTGTTGACGTCTTCTTCTGGACTTGGCTATACGTTGTTGAGGTTCAAGACTTCTCAAGTGAAGTCATGCTCAAGCAGCGAACCAGGTGACGGGACAGGGGAGATGACTGTCGTCGTTTCCCCAAACTACTTACAGCCACGGCGATCCTCTTGCGCGGAGCATCGTCCATGTCTCGCTCGACCATGGTCTTGGCAAGCCGCGTGTCGTGGTGAGAAGGCAGGTGGTGGTGGTGAGGGTAGCGCCGGTCAAGGTAGCCAAGGGGATACGGCGGGCAAGCACGGCTGTATCGACGGCTGGTTTCACTGGACGTGTAGCATGCCGGAGTGACCATTGTGAAGAGAGGAGGGGGGTGGAAGAAGGGGGAGAAGAAGAAGAAATATTCTTCTTCTTTTTCTTCTTCAAAAACTTCTTATTATGGGTTCGTGTCGTCTCGTGTCTTTCCTTTCGGCTCGTCTCCTTTAGCAGTGCGCTTTGCGGTGCGGTACGGCCCAGTGCGTAGGTAATATAAAAGATGGCGTGGTCAAAAAAAGGGGGGCGGCAGAGGACGGAGAGAAGAAGCGAGTATGTGTGTTAGTCAGGGTTTCGATCCTGTCCTCTGCACAGGGGGAGAGAGATAGCGTCGTCACAGCCCGCAGAAGAGGATAAAAACAAAAATAATAACAACAATGGAAAAGAAAAGAGGGACAATGTAGCCGCCGGTGCTTGTGTTATGTTGATGCCCCTCGTCACCGGGGCTGGTGTCGTTCCTAATCTGGAACCACAGGCGAGGAGCGAAGAGGTGGGAATAACTAGACGATGAGATGATGTAGCAATGTCGTCGTCTGTCTGTTGTTCTATTGCAAAGGGCCGAAGCAGGTGTGGCGTGTTAGACTGGGGGTTTCGATGTTTGGTACACAGGCAGGTGGTGCTGCACAACGCCTTTCTTTCTTTCTTTTTCTCCCCGGCCAGTAGCCCTGGATTTCTTGGTCAGCTTGATGATGGTCACTGTCGTCAAGCTTTCGCCAGATTGCTTTTGGTTGTAAGACTCGACTGTTTCATCAAGAGGTCTGGTCAGACTTGGGGGATGGAGCAAGTTTGCAGGACGCGGTTGAAGTTTCCTGTAATGGGATGGTGCACGGGGTGGGTGGAGGGAAGAGAGAGAAGATAGGAGAGGTGAAGATGGTGGTGGTCGTAGTGGGAAGTAGGTAGTGGTTGAAAGAGGGAGGATAAACGAGGCTGCAAGTCCCATTACCTCTCAGTGTTATACCTCGTGTCACTCGGGGAATGATGGGGCAGAGGAGACGAAAGGCAAAGACCGAGACTGCGCGAGAGAGAGAGAGAGAGAGAGTCAAAGTCCAATCCATGAAGCTTGTGTTTGCATTTGCTGAGAGAACATCGGGCCATGGGTCTCTATGTAGCTCGCACCAGCAAAATTTTGTAATATTCTAGGGGACGATTCACAACATCGGCCCAGTCATCATATGTACTTACTTGCAATGATCGACAGGCAGTCTGGAGGGTACACCAGCGTCGGATACTGGCAGCAACGTGTGGTACCCCTTACTTGCATGAGACCCCACCCCCATAACCATGTGGTCAGAGATTGGTGTGTCTTCACTAGCTTACATGTCAATGTCTTGGAGCGAATCTGGATCTCACGGGCGTGGGGAAGTAGATGGATACTTGGCAGCGGCAGGGTAAGCTGTAGGTAAGAAGCGTGATGGAAGAAGGGGGTTAGAGGGGCGAGATGGAGGGTGCTGTTGTATTAACATATCCCGGCGGCGATCCCCAAAATAGCCGTTGTGACATTGGCCAGCCCCCCCTCGCAGTTCGACTTGAGATGAAATACAGTAGCGGCGGGTGAGCTGATCCGGTCTCACAGCACAACACATACACGACCGGGGGGCGGTCCAATGACAGCTGGCGTCATCACCCTGGGCAAGCTTCACCTGCCAGGTACAAATGATGTGCAGGGTATAGTGTATGTACCTCACGCGGTCGAGACAGGGCCTGGTTAGAGAGAGAGGGGAGAGAGAGAGAGGTCGACGAGAGAGAGAGAGAGAGAGCTGCAGAAGTACAGTAGAAGAGGAGATGGAAGGGTGATCGTACGCAATCTCGTGTAACATGATCCGAGGACCCAGCCAGTGGCCCGTAAGCTGAAACCAGATATCTTGCTCATCGAGACCCTGGAAATTGGGAGGCAAGGAAAGAATGAAAGATTTGAAATTATAGCGCAGATATTTCCCAGCTTCTCCTCTCGGCCCGAAAAAGATGGCCCATATGGCACGCACACTGTATGAATGTATGTAATGTATAGTAATGTAAACATAAAGCATGTATGTATGTACTTCTTGGGCCGAAGAGACGAGGCCAAATTGCCTGACCCCTCAACAGATATGACTTGTAGTGATCCACGGAGTAACGTGCTGTACGCGGCCATGTTGAAGCCAAGGAGGCGACAGATAACGAAATCTTTGTGAATTTGGGTGAACTGGGTGAGGGGGAGGGAGAAAGGGCAAACACGGGTATGAAAAATCTGACGACGGTGTGATATCTGTTGACGATGGGCCACACACCTTCGTCTCACTGGAAAGGCAAACGCATGGTAAGACGGAGTAACCTCCTTGGTGTATCCCAGCTGGCCATTCGCCTACCAGATATACTCTTTACGGCATGCTTGACATACAGAGAGGACGCGTGAAGGGCGTGTTCAACCTGAGAAAGGCGACGACGACTCTCCGGCAGCGCATGATGCAAGACGCAAGACGCAAGATGTCGTCATCCTTCGAGCAGATGGATGTAGCATTATCCCAAGAGATAGCTGCACAGCATCATTTGAACCGCACCTTCGGCTCAGTACGGCTAAAAGTCTTCTGGACTTGTTGTACCAGGCAAGCGGAGTCCAACGATGACTATCTCTGCCAAGGACAGGGGAGGTAGGAGTGAATGGCAGGTAGGGACAAACGGAACCTCACCGGCCAGCCGGGGAAGTGTTCCTACCATCCCCTAGACACACACCATGGGCATTCAGTGCAGTGCAGTGCGAAGGAGGCCGTTGTGCCAAAGGAAATCCCAGGTTCCTCTGCGCCAATGGGGGGGGGGCCAGACGAGGCGATTGGTACGGTGAGGCGGGGAGGGAGGAAAAGTAGTACGATGGTTGCTTCCTCATCCCAGAAACGAATGCAGCAGGGCCAGCAAACAAGCAGAAAAGGGCCGCGCCGTTGAAGAATGTAGTAGCATCAGCAGCAGCCTGCTGCATCTGTCATGTTTGCTTGCCTTTCTCCAAATGCGGTGGTGGTGGTGGTGAAAGTGACCACCGCTGTGGTGGGGATGCGTGTTTTCCCTCTGCTCGCAGCGAGCCAATGACCTGGTCTGCTTCGACGGCACGCATAGGGCAAACGGGGTGCCTCTGACAACTGCCTTCTCTAACAGTTACACGACTTCCCACTAGCAGAGAATGAGAGGCGTAACGTCTTCAGTTCCCGGGACTGGCAATAATTAGCTTGCAGGTATTACCGCCTCCCCTTGTGATGCCAGTACTTCATGGGTATGTATAGTCATGTATCTGTCGTCGTCGTGGGGGTCAGCTGAGACAAGTGTCGCTGGTAGTCGCGCGGTACCCCTCTGGATCTTCTCTCTCCATGGCAGGCCACGGAAGGTCGAATCGAACATTCATACAAATGAGGTCATTAGCGAAGAGGGTGAGGGAAGAAACGTGGACACATATAGGGCTCCTCTGAGATGCATCGTTCGGGCGCTTTCGCTGAAGGCGTCGTCTGCTTCACGAGGGTATTCGTGTTGGGATGAAGAGATTGTATGTACACCCCCAAAATGGCCAGTCACAACAGGTGATTGATTGGCGGTTCGCTCAACTCCTGACAACGTCCCGTGTTTGCTGACCTGTCACTTCTCAACTTTCAACTTTCTCGCTGGCTCTCCTGCGTCTCATTCTCTCGAAAGAAGCGAGCGAGGGGAAAGCGGACGAGCTTGACAGATTGCCGACAAACCAGTGCCATGGAGCAATCCGATTCGTCAGGCGAAGGCACTTGATTGGGGAAATCGGGTAGTAGTAGTAGTAGGGCCTGGCCCCGTTGTCCGGTTTGCAATGCATCCCGGCACGTGGGAAGCTTTCACCGGGTGTCTTGCAGAGGAGGGCCAAGATTGACAGACGCATAAGCGTGTACCTTGATTGGCCTCGCCATGATGCGACGTACTTCCCCGGTCCCTGCTACAGGGCTGGCTGGCACGGATCCTACCATCTAGATACTCCAGAGATAGGCGCAGATAGGCGATACGAAGGGGGGCGCCACGAGGTGTCATTGTCAGATTCAAGCAATCGGGGACTCCCTCCGGTGCCATGTCCCGCTAGGGCCTCGAGCGCCTCAAAGCTACCGTTACCTCGCACCTACCTCGAGCTGATTGCCTATTCCGTTGTGGTTTAGACATATCGCATTCCGCCCACCCGGTTCTGCAAGAGGGTGATGGCTTTCGTTACGGGCGCAGAGACCAATGGAAGCAGTCCACGCTGGTCCGCGTCATGGCCCTTGTTCCGCACCTACATATGTAGGTAGTATATAGGTAGGTAACATGCTAGACTCCGAGGAATCAATGACACAGACACCCAGGCTGTTCGCCCAAGAGCTTCCCATGTACGCATGTGTGCGTGTATGTGTATGTGTGCATGGAGGAGCGCGACACAAGTCCTCGAGGGTTGGGTAATCGGGCCACTTGCAATTCGGCAGGCAGACCGGGTTCAGACCCGGGAAAGGTGGTGCGAAGCAAGCTGGCCATCCTTTGGCTACATTTCCATCGAGGACATGCGAATAGCACAAGCAAGCAACTGACCTTGACGTGGATGACCGGCTTGCTTGGCTTAGTCAGTCAGCCCTGAGTCGCTCCTCACCTACAGTAGAAATGGCCCCCACGTAAGACCTAGTGACTTGAGATGCTGTGCCGTCTGAATGCAGTGGTTAGTCAGCGGTTGGTTCGTGAGAGCAGCTACCGAGAAACAACATGAATGGGTAGTATCTCGATGGCGGCGCACTCCTCTGATCGATGGCTGGGGGAGGCACTGCAGCAGACAGCAGCAGCAGGCGCAAGTAGACCCGAGAGGGCAGCGGAGATTTCAAGCCTCCCACCTCATCCTCCAGTCCTGCAACGGAAGGCGGCAGTGGGCGCCCTCCATGGTAGCACGGGACATGCAGCCACCCGATGCAGCGTGGGACGAGGGCTGGTGTGATTGGGTACGTGAAGGTTGCTGTTTCTGATCGTTAATGTTGTTGGCGGTTTGGGCCAGGCCTGCACCAATTGGAAGCGGGGCGACGAAGTTGCTATATTGAGAGAGTGCATGTGAGGTGCAGTGACCATTGCCCCAAGTAGAATGGATTGATACAAAGTTGGAGGGAAAGGTACTTCCTGGCTCACTTACTGTACCTACTCTACGGTAGCCGACCTGGGGAAATATTCAAGGGTCTACTTACTTACTGCCTGTCTGCTTTACCTACCCTTTTGTCGGTGCTGAGTATATTGCATCCGTTCCAGTAGTTCCGTACGTCAATCTTTGCATGAGTAGATCCCCTGTCATCAATCTCTCTCTCCTCCCCCTCAGCTCCTCCATCTTCGCAGCCAATACATAATTCTGCTATCAATAGGCTGAAGGGCGCGACTGTTTCGGGAGACAGGGACAGGTTATTACTAGTCCCCGCCGCCACCAACATAACATGCTGCGAGCGGTCTTGGGAGATCTAAGACATGTCTTTCACGTCGTCGCAGATGTATAGATCAGCTCGGGGCAAGTTTCGTAGTCCGTCCGTATCGAAGGAAAGAGAGGCACCACCTAACCTACTGGACGCTTTTCATGGTTCATGGCGATGCTTGCCAACCCCGTTCGATTAACAGTGGCCGTATGTCTGCATTTAGATACGAAGAAGTGGGACCCCCCAATCTCACTCTCAGATACGGTCAACTAAGCCGAGAAGAAATCATGCCATGTCTAAGAACCCATTAAATGAAGGGGGCCCATGGAGAGTGGGTTTGCTGTTGGGATCCTGATAAGCCTTGTTTGTGGGAACTCCCGTTGTTCGTTGCGTGCGTTGCTGAAGACGAGCTTGATGAAGACGGCAACCGGAGCCCAGCTCAGCTCACTGCACATGACATGCGGGTTGCGCTGGCAGATGCCGGGACTCGCTCGTCTAACATTGCCTCTTAGCGCAGGTGCATCGAGCTGAAGGCAGCTGGGTATTGTAGGCAGTAGGTAAGTGGCGCGACGCGCATCTCCGACACTGAACGACGAGGTCTGGGATATAGCACGGCGAGCAGTATTGCATTGGCCTGCTGCAGAATCTGACGATGGTGTCTGAGGTTGGAAGATCTCAGTGAGGTCGGGGAGGGAGCCGGATGCCGGTAGCCGGGCAGCCACCGCAGTCCCTGACATCTCAGCGTTCCTTCTCGACCCCTTCGATCGGCCTTCTACGACGTGTTACATGACAATTGACCAGGGAAGACCGCGTATATAGCCGCCAAAAGTGCACTTTGAGGTGCCTAGGGCATGCAGGCAATCGGTGTCTGAGCAATCTGCGTGTCGGTGTTTGCAGATGATATTTCCAAGACAAACAGAGCAGCAGAGTGGGTTGGTGGGTGTTCACGGATGGTGGCTGCAGCTAAGTAAGTATGGAAGCTGCAGGAAATCTAGAAAGTGCAGAAAAGTTGCAGTGTGCATACATCCAGGCCCAAGTCACGAGTCCGCCCGGCCTGCGAACGGGAGACTGAACATGCGGTTTGAAAGCGCCGTCTCGTCTCATCTTGCCTTATTCGACCAATTTCAACACCAGACCTAGTCCACTGTCCAGCGCATGCTGCATTGGGAAGATTTCCCCGATTTCCCCATCTTTCGTGGCTATACCCGCGCCTGGCGCGTGAGAGCCTGGAGTCTGGACTTGTGATGGTCCGACGATAATCAAATGTTCCCTACAGTAGTAGGTCGTGGCCAATAAGGCATGAACATTTTTCTTCTATTTGACAGCGACAATGGTCGAGAAGGACGGGCAGACGACGGCCAGAACAATTGAATGGGGCCGAGATGGACCAGGATGGAGATTTGGCTTTTTTTTTGGCGAGTTGCTGATAGGCTCGTGATAGGTAATGGCTGGTCAGCTCCATGTGTCATGGCAATTGGTTGAGGCGGTCACTATCTCGCAGCTCGCTAGCTGAGGAGCAGTTTCAAAAACTGGGAATGCCGTGTGCACCAATCAGAGGGCCGGCTGGCGGCTCACCGATGGCTGGCTGACATCAACCGAGGACCGCTTATCGCCGGTACAGGAGGCCAGGGAGAGAGAGAGGCCCATTCTGCCCACCCCCTCCCCTGCTGGTACCTGCTGGAGCGCTGGAGCAAGATTGATCAATTGCCTTGGTTGCTCGGTAGGCCACCGCAGAAGATGGAGTGCGCTGATGTCAGTATCTGCCATTGACTGCTTGGAGAGCCGGGGTGCGATCCCAAACCCCAACCGAGCCAACCGCCAAACGAGGTCACGCGGTGCACCATGCTTCCCAATTGAATGCGACAGCAGATGAGCAATGGTAAAATACGTCAACTCCAACCAAGATCTGGCTTTTCTTTTACGTAGCGAGAATTGGTCAACTGCCAGGCTCTCCGCGTCCCATGCTTTTAGCGAACCCACCCCAGGTCGGGGTGCATTGGAAACAGTGGTGCTTGGGTGCTGTAGCCTGTCGGGGCTAAAAGACCACTGTCCAGGGCAGTCCCTACAGGGGGTCGAGGGTCTATCCGACTGTAGTCCGACCTGCTTATCGCGGCCTAAACCGCCCTAGGCTGCCTATTAGCTTTTTAAGCTTCTGTCGTGCCCCTGGTGCAGCCGGTGCCACTCTCTGCACACCCTGTCCTGTCACTGGCTCCAGGGGTCCTTATCTTGGGGCTCTTTGCTGGAGAAGGAAAGTCCCAAGACCTCATTTGCCATCTTAGCCTCCATTGCTCCGGGCACTTCCCACCGGCCAGCAGCTATCTTGCCTTGCCTTCACTGGGGTTGCTGCTGATGTGCTGGTTAGAGGGGGCGCGAACTCTATCTAGGGTTCCGACCAGTCGGAGACGTTGGCCCTTGGCAGATACGTATGACGGGCAGGACCAGGACTGGGACGTACATATAAGCCTCGCCGTCATCTCTCCCGCACACACACCCACGCCTTCCAGTTTGACTTCTTGCATGAACCACCTTCTCGGGAATCCTGTGGCCAGCGCTGGCTGAGATTGGGTTTTTCCCTCGTCCTTCCCCCGCGTGTCCACAAAACGCACCAAAGCAGGTGCCGGCCGGCCAGCAAGATTAGACAGAATGGTGACGAACACGAACAAAATGACTCGCCCCTCTTCGGAGCAAAGCCACTCTACGGCCTCGCGGTGGAATTGGTGAGGTAACAGAAACCACCGCCCCGCGTCACAGGCCCACTCTCATCAGCGAACGCTGGTACGACTTTTTTTTTTATTGTCGGCCACGATGGAGCAGGGGCCAGTCCAGGACCCCAAAGGCCCGGCTGCGACAGCCTAACAGAGCAAGACCGCGAAAACGCCCGTGGTCAATCTGGCACAATTCCCACATGGCGGCAGCGACCATCTCACTCCCACGGCTCGAGCCATGCCAGTGCCAGAGCCAGAGCCAGAGATTGACAGATTGAATTACACCATCAGCCGGGCTAGGAATTCTGCCTATGACTAACCAATAGGTAACAGGAAGCCATCTCCAGACCCGATCAGCCGGTAGGCTCCGTCGGCCTCCAATCAACTCCTCGTCGCAACTTTGTTTAGGAGCGAGATGGGCAAGATGAGCAAAAGACAACTTGTCAAGCCGCTGAGGGTTTTCAATGGGGCCCCAGAGCCAAAGAGGGTTTTCCCGCCACCGCTTTGTCGGCGTCGGTCAGGAGCCGACCGAGCTGGCCCAATCCCCAAACCTGCCAGCTAACACGCTCGCTGGCTGCTGACTGAGAGAGAGAGGTGGAAGAAAAAAAACCGGAGCGACAAAGAGGCGCCATCTTGCTCGAACCGTGGTCCCCGTCCGTGTTTCGCTTGCTGATAACAGTCCGGCCACCCTGTCACAGCCATGCCTGACTTCCGACCCAGCTAGGACGGCGCCCCCGGAGGGGAAGAGATATGCAGCTGTACTAAATCGCGACCCACCTAGGGCTCGTTTTGGTCGTTACTACTTCGGCCGCATTTAAGAGGCGCTGCAGTCTCTGGGAATAAATTTTACGCCAGAGAATCCTCCCCGAGTCTCAACCTTCTCTGTCCGTCGTGTGCCTCTGTCGCTTAATTTCCCCCTTCCCCTCCCTCCGCCAGCGTTCTTTACTAGATCGATCGCTGCCCGTTCTGCCTGCCTGTCTTGTCGCGTGCCGCAGTTCTATATTTGTCTCACACACCACCCCCAGAGGCAAAGAGCCAACCTTGTCCTCCACAGCCCCCTCCTAGCACCGCAACGATGCAGGAACGCAACCACGACGACGGCATCTTCCAGGCCTCGGCCGACACCAAGACCAACGGCTCGACCGACCTGAGCGAGAAGGATGGAGTGAAGATGACGACACCGCACTCGCAGAGCTCCGTCGACAACGGCGTCGGCCAGATTACGGAGTTGGAGGCGCAAAAGGCGGCCCTCGGTGACGCCCACTTCCACCGTCTCGGCTGGAAGCGTCTCACGGTCATTCTCATTGTCGAGGCCATCGCCCTGGGCAGTCTGAGTGTGCCGTCCGCCTTCGCGACACTCGGCATGGTCGCCGGTGTCATCCTGACCGTGGGAATCGGTCTGATCGCCATCTACACCAGTTACGTCGTGGGACAGGTCAAGCTGGCCTTCCCCGAGGTCTCCCACTATGCCGATGCTGGAAAGCTGATGATGGGCCGCTGGGGTTACGAAATCATTGGCGCCATGTTCACCCTGCAACTGACTTTCCTGGTGGGCTCGCACACGCTCACCGGCACCATCGCATTCCTGAACATCACCAACAACGGCACCTGCTCCGTCGTCTTCGGCGTCGTCTCGGCCATCATCCTGCTCGCGCTGGCCATCCCGCCGTCCTTCGCCGAGGTCGCCATCCTGGGCTACATCGATTTCGTCTCCATCATCGCCGCCATCCTCATCACCATGGTGGCCACCGGTGTCAACGGCAGCCACGCCGAGGGCGGTCTCGCCCAGGCCGCCTGGTCCGCCTGGCCCAAGGAGAACGTCACCTTCTCCGAGGCCTTCGTCGCTGTCACCAACATCGTCTTTGCTTACAGCTTCGCCGTCTGCCAGTTCTCCTTCATGGACGAGATGCACACCCCCAAGGACTACGTCAAGTCCATCTGGGCCCTCGGTCTGATCGAGATCTTCATCTACACCGTCACCGGCGCCCTCATCTACGCCTTTGTCGGTGTCGACGTCAAGTCCCCCGCCCTGCTTTCGGGTGGCAATCTCATGTCCAAGATCGCCTTCGGCGTCGCCCTGCCCGTCATCTTCATCTCGGGCTCCATCAACACCACCGTCGTCGGCCGCTACATCCACGGCCGCATGTACAAGAACTCGGTCAAGCGCTTCATCAACACCAAGGGCGGCTGGATCTCGTGGTTGACCCTCATCAGCGCCATCACCCTGATCGCCTGGGTCATCGCCGAGGCCATCCCCTTCTTCTCCGATCTGCTCGCCATCTGCTCCGCCCTCTTCATCTCCGGCTTCACCTTCTACTTCCCCGCCATGATGTGGTTCATGCTCATCAAGAAGGGTAACTGGTACGCCAAGGAGAACATCTGGAGCAGCGTTGCCAACGCCCTCGTCTTCATTATTGGCATCATCACTCTCGTCGCCGGTACCTACGCCGCGATTGTTGATATCGTAAGTTGTCTCGTCCAGTCTTTGCCAAGATTCCAGCGGCTAACCCAATTCCCTCGCAGATCCAACAATACAACGACGGAACCGTTAGAGGTGCATTCACTTGCGCCCCCATCTAAACGGTCGGCTGGTGGCAGTGGGATTTTCTTTTTTGGGTAGCTTTTTTGGAGGGTCATGATTAAGCGCGCGCATTGCCGTGAAGATGAGTATTTTCTCATCAGTGTACAACAACAACCACCAGAACAACTGGTATATATGGATGGCGCAAACGGCGTATCTAGCCTCCTGTTTGTGGGCAAAGTCGTATAGCCGATCCTAAAGCGAATCTTGCATGAGCGCTTTTTTGTACAAGACGAGAGAGGATTCGACGAATATTAACGAATATTTATGATAAATGATGAATGATAACTTTGCTTGGGGAGGCCTGCGTGAGATGGGTGCTTTCCTTACCTAATGATCCATGTTCCTACTTGGTAGCTGCCAAATATGATCCCTATCGCAACTACCCTTCCCCTCGAAAGACTGATGCTTGCCATGGTTTGGGGTTCGCATGCCCACTTGGGCACGAGGGCCGAGGTGCCGTGACGGGGGCGATCGTGTGACTGTCACCCGCCCGCCCCTAGCCTTCGCCGGATCACTGCCGTGCGAGCAGCGGGTCCAGCATACACGTGTAATGCGTATGCCATTTAATCCCTTCGACGGTCAAACCTCTCGATCTAAAGCCAGCGACCGTAGCAGGATTCCTGGTCATCCGTCTGACTTTTGGACTCATCATGGCACGGTTTAGGGGGTGTTTTGGGTAAGCCATCGAGGGTGAACGGTCTGCTGTGGGGCGGAAGATACCCAAACACTGCTTGCCTCTTTTCTTCTCCCCTCTCCGATGCCGCCACTTGCTAGCAGAAGGAGGTGCCTTTCGGGAGGACCACAGGATGGGCGAGGAGGTGGTTTGGGGGTAGGTATGCATGCACTGCGCTTTCTCCCCCATCCCACACCCCTTCCTCTTCAGCACTGGATCCATGCAAAACTTCAAGGAGACGGCTTACAGAGGGGGAGGGGAGAATAGGCGCTTTGCAAGTCCCCGGCGGCGGTCACGGGAGTGACAGTCGCTTGGCCTTCGGTCACTGGCGTACATTTACCCGCAGGCAGCAGCCCAGGAGGCTCCGACCACGGGCTCGTCTTTCCACCGTGTTAAAGGGATGATGGAGGCAATATTCGGGGGATGGATGCCCTGCTCGATTTTGGTCATTGTAAGGGCGCGCGCGCGGGGGACTGGCTATGGGGGATAGGCCCTCGGATATAACCAACCACCTCCTGTAGTACGATGCGTACAGAATGCGCCCACTACCCCCGCCGGGAAGCAAAGTTGTGCCCCCCACGCCCAGTCACCCCCGAGCTTGCATTCGATGTTGTTCGTGGCGCTTTGCTGGCCTGCTTTCTGGGGGAAAGAAAACGGGCCGGAAGACAAACGAGATTCCTCTTGCGAAGCGGGTTTGCCAACCCCCCCCTCTCTGCGCGTTTGTTGTGGTTCTTCGCAAATGATGAAGAGGCGAAAAAGATATAAAAAGATCGGTCAAATAAATATGCACCCACTGAACTGGCCTTCGTATACCGGACGGTGTTGCACATGGTCGGATGCCGGAGTTCAAGTCACTTGGGAAGAGAGAGGTTCAAAAGAAAAGACGCCTGCATATCATGAGAAGGAGCCCGCTGCCGCTGCAACGGCCAGACCAAATACCTCGACCCGAGAAAAGCAAACAAGAATAATGCTGGCTTGCCTCCCAGCGGTGGTTGGGTTTGAATGGCTGACTGGAAAGCAATCATGAGTTTCAACTTGCACACTTGCACATTGTCAGTTCTCACTCTGTACCGGGAGGAAATGTACGAGGCAGTAACGATGAGGGGATACAGACGGAGAGAGTCGGTCAACCACACCTGGGTAGACAGGCGGCCAACCTATTGAGAGCTTGCATTGTTCGGCGTCGTGCCATACTGCTGGGTAAGACAGGCAGACCTAGTTGATACGGCCTCCGTCCCCTCCGGGTGGACTTCCACTTTTCGGATACTGCCTTTGCCGCATACATACCACCGACCGCGCAGTTCTCTTGCCAGTGCGCGACTGCGAGCTGGTAGGTGTCCATGGGTTTCTTGTCAGATGGCAAGAGGAACAAGAACCAACACCCAGTGTTGTGCATCGTTGGAGTGCTATCGCTTGGTTTCAGATGCCAAGTATATACTTGTCTCTCGATGGGCGACAGGCAAATGAAGACCCTGGGACATATTTACCCATCCACCAACGCGGAAAGGGGATGTCCTCAGCAGTGTTTTCTTCCCGTATTGGGTATTCTCTCACGTCGATCAAGTCTAAGCGATGGGCGTGCGCTTGCCGTTCGTATCGATATCACTCGAGATGGATTCGCGACCATGGGGATGGCCAGTTGCAGCCAACATCACACCAGCATATATCAGGGAAAAGGGGAGCAAGGGAGGGCGTCCGGGCGAGGATGGGATGAAAGGGAGGGATGAGGATGATCGGCTCCGAAACGAACGAACAGACATGTTCTTGAGCTCCTATCGCTCCGAGATTCCCGGAAACTACATAAAGGTGAGAGGAGTGTGTAAGAGGATGCAGTGTGTGCGCAGTCATGCCGAATCTTGAGACCCAACAAGGAGACAGAAAAGGGAGGAGAATAAAAGTGGTTTCAAGCCTGTCACGGTTCAAGTTGCCTCCTTTCCTCCGTCTTGCCGGCTTGGTCATGCGATGCTTCCCGGTGTGCTTCGTGCCGAGCCTGGAAGGATATCAAACAGCCCAGGATGGACGGACTCGCTCAGATCAGGTATGGTTTGGCGGTGGGTGGTGGGTGATGCATCATTACCACGGCATCGGGCTTGACAAGATCAAAAGAGGCAAGAGCCTCTCTGGGGCTCGTGGCTGGCTGAGTAGCTGCCATCGTCGTATCTTTTGCCTTGCTTGGCAATCCATCAATGAATCGTCTGAACAAAAGTGCGGGTGACATGGTGACGGGATGGGATGACTCGGTTGATGGAGTGAGTGACAGCTGGGAATAATTGACGCTAAAACGAATATCAAACAATGGGCGAACGGACTTCGAAACCAATAGTGGACCGGTCAACGGCCCCCTTTTCCCGCTCGCTCGAACCAACATGTCGGTTATGGGCCGGCCAGCCTGGAAGAAAGTTGCCGTTGGGGTTTGAGGATATGCGGTCACTGTCAAAGTCGCTGTCGCAAAACCAAGAAAAGGAAGAAGGCCCAGAAACCAATGCGAAATTAGGAGGATCGCGACGATGTCTCTGCTCCATATCGACCAATAGTGAGTTGGGCTGAGCGCCTCGGCGTTTTAGTGGCTTGAGCTGACAAGAAGCCGGACTCACTAACCCAACGACCCCCTCCGACCCCCCTGTCATCGCATCGAGCCGGCCGCCAACGCCGTTGCACTCTCGTGCCTTGCAAGGCAGTTTCAAGATATGCGCGGCCTCCTTTGGGAGACCCCCCCGTGAGAACGACCGGCCGAATACAGAACATGCACTCTGCGCGATCCGAGCGTCGCATTATGAGAGGGATGCGCAGATCAGGATCAGAATGCATTTCATGGTAATACAATGGTAGGGCCGAGGAGCGAGCTTCCGAGCAGTGCCTCATGCCGCGCCACCCATTTCCCCGGCCCGGGCGGGCTGTACATGCAGACTAGACAGATACCAATGTGTGCATAATGAAGCCTGGGCCATGCCTTTTTTCAAAGATATTACAGAGTATCGAGTATGGCTTCCTTTTATTGAAGGAGGCGCATTCGGCGGGTAGCTTTCCTGGGTCAAGGCAAGTGGAAGCAATCCTGCCGGATTCCATCTCTCGGGTCGCCGCACCATTGAGAATGTGGCTTTTTTCCCCGTCTAGACTCTTTCCCACGAGGCAGAGGACATGGCATCGCCGCCAACCCGCATCGCCCGTGAAACTTGGTCACGAGGTTACATCTTCCTAGTCCACTAGTCATTGCGATTGTTTTGTGTGTGTGCATTCTGACCACGACCTCGAACCAACAGCATTTTTGACTTCAACAAGGGGGTGACATGTTTGATCCTGTCTGCTGGGAATTGCTCGATACGACCTCGACCAGGGGGGCGGAGACGGATCGTAGCATGGAGCTATGAACTCTAGATACGGCGTCGCAACTAGACAAACACGTTCAAAGCATTGACCACGCCAAGGTCAAGCGAGGGAGGACATCCTGAAGTCCAGCTAGGGACCGGCACAGAGCAATGCCGTCCACGAAGGCTGACTGCGCAGCAATGACAGCGCGACGACCTGATAAGGCAGCGCAGCAAATATAGTGCAGTATACTACTCCGTAGCAGGTACATACTTATGATATGAACTTAAGGACTGCCTAAAGAAGTAACTAACCACGGACTCAATTTGTCTGTGGCAGCCCTGAGACTAGAGGCGAGCTGCTAATTGAGACCCTTATGCGGGGGTTTCCACCACCTCCGTCCGTCAATTACACCCCCTCGACACCCCACCCGGACAAAAAAAGACCGTGGCATGTTAGCAGCATCTGCTGGAATCTCAGTTCCTGGCTTGGCTGCTGTCATTTCTACTCAAACCAGTAGCCATCGATGATCAAAGCTCGGCCCCTATATGTATTCCTGAATGTCTTGCCATGGGTGGGTTCAGTGTCCTTTAGTATAGCCCAGGGACATAGGGTGCAGATCATGAAACCCGAAGACTCGGAAGAATTGCATACTCCACGACTCGTATCTGCTGTTCGTCCGACCCGAGTGCTGAGCTAGCACGACGCCTGCAGATCACTGCCACGAGAGGGGTTTTCCCTGTAAGGCGGCTCCCAGCAGGTTTTCACGTTGTTTGTGTTGCCTACTCACATACATGCAGCAAACAATACATGTTCTTGTTCTTGGGGTGTTAGTATTCTCACTTCCCCAATTGAACTACTAGATTAGTAAAGAAGCATACCCAATAAGCCTATTCTTGTTCTTCAACGACACCCCATTGCAGCAGTCTACCGACAGCAATTAATCTAACCATGCCGCTCGCTAATCCAGCTCTTGCTGCAAGTCGAGTCGGCGTTACGTTACCAGTATACACCCTGGCCCCGATAAGTGGAGAAGGGTCACTGTCAGGATCGTAATAGGCAGGAGGATCATATAGGCTCCATGCCTCGACCGGGGACTGGACTTGGTGGGAGCGAGATTCTAGAGCGGCACACACAGATGGGGGAATGCTACGCTGTCTGGTCCGTCTAGTCTGTCTGACGAAGAGGGAGCCGAGAATAGCTAGGTCGGCCGGGGGAGCAAAGCAGATGTGGTACTGCTCGTGTGAGCCGCGCGTTGGACGTCCTGCTTTTTCTACACTCTTCACGTTAGCCGCGTCGTATGTAGCCGTGCTGCGATTAGCCAGAGCTAATATAATATGTAAGGGAAATCCGACTAGAAGCATGGCATGGCTTCAGACCAACCGACCGATGTCTGTTTGCTCGCCGCCCAAGCCTGAGCCAAGATTGGTTCGTTGCCGCGGAGGCGCCCTCGTCGCCGAGGGTCCTGTGCCGCAAACCCGATCTTTTTCGGATACATTCCATCTAAGCGCTGCTCTGGTCCGATGCCAGATACCCCCCTGCTGCTATAACAGGGACCAGCTATAATGGACCTCTTTTAGACCAGGCTGGAATGACCGTTTGTGAGATCCCACTACAACTCACTCAAGAGACTACACACGAACAAACGAGACAGAGCAACCGGTACTCGCAAACACAGACACGCAAAACCTGCAGCGCCGCCCGTCGAATGTACATATTATCATATCGGAAACGCACCTTCTGCAGGAGCAGGGATTTTTTGTGCGCGTCCCCGTCTGCAAGTACCTACACACTTGTATCGTCGAGAAAAGACAAGACAGTTTCACCCCCTGTCCCGGTCCACCCATCCCGGGAATCCATACTTGCTTCCAGGCCTGTCCTTGTCCCCTGTCCTGCCTGCCTTCTTTTTAGCACGCATCGGTTACCCTTACTATGTGCCATCCAAACCCCTGCCATCCAGCTTGTCTCTTCGTCCGTCTCTGCATATCAAGTTTATCTAGGTTTTTTAGACAGATTTTTTTCCCACGCTCACTTTCACTCTCACCTGAGTTTCCTACACCTGTACAGTAGCACCGTACCTGCATATGTACGGCTGTAACCAGACCAGACCGGGCTTGCAGACTGACCTGAGTATCCACCCGCCCTTGAAGAGTAGCAGTAGTAGTTGCAGTTGCAGGCATTGGTAAGAGAGAGGGGGAGGGGGAGAGAAGATGGGAAGGGTTTGCTCCCTCTCACACATTCCCTCTTTTCCCTGAGCGGGATGGCGATGCCTGCCCAGCACGCTCTGGTACACCCCAAGGACCCTTCAAACACAACGAAGCCATACCTTGTCCCAGCTGATCATTAACCTAAACAATGTGATGAAGGGGTTCCCAACTCATCTTTCTAGTAGGACGTAGTAGTCGTATCAAGATCAATGAGTGAAGTTCCGAAACGATATAAACACGAGCATCCTCCCACTCTCCTCTCTCTACTTACACTCCGGAAAAAGAAGAAGCAGCAACAGCAACAATAACCGGGGGTTTCCCACTTTATTTCCTCTCGCTACCTTCTAATCTCGTCTTTTGGTCGTTTCTTAACGCTAGATCGCTTATATATCCATACCATCGTGGGGGGGTGTAGATTCATCTCCGTTGGCACTTGCTTGTCCTCTTTTTTCTATTCTTGAACCAGGCCGACCAATCTGGCCTACCTGCCTGCCTTGCTTAGCTCCGGAAGCTCACCCACCCGTTTCTATTCTTAAGCGCCCAACGGCCGCCCGACCCGGTTACACACTGCACCTCAGACCCAATCTTAAAAAGAAAAAGAAAGATAAAAGACGTACATTTCCTGGCTTGTGTGTGTGTGTGTGTGTGTGGGTGGCGCGCGCTAGACGACCTATTGCATTTCTCGGATTCCCTGCTGTTGGGTCTTCCCTCGTTCTGTTATATCTCTTTCCAGGCGCCTCCTTTCTGTCTGTCGTCACTTTCACGTTCACTCTTCGGGACTTGACTTATACATAACTCCCCCCAACCCAAACACCAAAAATGTTGCCTCAAACCCTCTTCGTGGTCGCTTCGGCCTTGACTGCTGTCACGGCCGGCCCAGTGAGGAAACGAGTAAGTGTTGACTCTTGTCTTGCTCCTGTGTTTCGCCTTCAAGCTCTTCCTGCTTTGGCAGTGAGATATTCCTCATGCTACATCGAACCAGAGACTGACAAACCACAAGTGTTCCGGCGGTGGCGGCACACCGGTAGTCTCCTCCAGCCCTCTCCCCGAATCTTCGACAACGGCCTCCGCGACTGCATCCGCCTCCGTCTCCGCATCAGCGCCTGTCATTGCCGGCCCTACTCTTCCATCCACCGGTAGTAAGTCCACCCTATATACCCTCCCTATATGAAGTCCTCATATAAGAAGTCAAACCACACACACCCACACTAACACCCACCCCCTCTCCCTATCAGGCGGCACCCAACTCCCCGCCCCCTCGGGCCAACTCCAGCACATCGTCGTCGGCCACGGCATCCAAAACTACACCTGCGCCGCCGCCGACTCCGCCGCCTCCTCCTCCACGGGCGCCCTGGCCGTGCTGTACGACATCACCGCCCTGGCCCCCGGCTCCGGCGCCGGGTCTTCGGCAAGCGGTGGTAAAGCCTCCCCCCATGACCGAGGCGGCCTGGTCCCGCCTCGCCGACGACGTCCTCCACAAGACGGACCTCCCCCTCAACATCGTCGGCAACGCCCTGACCAAGTACGCCGCCGACGTCTCCGCGCCCTTCCAGCCCTCCGACGCCGACCTGGCCCTGGACGGGCTCGCGGGCCCGCCCCTGCGGGCCATCGGGCACCACTATTTCGACGCCGCGGGCGTCCCGACCTTCGACCTCTTCGGCACGGGCCAGAAGCTCGTCGCCAAGAAGCTCAACGACACCGCCGCGCCCCGCGGCGCCGACCGGGGCCTCCTCGACACCGGCGCCGTCGCCTGGCTGCGGCTCGGCGACAACGGGGCCGGCGGGTCCCGGGGACTGGCGTCGGTGTACCGCGTCTACACGTCGGGCGGGGCGTCGATTGCCTGCGCCGAGGCCAACACGACTATTAGCGTGCCCTACACGGCGCAGTACTGGTTCTACGCGTAGAGAGTGGGAAGAGTTTCCTTTCTCGGCAGACTGGTCTAGCCGAGGGTTTACGAACAGGGGAAGAGGCGGAGGGGAGGAGGATGTCTCGGCGCGTTCAAAAAGAGGAACTACAATACCCATGCACGGGAACGAGCGAGCGGGCTTAGGATCTAATGTGGTGGTGTCTTTTTCAAAACCTTTTATTCACATCTAGGGACGACAGGCGTTGGCGGTTTCTTGCACAATTATCACACGCAAAACGGGAAAGGGTTGACGCGAAACTCGAGAGGGTGGAGGCGGGATGTCAGTCAGATATCACGAGAAACCTGATGAGAGGGGGAAAGAACCTTATGTGTGCGGCGCCGTGGTCCATGGCTATTTGTCTGATCTATTGGAGTTTTGACTTTTTCACTTCTTTCCAATATGGGTCATATGTAGATGGAATCATCACCTGTCAGGTGTATATAGATCTGCCCTTTTATTATTACTCAAAAACATCAACTAAAACTAAGTTATGTCTGATCGAAATACCAAGTGCCAAAGACTATGGATTTCATATAGTTTTGTCACCATGGAAAATACTTGTGGCCTCATAGTGTCTACACACGACCAGCCTGAGTTTGGTGTGCTATACGACTTTACCCCATGAGCAGCCAGCAGATAACGAAATAGTGCTCCAGCCAAACTCCATCACTTTCCTCTTCGCCGTCTTTCCTATCCTGGAGCCCTTCAATGCCATTGCCTGGTCCAGACGGTCCCGCTGACGAAGAGCCAGCACATATGCATACCACCCAAACACGCATGCACAAACCAATAAATATTGCCCCTCCTACATGAGAGAAGGCTGGCAAATGACAGGCAGACAGACGTACCGACCTTCCACATGCAGGTTGCATACCGCGTAATGAATCCTGCCTCCCAGCCTGCCTGAAAGCCGCCTCGGCAAAGGCACTCCGAATTACTTAAGCGCTGGGAGTGGCCGTCGCGTATGCCAAGTTTCATTTCCGCCAGACCAATCAGCAAGCAGGTAACACACGAGGACGAGGCGCAAGCATCGCGGCGAATATTATGATTACTTTGGATTGATTCATCTCTTGTCTTGACAGCCAGGAAGACATGTACTTCTTTCGCTTGATAAATAAATGTTCTTCCTTCTCCAAAGAAAGAACTTGAGTGTAGACCGACCCAAAAGCGCTTGCTCTTCCATGCTCTCTCACCCACTTCTCTCATTCAGAACATGAGAAAAATAAAAAATAAAAAAGGAATTCCCAGTGAAACGTGGGCGGGCGTGGCGCTCGCTTTACCCCCATTTGCTTTTTGATAGTAGTATAGCTCGGCGCGCCAAGTGGTTGTTGTATCCAAACATGGCGCAGTGCCGCCCCTCAAATCCCTGGCTCACGTTAACCAGTTCATTTAGAAACCCACCAAGGGTCTGCCAATCAGCCCTCATCCCGCTAGGTACTCCTGTAATCTGAAAAGCGGTAGTTCTTTTATCGTCTATCCAATCCGCCCTGGAGCTCGGCTTCTAGGTTGCCACCCTGGCCCATGTACTCTTGCGGACGGGGGTCCTCGTGCGTCCATTGCCCCTGACCGCTAGGCATGGGTACCTGGCCAGCCGCTTGCTGTTGGCCAGCCGCTCCCCCGGCGCCACCAGCCGGTGCCGTCCTGACTTGCTGACGGAAACGGTAGACCTCCTCCAGAATCATCTTGCGCATGTCGCCCACGTCGTCAATGACCTCAAAGTCGAAGTTGAAAGTGGTGGGGCAGTCGGGCTCGTCCGTCTCGTCGTGCCAGATCTTGAGGTAAGGGTGTTGCAGAGCCTCCTCGACCGAGATTCGCGACGACGGGTCGAAGGCCAGCATGCGGTCGAGCAGATCGAGGGCGTCGGGGTTCGCGTTGGGGAACAGGGTAGCGAAGGGCTTCTTGGCCATGAACGGCAAGTTGCGGACGTATTCCTGAGCTCGAGACGAGCCGATGCGGCCGAGGGTTTCCTCGTTGGGGGTTCCCAGGATGTGCAGGATCTGGTTGAGCTGGTCGACGTAGTCGCGACCCTTGAAGAAGGGTCGGCCGCCGAGCAGCTCGGCCAAGATACAGCCTACGGACCAGACGTCGACTAGAGTGGGGTATAGTATCAGTAAACGGTCCAGGGAAGCCGAGACGGATGGGTACACTTACTGGCTTTCGTATAACTCTGGAAGCTGAGCATGATTTCGGGAGCGCGATACCACCTCGTGGCCACGTATTCCGTCATATAACCGGCATTTTCCTCGGGGTCGACCGAGAAGCCTCGGGCCAGACCGAAATCGCAAATCTTGAGTTCGCAGTCGGCGTTGACGAGCAAGTTACCGGGCTTCAGGTCACGATGCAGGACGTTTGCCGAGTGGATGTACTTGAGGCCGCAAAGGATTTGGTAGATGAAGGATTGGAAGTGGGCGTCGGTAAGCGGCTGGCCAGAACGGATGATGGCCGCCAGATCGCATTCCATCAGCTCTGTGAATTGGGAGGAGCAGTCAGTAAGGGTTCGTCGTAGTCGCAACGAAAGCTGGTGGGAGTCGGGGCTTGCTCACCTTCGTAGAGGTATGTCTCGTTGAAGTTGTCCGGGCGGGGAATGTCCATATCATAAAGACATGTGATCTAAAGTGTGTGCAACACATGGTGTCAGCGATTTTGTTGCAATTTCTCCTTGGATGGGTATGAGTGTGTCGGGGCACTGGTATTGGTGGTAATGCTCAAAGTTGGAGGTCGTTCGCCAATTCAATTGAATCAGGTAGAGACATTGATAGGTGCTGGTGCTGTATGCAGGCAGTTCATTGGCATGCCATGACATGTTGTTGATGGTGGGGGAGGGGTCAATTGTCAATCGTCGGTCGCATTTCCGCAGCTCCAGTGCGCTGGTGCTGTTGGACCAGAGTCGAAATTGCAATGGAGGGGTTGGTTGGTTGGTTCCTTAATCTTCTCTCTCTCTCTCTCTTCCACTTACATTGCGATGGCCGCGGAAATGCTGCAACAGCTTGATCTCGCGCAGGGCGCGCTTGGCTAGGATTTTCTTGCTGAAGACATTGGTCACCTTCTTGATGGCGACGCCCTCGTTGGTCTGGTTGTTGACGGCGGCGCTGCATTCGTCCAATTCCGTGTCAGTAAGTAAGTACTAACTGGTAGCCGTACGGCATTCCGACTCGCGGGCGCAGCTCAGTGTAGCGCAGTCGCAGTCCAAGTGCACACTTACCAGACAATACCGTAAGCTCCTTGGCCGAGCTCCTTGGTGACGGTGTAGCGCTCGTCGACGATAAAGTCCTGGTTGAAGACCTTGAAGACCTTGCGTCCCTGTAAATCGGCCATTGTGTCGTTTTTTTTTTCGTGTGTATTATATGGCCAAGGGAAGGAAGTTGTTGTTGCAGCAGTTGAGAGAGGAGTGGGAGAAACTCGAAGCGTGAGGTTAGGCCGAAGGAGCAAAAGCTGGAGATCGGGCTAGCTGCTGTCTTCCTTGTCTGTCACAGGCCGGAGAATAGAGGTTGGACAATGCAACAGGTGGGCAAAACACAATGCGATCCCGGTCTGGTCTGCCAACTAAGCGCTACCGAGGGGGGATGTGGACCGAACGGTATAAAACAAAGAGGTTCTTCCTTGTGGTGGTTACGTCGTTCGTCGACAGCGATTGCGAGCTCGGACCGGCGTCTTTTTCTCTCTGTCTCTCTTTCTCTTTCTCGAATCCCACTCGTTGAGGTGAACTGTCGTCGTTTTTTTTTTGTTATACCAGCCAGAAGAAGAAAAAAGGGAGGAAGGGAAGAGAGAGGGAGAAGAAGAAGAAGGGGGTTGTTCCTTTCTCGTCTTGTTCAGGATGCGACAGTGAAAGCGGGGAACCCGAAAGCTGCCTTTTGGGAAAACGGGTACGGAGGGGGAAGGGGAGGAAACTTGTGCCGGGCCAAAGACCAATGAAACAGACAAAGACTGATATCGAGCAGATCGGCCCGTTGTAATCCAGGTTTCAAGACAAGTCAAGACGAATAAGCAGAGCAGATCCCTCTTGCGAAACAATGGCTTCTTCACGGCTCGCAATTTATAGCAAAAAGCCAAGTAGGAGGGGGGTAAGAAGCAAGGGAAGAATTAGAAAACCAAAAGGGCTGACAGGAACCAGGGGGACAAGGCAGGCAGTGAAAGCCATCATCGGTACGGTACTATCCTGTGTGTCTGTGTATGCTATGTAGGCTGATGAGGTGACAAGGAGCTGATCTACGGCGCATCTCGGGTCGTGATAGGCCAGATCGCGGGTTTGGGCCCTTTGGGGGCCTTGCTCTTCGTAAGGCTTGCCAGTCGCCTGCCTGCCGAGAGACCCTCCATTTCACCCCAAGGACCGAAGTTGGATATGTACGTAGGTATGCAATGCACTCGGCTATGCACCATCAGGTGGGAGAAGCTGCGGTGGCATTGTCTGACGAGAGACTCCAATCGTGGATGCTCTCTCTCTCCCCCTGGTCAGCCGTATAGGAAAGCAGCCATCCACCCACCGTGGGAGATGAGCGGGTTCTCCTCGGAAACCAACCACTTGCCTACTCACCTACTTACGTACGTAGCTTGGGCTCTTGAGGACGGGCTGTGGAAGCCCAGAGTCCACAGAGTCATGTACCAGACCCCCCCCTACGTACATGTTTGAGCGTGGTGATTCGATGGGATCGGAAAGTGCTACTCTAAGAAACCACCATGGAAGTTGACGTAAAAGCTGGGCCGCTGGGTGAGAGGGAGAGAGGCTTAGCGGACGCTAACCGCTGGAAATGGAATCGGGTCTGTGATTGGACCAGGCCTGGGAGCTTCACTCTGGAGCAGAGCGGCTAATAAGTCAAGTTCAAGTCTCCAGCACAGTCGGATTCTTGGAGTGAGCATCTACTTGTATGGGCGATGCTTATAATTAGCAACCTGTCGAATACTTACTCAAAGGGACAGGCTGAAGAAGTCTTCCACGATTCTAGATGCGCTAGATGGCCAGGTATGCAGATGGCGACCAAGCCTCGAGCACTTTCAAGTCCACGTTTTTGTCTGACGTAGGAGGCACGCCATGTCAGTCAGCACTTGTCAAAAGACACAGACAGATTTCTTTTCCCGTCGCGCGGTCTTCAGCCCAGCTAATGGCCGTCCACTGCGTAACCTATCGCATACGGCTGCACGGCATCGAATAAGATGTCGCAGGTCTTTATTCAATTCTTCAGATGGCAGGATCCCACCCAAACGAACCCCGCCCTCTCGGCAGCAAGCCACGCCCACGTCACATCAAGCATTTTTTAGAAAGTCTCTTCCCCCACCCCATTCCTCCAGAATTCTTCCGTCGCAGAAGCGAAGAAGGAAAAACAAAACCCCTACCTCGGCCAATGACTCAGAAAGAAAGAAAGAACCATTGAAGGGATGGAATGGGAGGCTTTCAAACTTCCAGGGAGTATTCCCAAAAGCGTTCGTCGCATTTCGATCCATGATGAATGACCAATGCCAGCAAACTGGACATGACAGGCCGACGACCAATCCGTCCCAAAACCTGTCAAGAAACTTCCCCACACGGCGGCTCTTGGCGACCCCGTGGGAGGCCGACTGCTGGCCAGCCGTTTGGCGACCACCGCCTTAGGCCGCGACAGTAGCCAAACCACGCTTTTGGGCGACTGGCATGCGTTGCTTGCTTCAACTTCGCTAGCTACTCGTCGCACGAAACGTAACAGCAAACCACCACCTACGGGAGGTGATGAGGAGTCATAGGTTCTGGAAACCTGCTGGATACCTACTGGTGTGATGCAATCTATCTGCATTCTAGGCACAGCAGATGAGAGCAAAGGGCAGCCAAAGATGGGGGTCTTCTCCCTGCATCTTGCCCCCTCTTAGCCCTGACCCTGACTTGACTTGCATCTATCCATCTTGCTGTTGGAGAATTCCGAGGGGTGCCTAACCAAGTAGTAGCTGACAAAAACATGAGATATACGAGTAAGTCATCTGTTCAAACAGGGCTGCACTGACGTTCTGTTACTTTCCGTTTCGACCATCTACTCGTTTCTCTATTCCGAGTCTGTGACTCTTTGTTTCTACTTTCGCCTCATGTGTAGCGAGCGCCTGGTGTATGCTCCTTTTTTTTTGTCGCACCCTTACCCTTCAGGTTGTCGTTGAACGATATCCTGCAAGCATTTCCTCCTGAAGAGTTAATCATATATCAATATCTCCCGGCTGTTTGCGCATCATCGCTAGGAGCATCCACCATTGCCGATCGGAGGCGTATCGTCGCTACCAACAGACAAGAGAGTATATCATACTTGCTATAAGATCGAACCAGAATCATGCTGTCCACAACGATATCGTGGATGCAGATCCGCATGATCTGGCTTCTCATCATCCTTCCCTTGGTTCAGGGAAGCCCCATCACATCATCCCAATTTCTCACCCAGCCGGCGACAACAACATTATCATCTTCATCTTTCTTCCCCACAGCTGCTTCCCCATCCCTCAGGCCAGTCCTCACGGCCACCCCGACGACAGCATCATCGCCAGCTTCAAACAACACGCTCTTCTCCCCGTCCACTTCCGGTGCCTCCTCCTCGGCAGTGACAGCCGCACCAATGATCCCTTCTCTGCAAAGCGGCGGCAGCGCTGGACTGCTGCTACCCTCGGCAAACGGCACCTACAACAACATCAACCTCAAGTTCGTCCAGACCACGTACTGGAGCTGCGTGCAGTGGCCCACGACGATGCACTGCGGTTGGCACAAGCCCATCCTCGACGCCAGCAACGGGGTTGCGTCGCCGGGCCGCGGTCAGGAGGGACCGCAGCGGGCAGTCGGGGCTGGCGTCGTGGCGGGCCTCGTTGGTTTTTTCCTGGCGGCAGCTTGATCGACGGAGAGCAGTCATTCTCACCAAAATTCTCGTGTATATATTCCAAATGGAGAAGCCGGCGCATCGGAGTATCGTGGTATTTCTGTCATTCCCAACGTGCGATTGCTTGTGTGCACTGGTCTACCTACCGGACCAAACACTGGTTCGCGACAGCGTTTATAACGGTACATTGCTTGGAAAGATTTTGCGACGCTTACATAGAACATCTGCTTCCAGTATGATATCCAGCAATGATTATGGGAAAATGAATGATTCATGAATCAGCGTTGTCCATTGGAATTTGGCGATGCATGTGGTTCCTTTCGCCCCTTTCAGCTTCTGGCCCCTGTTCTGTGTTGCCCATGCCATCAGTCAAGGACAACTCAACCGTAGAAGTCTACAATTCTGATCTGAATTTGGAATTGAATACGGTATTTCTTACATCCACAGCGTATTGCATTTGAGCACAATACATGTTTTAATTATGTGTACTGAACAATACCAACTCAACTTGTCCCGCCACCCGAGGTTTGGCGTGTCATGCGCCACAGGTATTGCAGCACAAGCCACAACTCTATCCTTCGACGGTTGGGGCCGAGCCTAACGACACGACCACCATCAAATCATTCCCAATCACCAATGGTTTATCGAAGCCAATTCGCGTCTCTTCTTCTTCTTACTGGAGTGGCGCGCCGTCCGGTCCATATACGAACTAGCGAAATCCGGCGTTCTCGAGTTGAATGTGCAGGCCTGTTCACTCTCATATGCAGTGACGCCCCAAAACGTGGATCGACTTGACTTATCCGATGTGATCTACATCCACACGGGTACCTTGGAACAACCCGCCCCTTACCTATCTGGCAACTAGGTGGCACCTAAGATACGAAACTGGTGCAACTACCCGGCCCTCCCGGCTTTATAGAGCACCCTCTCGGCCCATTTCCGTGGTTCCCTTCTGCCTCTGGCCTGTCCTCATGAGTCTCACGAACCCTCATTCCAGCTCCAGCGCACCCTCTTCGGCGCGGGTCCAAGGCATGAAGAGGAGCGTCCAGGCTGCGTTTGACGGTAAGTCTATTTTCGTGCCTGTAGCTGCCTTTCAAGTTCACGTATGGTCCTCCCTCTCTCCTAATGTTATCGCAGAAGATCTACGGACCTGCATATCTTGGGTTATATGTGCCTCTCGGAGGATCTGGCCTCATCCCCCGATGATTGGCTTGGATCGCGGACATGGCATCCGGCCAAGTCGTCCACTCCACCCCATGGATGACACATGCATCTGTTCCCCACCGACAAACCACCCTTGACCCACCATGAACCCCATGCTTACTTCTGAAACCGGGCATCCAACGACGACCTCCCTTTCACTAGCTCCCGTCGTCGTTGTCCGATTCGAGATTCGAGAGACTTGGCTTCCTTCCTTATCTCTCCTCCTGTCCTCATCACATAATGACCTCGTAGTGTTATCGAGTTAATCGCTGATGAGACGAACAGACCCCAGCGACCGCGGCCTCGGCTCGGGCTACCAGTCCAAGGTGCGCGTCGTGGACCGGTACAAAGTCATCGGGTTCATCAGTAGTGGCACCTATGGCCGCGTCTACAAGGCCGTCGGCCGGCAGGGCCAGCCGGGCGAGTTCGCCATCAAGAAGTTCAAGCCCGACAAGGAAGGCGAGCAGATCCAGTACACGGGCATCTCCCAGTCGGCCGTGCGCGAGATGGCCCTCTGCTCCGAGCTGAGCAACCTCAACGTGATCCGTCTGGTCGAGATCATCCTCGAGGACAAGTGCATCTTCATGGTCTTCGAGTACGCCGAGCACGACCTCCTGCAGATCATCCACCACCACACCCAGAACCCCCGCTGCCCCATCCCCGCCACCATGGTCAAGAGCATCATGTTCCAGCTCCTCAACGGCTGCCAGTACCTGCACGCCAACTGGGTCCTGCACCGCGACCTGAAGCCCGCCAACATCATGGTGACGTCGGCCGGGCAGGTGAAGATTGGTGATTTGGGCCTGGCCAGGCTCTTCCACAAGCCGCTCCACTCGCTCTACGGCGGCGATAAGGTCGTCGTGACCATCTGGTACCGCGCGCCCGAGCTGCTGCTGGGCAGCCGGCACTACACGCCCGCCATCGACATGTGGGCTGTCGGCTGCATCTTCGCCGAGCTGCTGTCGCTGCGGCCCATCTTCAAGGGCGAGGAGGCCAAGATGGACAGCAAGAAGACGGTGCCCTTCCAGCGCAACCAGATGCAGAAGATTGTCGACATCATGGGCATGCCGACGAAAGAGCGCTGGCCCTACCTCACTAGCATGCACGAGTACTCCTCGCTGGGCATGCTGCAGACGCCCATGATGCACCACCACTCCCACCAGCACCACCACGGCTCGTCGAAATCCTCGTCGGCCTCGACCTCGCACCTCGAGGAGTGGTACTACCGCACCATCGGCGCGCACGCGGGCTCCAGCACCTCGTCCCCGGCCCACGGCAACCAGAGCGGCCTCGCGTCCCTCGGCGCCGAGGGCTACAAGCTGCTCGCGGGCCTGCTCGAGTACGACCCGGAGAAGCGGCTGACGGCGCAGCAGGCGCTGCAGCACCCCTTCTTCAGCACCGGCGACAAGGTCAGCAACAACTGCTTCGAGGGGCTCAAGACGTCGTACCCCCAGCGCCGCGTCAGCCAGGACGACAACGATATCCGGACGAGTTCGCTGCCGGGGACGAAGCGGTCCGGGTTGCCGGATGATAGTTTGGCGAGGCCGGCCAAGAGGGTCAAGGAGGCGTGATTGTTGTGCACTGCTTGGAGAATGAGGCCGGGTTTCGGCATCCAATGGCACTGGTGATGATATCTCATGCTCTCAAGCCATAGACGCCGAATAGTCAACCAGCGATGATACCCTACGGAAACACGGCCCATTTTGATATTTTACGGGGGAGGGAAAGATGGGTGGCACCAGCTGCAAACGGCAGTTGGTAGTTTGATCAGTCTCGCAACGAACTACATGTCTTTACAATGCGGAGAAGCAACCGAGGAAGAGAGAAATGAGATATAGAGAGGTCAAATTTGCACCAAGAAGGAAGAGACAGGCGACCACTTGACAGACCTCCCATTGCCTCGGGGTGGTTTTTCTTAGAAGACCTGGAACGACGCAACCATCACCAAGAACATTTGGCCAGCACACAGGATATTTATAGGCAGTCCATAGTCGATGGTGGTTCCATTTGGCTGGCTGACTGACTACGAAAGGGCCAAGGAGCGAGCATTCGATGAAGACGGATCGATTCGATTGCGAAGACGCTAATACCATCTATATATTACAGACTTAATGTACAATTAGACATCATCTCCCGAGCCGCGCACTCGTCGAAGGAGTTTCCAACATGTTTAGAAATTGCTTAAGTTTTGTCCTTGGCCGACAACATTGTTGTAATCGGTCGTCCGATTGCCATATATCAACACTCATTATGCTTTCCGCTACGTAGACGCCCCCTTACCCTAATCCTTCCCTCACCATGTCTGAACTCTTGCCAGACGCCTAGGATACACAATAAGACAAGATGGAAAGCGGTCAGTTCGTTCGAGCCATGCACAAGCATCACATACACAACCTCCATTATTAAGTAAGTACTTGGTCTACTTCTCTGCCGCTCTGGTGAAGTGCCCACCCCACGCCACGATACGCCTCTACCCTTTCCCAGTCACACATACATACACAGACACAGGGTCCGCCCTAAATTGGTTCTCGTTCCGCCTTGGAAACCGTTCAGCCAGCAGCTGGCCCCGGCAGGCAGTACTATCTCTGGGGCATCGTCGAGCCAGAAACCGTTGAAAGCAGATGCGCGCGAACCGAAGCAACTCTTTATGGTCCATCCCCCTTTACCTAGGCGCCCCGTCTTGCTCCCAAAAACGCGCTGTTTTCTCTTTTTCTCGCTCTCTTCTCTTCCATTGGCTCTTTGCTACACGCTCTTCTTCTCTCGCGTATAAGGGCGGCAGGCACCTTGCATCGTGCCCACCTCTTCTCTTCTCTCCAACATCGATACTGCAATAAATCAAAACAAAAAAACAAAAAACAGCAACTCGCGGCTCGGGGGAATACTAAACTAGAAAAACAATGAGAGAAATAGGCACCCGATTGCCTCGCGCGGGCTGTATATAAACAACAAAGTGGGGTGTGGCACCTCGAAAAAGGAACAGAGGCCCGGTTCCTTCGGCCCATCTATATCCTGATACCGGTCGGGGTGGTTTCGGTCTCGGCTCGCTCCGCATCGACGCATGGCGGGAATGTGACTGAAAGGGGGGATGACAGACAGGATGCCGAATATCGAGTCTCAGTAAGGTGTGTATGCGCGTTCAAGATTCCGGTTCCGAGCTAGTCAAGTGGTGAGCTGTCTGTCCGTCGGGCGAGGCCACAAATCCTTGGGACGAAGTGAAGAGTGGTGGACGCAGTCGGGGAAGGGCGGCTGAGAATGTCTTGCCGCTGATGATAGCGATATCCGGGAGTGGAACAAGTTGGCTTGTGTCGGTTGGGAATCCCTTACTTCTTTGCAGGCGCAGGAGGGGCCTTGACGTTGTTGGATAGCCAGGCCAGGCCCTCGAGTAGGCCTTCTCCTGTGGTAGCGCACGACGGCACCACATACCAAACCTTGTCCTTAAGCTTGTTCAATTGCAGCGCGTCGGTAACTTCTTGGGGTTTCATGGCTGTTGTAGGATCATTGTCAGCATCATTTCATGTGTATATACCTATCCAGCAGACAGCGTGCTGGTCCCTGGGGATTGGATCAACCGGGGAAAGGGGGCGGCGGGGGCGACCTACCTTCCTTGACATCCTGCTTGTTGGCGAAGACCAACAGCAGACTGTCCTTCATTTCACGGTCGTTAATGATGCGATGTAACTCTTGCTTGGCCTCGTCGATTCGCGCGCGATCCGCCGAGTCGATAACGAAGATAAGACCTTGCGTGCCTGTAATGTGTAGAAGAGTTATGGTCAGCGGGTGCTCATTTGCAGGCGAAAGTTGGTAGCCATCGTCGTGGTTCCATTCGAAGGGGTCTTCTGTCGTCGTCGGCGAGCACACGCGTAGGTGCGCGCGCGCGCGCCTCGGGCTCTCGTCTCTCCATGTGGGGAGGCAGAAGGGGCCGACTTACCGCTGAAGTAATGCCTCCACAGAGGTCGAATCTTGTCCTGGCCACCGACATCCCACACGTTGAACTTGACGTTCTTGTATGTGACGGTCTCGACGTTGAAGCCGACGGTGGGGATGGTGGTGACGTCCTGGCCGAGCTTGAGCTTGTAGAGGATGGTGGTCTTTCCGGCGGCGTCGAGACCCAACATCAGCAGGCGCATCTCCTTGGATCCGAAGATCTTGCCCATCATTTTACTCAGTTGGCCACCCATTTTGGCGAGCGCTGTGTGCTTTTCCTTGCTTGTCGATATTTCTTCTCTTTCCCAGTACTGCGAGTGGTTGCCGTCGCGGGTTCAGAGAGAAGCTCGGTTGGGTCAGGTCGGGTCGAGTTGCTGGTGGTCGAGCGAGGTTCAGGGGAGAAGGGAAGTGAGTTGCAAGATGCGAAGGTTGCCAAAAAGGGACAGCTCGAAGCCCGACAAAACCGAGGTCGCGAGCGAGTCTGGGACGAGGGGATTCAATAGACTACTACCTTGACAGGCGGACGGGCGGACAGGCGGACAGGCAGACAACACGGAGAGAGAGGGTCTGGCAACGGCGAAGGCGAAGAAAAGGAGGGAAAATCGAACACGAGCCAGAAAATTGGTATCTGCGGAGAATTGTCGAGAGCAGGTTGTATTCGTTGACAGGTTCAGGTTAGGTCGGGACTGGGCTAATTGACTGATCGAAATGAACATGCAATCAATCCAATGGCCGGATGGGGTTCTCGGTCGGGTTGGTGTGGCCCCTCCGCTGCTTGGTACCTGGCCTGGCTAGCAAGTAGTGGGCATGTTTAGGGATGTTTAGGCTCTGGCGCTGGCGCTGGATCAGTGTCTGCTCAGTGGTCCCCTCCTGGACCTAGTCCCTGTACATGGTCCCTGTACACATGGTCCCCTCCAGTTGCCTAACCTAGTCCCTCTCTCCTCTCTCCTCCCTCCTCTCCTCTCCTCTCCTCAACTTAGGGGATCATGGAGTTCGTCCTAATTCCCAAAGCAGGATTTACCAGGTCGGAGATCGGATCTGGCAGAGGCCCCGACTCTCCAGAGGGCCCCAATTGACTCGAATGAATTGAATTCGCTCCGGGGGGTTCGATGGATTCCAACATCCAACATTGGACGCTCAGGGCCTCTCCTCCACAATATCCCGAATGACATACGTACACTCACTCTTACTCCCACTGACTGCTGGATTGATTGTTGTGTCTCAATTGATACTTCACCTACCCGTCGTGCTTTTGAGGCGAGCACATACACCAATTTCAGTACTACAAATACATACTGCGATGGCTGAGCATTTGTTGTGTCCCATCCTTAGCATCAAATTTGTTTCTTGTTTTGCTCCCAGCTGCCCAGTTGCCCCTGGCATCGAATGCAACGATACGGCTGCACCTGACCTGATCCGATCCGAATCATTGCCGTAGAAATGAGACCCCTCCTGCAGCATGTAACGCTAATTACACATCCTCCAAGTTGGGTGCTTACAGAAAAGGCCATGCACGTAACTGCCGCACGTGGCATCGCCGTATACTGGTGATTTGATTTCGTCACCGCCCGCACTCATTGAGGCTGAGTCGATATTGGCAATTCCAGTTCTTTATGTAAGCGGCATGGGGGAGGGACGGGGGGATTGCTGTGTGCTCATTTGTGGCCGATGGACATCATCTCCGTGAACACCTCAGCGGGGGGGCCATGGTCGTTCCCGTCGGTAAGTATCCGCAGGGTAGAAATTAAGCATGCCTACTTTCCCATGTACTCACTGCAGTTTTTCCATACTCTGTAGGTGGGCGATTGCTTGGGCCTGGCAAATCTTGTGTGCAACGGCAATATAACTCATGGGCATAATGTCCTACTGCCCGTCTCGCATTTCCGAGACGGCTCTAGCGATCAGAAACGTTGCAGTACCCGTCACACCACACCCTCTTCTCTTGATGCGGTCCGAACATCCCCACAAGGGAGGGGAGCTTGATTCAGCCCGAAATAGCTCGTGAGCTATTGTTTTGCCAACACATCCTCCTGGGTTGGAGGTCCAAATACGGCGTGCGAAAGATGTGCGATGGATGGATGGAGTCTTATTACCTTGACTAGAAGGTGGCTATTACATACATCCGATGTTCGGCGCATAAACGTTGTCGTCCATCGGGTCGCTGTCTCAGCCATAATCTGCCTGGGCAAATCAGTAGAGCAGCTGGCAAGGCACTTCCGCTATACATGTACCCTAGGTAGCCATCAGCCTACCGGTGCTCATGCAGGCGAATGGCGTGTAAGCGACATGAACATGCGCGCGGTGTCCGGGCGGGAAATGCCGCTGCGGGTCGAGCCGAGTACCTGTTTCTTCACTGACTTTGAATCGTTGAAACAGCATCGCGGCCTTGAGATATTCCCAGCTGCATGTGGCTATGACGCCGTTGCACCACTCGCACCATGGTCCGATGGCCTCCTACAAATCGAATCATCACTTGTCATGATATGTTCCCACCTTACTGGAGGTGCAGTAAAGGAGCACCATACTAACCAGGCTTCTCCCTTCCCCCCAAGTTCCAACACTACTCGGGTCAACTTGGATGGCCTGGAGACAAGCACGGAAACAAGGCACTCTTGTCGAATATGAAGCCTAGCTCGCCCTGGACTACCCATGCGAGCTAAACCCGCCCTCTTTCTGGCAATTCGCGTGAGAGGCCATGCATGCGATGGCGTCTGGGACTGCAAACAAAAAGAATCAATTCGCAGTTCAGGGGGAGAGGTGATGGCTTATCGATAGAGGTAAAGTGGTGCGCAATTGATCTTATCGATTGGTCGGACGCTATTTAAGCTTTCGGTACGTACCCCTCTAGCTCCAGCCGTTTGAACGGCTTATCTTATCGGCAACTCTTATCCTCCAATTTTTTTTTCTGGCTGGTTGTCGCAGTCGAGTCTCAATCGCAGTCTGACGATTCCCCACTAGCCGAGCAAATCCATCTGGAAGAATTTCTTGAAAGGTTTGGAGGGTCCAAACACACGGCAACCAAACAACCAAAAACCTCCAACTCTTCTTGTTTTTCTTTCAAGTGGTACGGTTCGAGAGCACCGGACGGGTGCTGCCTCCTTCGCCATGGCTGCCGAAACCAAAACCAAGACGAAGCGCGAACACAAGTCGAAAAAGCGGATACGAGAAGGCCAGGAGGACGTCGAAGGCGCAGAAGTACAACGCAAGCACAAGCGCTCCAAGAGCGAAAAGCCCGAAGATGTAGCCGAGGACGAGCAGAGCCAACAAGTCGAGGCCGACGAGGTCGAGGTGCCGAAGAAGAAGCGAAGCAAGGAGGAAAAGGACAAGAAGAAGAAGAAAAAGAAGGACAAGCACAGCGAAGATACCCCAGATGAGGCCGTCCCCTCGGAACAACCACAAGATGAAATGGATATCGACGAGCAGCCTGCCGCCCCCTCGGCAACCGGCCACCTGAAAACATTACCAAAGAAACCCTTCCCTTTCTTCAGACAGACAGTGTCACGCTACCTACCACTCTTCCCCGCCGGTATGGTCGAGCCTATCGACGGCTATGCGGAGCAGCACCTGAAGCCCCTGCTCAACCGCTACGTGCGCGAATTCAAAGGTGTTCTGCTGGCTTACCGAAACGTCCGCCTCGGAGAGGCCCCCAACAGGGGCTCGCTCACCGAAGAGAGCGAGATGGCCGACGAGGCTCTGCTCGAGACTATTGACGAATACGCTTGCGGCTTCGGCTGGCTGACGGCAGAAGTCGACCTGTTCAGACCGTCTCGGGGCGCTCCCCTCGAGGGTGTCCTCAACATGGCCACCGAAGGCCATATGGGTGTGGTCTGTTGGGGCATGTTCAACGCAGCCATCGAGGCCTCGCGCCTGCCCAAGGGCTGGAAATGGGTCAGCACGCTGAGCAAGAACCGATACAAGGAGTTTGAGCTTCCCACCCCGGAGCCGACCGAGGAGGGCCAGGACGAGGAGGGCGAGGGCGAGGGCGAGGGCGAAGCTGCAGCCGAGGGTGAGGCCGTCGAGACAACAGAGAAGGAGAACGACGTCACACAACTATACAGCACGGGCTACTGGGCGGACGAGAACGGCCAAAAGGTCGAGGGCACGGTCCAGTTCCGCATCAAGAGCTTCGAGGTCGGCCAGAGCGGCGAGTACGGGTACCTGAGCATCGAGGGCACCATGCTGGACGCCGATGAGGAGCAGAAGCAGGTGCTCGAGGAGCTCGAGCGCAAGCGGCGGCGCGACCTGCGGAACGGGCCCTCGCTCTGGCGCAAGACACGGTTCCTGCCCGATTTTAGTGTCACCAAGTTCGGCGCCGACGAGGAGGAGGAGGACCAGGGCAAACGCGCCGAGGTCTGGAAGGGGAGCCGGCCCGCGAGCGTCACGGCCGAGTAGAAAGATGAAGAGTCTTTATAATGTTCACTATACACTCGTGTTTGGCAGCGACTTTGCATCTACTCTTTTTTTTTCTCGTCACCTCGAAATACATCCAAGTGCAAGCACATGGTGATATGCTGAAGAATGTGATTGGCAAGTAATAGACACCGAGTTCAGACCATGGCGAGAGAAGAATTTCCACGTCGTTTATGCGAAACGGCGTCATATGCCAGCGTCTTCAGTCCATGGGCCCTGACCCCCTATCCAGATCCACAAGCCACATATGTGTGGCTGGTTAATTACCTCCTTCAACAGCACCGGATCTGGACGCCAAGGCCAAAGAAAAGGGAATAAAGGGACCAGGAGGAAGCACTCGTCTCGCAATATTTCCGTCTTCTCTCCTTTGTTTCCCTCCGTAGCCAAGATAGCAAGGTTCTTGTTGAGGCGCGCAGGCGTTCAGCCAGCGGAGTAAGTAGTCAACTCGGTTCCGTTGAACGGAGTATTGTTTTTTTCGGCTTTTTGTCCACCGCCGGCCGGGATGTATTCGAGGCAGGCTTTGACGAAGTACTCTCGCACCAAAGAAAAGGGGTCGCGCTTTGTTGACGGGAGTACTGCTACAAGGCAAACAACGAAACACGGCGCCCATCTTCGATTCTTGACACTATTGCGGTTAGTCTGCTTAAGGCCATGGTTTTAGCTATGGTATACAAGTTCTTTCCCTCATGGAAATAAAGAGCATGTTTACTGCGCAGCTGAGCTCGTCTTAAAAGGGATGTGTAATATAAAAGGGGTGGCGATGTCCGCCGTCAGCTTGTAGTACGCGCGACAGAAGCAGCAGAAAGAACAATTGAAGTATCGACGAAGCACACCACGTCCTTCAGATTCACGACTCGCGAAATAATCTCTTCCAAATCGAGCCTCTGTCACGGTTCCGCTACCCTTGGCCGAAAGTATATACACAATGGCGAACAACGGGGGTAATGTGGCCGACGCAGCTGGCGTGGCGGGCAATGCGGTGGACGGACCTGACTTGCGGAATAGGCTGGGTCGGATCGAAGAAAAACTCGACCGGCTAAGCCGGAATCCCTCGCATATAATGATCAGAATCGCGGGGCCGGGTACGCTGGTATACCAAAATACCATTGGCGCAATCGCAAATCCCTTCACCTCGTCGGGGAGCTTGAACTGGGACGCGCTCAAGCGGTGGGTGGTGACGCAGATCAACCACGCGGTGAGGGAGGAGTTTATGCCGGGAGACGAGAACGACGAGGTGTTTGTTCTGAATGTGGCGGGCACCGCAAGACAAGCGATCGACAGGCTAAACTTCATCACCACCCTGGTCCAGTGGGAACTGGGGGAATTGAATCTGCCCGTAACAAATACCAATATGCCTTACATCGAGTTCGAGAGTACGAAGCTCGTACAGGGGGACCGGCCTGTCGTTGAGGAACCCGAAGTCTCGATCGTCAGCGACGTGGACGAAGACGTAGCAGAGCAGAATAGGATCGACAAACCAGAGGACAGGGTGATGTTTGAGGTGGCCGACGACGCTTCCGACGGCGGGCAGGTGTTCGACGACGTAAGCCGCCATGCTGAAAAGCTTGACAGCGGCGCGAACTGGAACCGGGTCCGCCAGTTCTTCAGGCGCCCCGGCAGAGAACCTAACCAGTTTATCCTCCCCAATCTCGCGTTCCCGATAGAAGGGTACCAGGCCGCCGCCGTTCTGTGGCTGCTGACGCGGATCCCCGACGACAAGGTATCCGGGCCCCTGCTCTCCGACGATATGGGACTGGGCAAGACGTTTACCACCATCGTCACGATGATGGCCCATAGCTATCTCCAGAGCTCTTTTAGGGATGTGCTAAAGTACTGGGAACAGGCTGACCTGGCTGAACAGCAAGGTGCAAATCCTGTGCACAACCCGGAGGATGCCCCCGCCGGGAAGCCCTGTCCCTCGCAGGACCGGAACAGGTTTTGGCTTCAGTGCCCCTGCGAGGTTGGTTCGGCGGCAAGAGCCATTGTAACGAGCATGTCGGACTTGCCCAACATTATCATCAGCCCTTCGGGTGGAGCTTCGTTATGGATCTCCGAATGGGATAAGTTTGTGCAACCGCGATCGGGAATGGCGTTATATGTCAGTGTCAGCGGTTATCAAGGAACCCACCCGCAATTGGACGAGTTCTGCAGAGCTATGGGTGGCGCACAACTCGCCGGTGAGGCAGAGATTATCGAGGAGACAATGAGAGGTCCTCAGCGGCGCAATGGGCCTGTTGTTAAAAGGCGTCTGATCCAGCGCCGGCACGGCTTCGCAGGGGGCAGCAGTAACGCTCTACTGGTCACGGCTGAGGGTTGCGGCCCAATGCAACAGCCCGTTATGCTCGCCGAGCAAAAAGAGGGAGACTTTCCTTTTGTCTCAGAACCCGTCGCCAATGAAATGCAGAACTACCACAGCGCAATCGGGGTACCAGTTGCTGGTTGCGGCATCCTGGCGATGGATGAGATGCATAAGTATAAGGGCGAATCGCACGAAACCCTTCCCTTCAAGATGTTGAGCCTGTTTAGATACCAAGCCCACCCCACACTGGCCGTGGGGGTTTCTGGGAATCTCCTAGGCATCGGGCCGGAGGCGTGGCAACGTCACGTCTGGCATACGCAAGATTGCATCGAGAGACACAAATTTACGGCCGATCTAGGCAGGATTCAGACCCGTGACACGTTCAAAAAGTTAAGAGAGGATTGGAATTACATGAGGCGCCTTATCAATGAGCTAGAAGCAGACAAGGAGGCGAACATCGCCGGCGACAGAACGGAGTTCGAACGATACAGAGACAAGATTGCAGAAGACTACAGGCAGGGTCTTGGCAAAATGATCATCCGCCGCTTAAAGAAGGACTCTTTCCTCGGTGTGAAGATTCTAGACATCGCGGCCCCCGTTACCAGGCCGTTGGCCCTGAAGATGCCAGAAGGTCCTGCACTGAATTCCCTAAGCGTTTATTTTCGACGAATCAGCCAGTGGATGCATAGAGTATACGAGGAAGAGGTAGCGGAGTGGAGGAGACACGGCGGCGAGGGTGCGTACCCGCGGCCGGCAAGGGCCAAGGCGCAACAAGGGCTTCTAGCAGATGGCGTCGACGGCAAGAAAGTGAAAACCGAACGACAGCGCGAAGCCTATTACCTATCGACACGGGCGGTCACCTTCCCGTTGTTGGCATACTTCCCCAATTCGGATAACGATAGAGCAACTAGAAGACTATGCCGGTTTTACGAGGCCAAAAAGCCACTGGCTGACCTCGCGTCGCAATTTACGAAGGCGACGCTCGACCCGAAAAGGACACTGGCCACTATTCGCGACATGCTAAACCAATCCCCATTCATGCGGCATAGAGATGCGATGAGGGAGAACTCGCCAAAATTCCAGGAGCTAGTCAAACTGGTGCGGGATCAACTGGTCAACACCAGGTTAGCCAAGATACCGGAGAACAGACAGCCAGACAAGGGGCCAGCGGATGAGAGCTACGTTCGTCACATGGTCGTCTTTGCGGAGTGGCCGGTGAACGCGTACCTGACCGCGCTGTATCTTCAAGCTGACCTAATCAACGACGTCGAGGTAATCCTCATTCACCAGGCTCTCAAGGAACGGACGCCGAGAGATCATTGCCGAAAGGACGCCTTTGAATATTTCGACGCACCTTGCACACCACGTAGCAAGAACAAGGTCCTCGTGGGCACGTACACGCTCATCTCGACCATGCATAACTTCCAGCGAGCCTCGAGCGCGGTGCTGCTGGACGTTACCAACGTGGTCGAGCGAGACCAAGCGCGCTGCCGCATCTACCGCCGCGGCCCAGATTACCGAGATGTGGTACGACGACCACTTGTGGGAGCACTACCGGCACCGAAGGAACGAGGGCAACTCGAAGATGGGCGACATCCAGTGGGAAAATTTCGGAGTCAAGGAGGGGAATGCTGGTGAAGAAGAAGAAGAGGAGGAGGAGAATATATACGACGTCTCGCCTATGCCTTGAGGTCCTGGATGATCCGCCACGGGGGCCGATCGAGACGTAGAATGGATACGCAACTGGTCCCGTGCCATGGACACGGCCTACGCGCACACGTAAGGGGCAGCGTACGGACTGGGTGAGACTGGGGTTCACTCTAACTTCGCAAGGTTATTGTTCTACAAATCTAGTTTCGGTATACTATACATCCAACTCGAGTGAGCTTTGCCATGTTTGATTTTTATCCTCGTAAAACTACTTGCAGCTGGATACCTCACTGAGCCCAATATGTAGCGAGAAATGTGAAGCATGGCGTGTAATATACGAGCCAGATTATAGTGATACATAGCTCTAAATAATAAGTCAGCAACTACGCTAAACATGACCTTCCTTCCTAAAGAAACGTTACGAAGGAAAGGCTGCTGCCTGCAGACAATTCCATGCTTGGCAGCAACTTGAAATAAGAGAGCGACTGACGATGGCTACATACCAAAGCCCGTAGTCTTGGGACTAAACAAGACAAGACGTGCCAGGGAAACCCACCCCAGAATTGCACAGTGAGCCGCAAGGTTAAATTGGGCTCTTGGAATCAAGTGACAGTATATTCATCGACTATGTGCAGGAGTACAAGATACAGCTCGGGCGCCCATTGGTAGTCTAACCTGCCCTATGAACATTCTGGCGTAGGAAGGAGGCAGTAAGATAGGAGTGAAGTGACTTAGAGTGAGTGGCCTCGGATCGCACGTCGAGGGACATGGACCTTATACTTATGTCGTTATAGGGGCTATCTCGTACAGTTACCAGCCAGCTTCCAACATTACAAATTTTAGATGTACATTGCCAGGATAGTGACGTGACGGTTTCCTTAAAATATGAAGCCAAGTGTGCCATATCTGGGGGAAATGGTCATTAAGGCAATTTCATAAGACGATTGTATAACACATGATGGGCAAGGTAACTTGTACACTTACCGGAGTGAAGTATTTATCTCCATTAGATTCAGGAGAAGCCATGGTAGTTCTTATGCTACATTCGCTGACCAACTTTCACCCTGCTGGTTAGGGGATATCGCAGTATAGCATACACACCCACGAGTGGTACGCATATAGACCGCATTGAGTGGGACTAAATACGAATATCCGTATGTTCATTATCCCCGACCAATACCTTCGGCCGGCAGCCTGGGAGCTGAAAGGGCGAGTGAAAGCATGTCATAAAGCGTAGGGAGCTTTGTCGGTAATGTACGGCCATAAGCAGACAAAGAAATCCCGTCTACCTTTTTATGCTAGCAGGAGCATCGCCAGGGTGGCTGCGATTATGGCGTTTACCACAACGTACGGGTTTTGTTGCTAAAGGGGGAGAAAGAAGCTGTTTCAATGAGTACCCAAGTTCTTTATGCAACGGACTCGTACTATAAAGGACGACTCCATGCTATGATTTTCGTCTAACAGACTTCGACACAGAAGCACCAGAAGCAGCAAGTTCGTCTAAAAGATTGGCCTGCCGTACCTTCACCCAAATTGACACTTCATCATCGCGTATCTCCCCTCCAGCTGGCCTTGAGAAGATATAATGGCGGACAACGGAGGCGACGCTGATGCCGGAAACCCGGGGCCTGTCTTGGAGAGACTCGTGGCCTCCACACAAGCGCTGCAGATCAGTGCCGAAGCGCTTCAGACCAGCGTCGACTCACTCAAGCGCAGTTCCGAAGTGTCCGAAAGAGAATACAATCAGGTGTACCTCCGGATTAGGGGGCGCAACCAAGACCGCGACCAATACTTCGAAGCCTGGCTGAGCGAGTTCATGGGCGGAAATCAGGGGGAGCTGCCGGGCGGGAACGTGAACTGGCCCGCTCTGAAAACGTGGATCGTGGCGTCGATCAACGCAGCCGTGGGCCAGCGGGTTAAGCTGGGCGAAATACAGGAGACCGTCGTTTACGTACTGAACTTGAGGGAAAGCGAAGCAAGAGCAGAAATGGACCAAATGCGCCTCATTACACTCCTAGTCGCTTGGAAACAGAGCGGGAAGTATCTGTACACTCACAGAGGTAATGGGATGCCGTGCATCGAGTTCGAGAGTACGAAGCTCCTCGGGAGAGAAGGTGGGCTGGTCCTTCCGTCCATAGAGGTGGACACGCCCATGGAGTTGGACACGCCGTCAAGACCGTCGACGAAGAGGACGGCGTCGAATTCGCTATTGAGCCAGCGGTCGAAGAAGAGGGGTAAGAAGAGGACGGCGACGACGGAGTCGCTATTGAGTCAGCGGTCGAAGAAGAGGACGAGGACGAAAACGAGAACACCCACGCCGACCCCTCATCCGGGCCACGGCGCAGGTGCGGGAGACGAGGATGCGGAAGATGAGGAAGATGAGGAAGATGACTACGACCCAGCAGCGGGCGAGAACGAAGAAGACTACAATAGAGGTCCGAGTGAAACGCCCATAGCAGACGCGGAGGCTGACAAAAGGTCACGGGTGCTCCAGGTGATATCAAGAGAAGATAACAGCCGCAAGCTTGATGACGACGAACATTGGCAGAAGGTCCGCGCCTTTTTCCTGAAAGACTACATCGTTGTCGAAAATTTTATGCTCCCCGGACTCCAACGCCCGTTCGATTGCTATCAGGCAGCCGCCGCCGTGTGGATTCTGACTCGGTACCCGGAGCAGGGAATTGCCGGCCCTATACTTGCCGATGACCCAGGGGTGGGCAAGACCCTCACCATGATCATCGCCATCATATTGCACAATAACCTGCAAGAGGCCTTTGGGGACGTGAAGGCATTCTGGAAGAATAATAAGAGGAGGGGCCTCAAGCACAACCCTAAAAACGCCAGGAAAGACGTGGCTTGTCCCTCTCAGGTGGAGATAAAGAGACTATATGGGATCCAGTGCCCGTGTGTAGCGGGCTCGACGTCGAGGGGGATCGTAGACCACATGTGGAACTGGCCCAGCATCGTCATCTGTCTGGGGCAAGATGGAGTCACCAACTGGTTGGCTGAATGGAAAAAGACCGTCGATCCTCAAGAATATAGGGTTAAGGTTTACGTCAACATCACAGGGTGGGAAGACAAGTCTGACCTTGCGGCTTTTTGCAAGGCCATAAAGGACGCCCCAGACCCCGAAGATACACAAGCACTCGAAGGTGATCGCTTCGCCAAGTCGAAGTGTGGTTTTGTCGGGGGTAGCCGCCACGTTCTGTTGTCACCGACCACGCAAACTGGAAACCTGATAGAGCCCAAGGGAAACAACGGCTTCCTCCGTATCCGTTCTGTCAGGATAAATAAACGTAAAACGGAAACATTTGTGATGCCAATATCGGGCTGTGCGATCCTGGCTCTGGACGAAATGCAGAACTACAAGGGGACCCCCGGGAACAAAACCCAACCCTATCAGTTATTGGAAATTCTGGGCAAACAACAAAACAAGCCCACACTGGCCGTGGGGATTTCGGGGAGCATTGGGTCACTTGGCTTAAAATCAGTACGTCACCTGCTGGCGTATACGCTGCTACAAGGACACCAGTACCGGCTAGATAGGCAGCTGGGAAGACTTGGTAACATGGGTAACATTTCTGGTGTGGATTCGGACTGGGACTACCTGAAAGATCATCCCGAAGGGGTTGGTGCGGAACCGGTCAAGTACGCGGACGCCCTGGCTAAGTTGCAAAACGATTGGAACCAAGGGCTCAGCAAGATGCTGGTTCGTCGTAGTCAGACGGACACATTCAGAGGGCAGAAAATCGTGACCATTCCAAAGCCACTGTACAAAACTATACCTCTCGAGATGCAGCCCGGTGCTGCTTTGAGCGAGCTACATGAGTACTCCCGCCTTGTTAGAAGGGCAATGCTGGATTACCATCGCCGAATGTTGGCATCGGCAGATGAAAAGATAGAGAAAGAAAGGAAAGAGAAAGGGACGTCGTCGGTGAAAAGACCGTCGCTCCTCGAGTCGCAGCAAAGAGTTCTCAAGCAGCTTCCCAGAACCGCCTCCGAGGAGAACCCCGAAGCTCTCAACCGCTGCTTTTTGGCGACGACGTTCCCAGGAATAGCCCTCTTCGCGAAGGAAAGTCCCAACCTGTTACCCTACTTGAAAAACGAACGGGAACAGGCTGGGCTCGCGAAGGCCTTTACGAGAGCCACTTTCAATCCGGAGTTCACTAGGAGGCAGGCCATGCAAAAGGTACGGGAGAACAATCCATTTTGGGACATCGCCACCACCAAGCTGCTTCCAGACGCGCCGAAAGCTGAGCACCTTTGCCACCTGGTCCACGAGGAGCTTATTAAAACTAGATCGGACAGGAATGGGCAAGCAGGCAAGGCCCCAGCTGACGGCAGTGGCGTGCGGCACATGATCGTATTCGTAAATTCCCCCATAACGGCGTACCTGATGGCTCTCATCCTCTTCCAGCAGTTTGAGGAAAACGTTGATGTGTTCCTAATCCACTCGGGGCTCCCAACGGCCCCCAGAGCTACAGAACCGTGGCACTGCAGGCAATCTTTTGAAGAGACATTCAATTCGAGCTGCGAACAAAGAGACAACAATAAGATCGCCGTCATAACCTACAATATGGGCTCTACCGGGTGGAACTTGCAAAGAGCCAACATAGCGGTATTGCTGGACGTCCCCGTCCAGAAGGCGGAACGAGACCAGGCTTGCAATCGCGTGAATCGAAGGGGCCAAAGGTGCGAGCCTCACATCCACGAGATGCACTACACCAATCACTTTTGCGAGGACTGGCGGAAACTAGTCAACGATGGCAAACAAAAGTCTGAAATTGATTGGAACAAATGGGGAGTGAATGTGCAGGAGGAAGAAGAGAAAGAAAGGAGGGAGGAAGTGAGGAGGGGGAAGCAGAAGGAAGTGAATAACGGCTAGAAGGAGGCGAGCGACGACAGCGATCCTTACCTAACGTTAGACCAGGTTGAGCAGGTTAGGAAGGAGAACATGGAGGTTGTAGATTTGACCATGAAAGATGTGTAAGGAATGATTGGATTTCTGTATCAATGCCCCCGTTAGATACAGGAAAGTAGGGAGAGGTCATCACTCTACTAATTCGCCTGGAGGCAAACAATTTGTTAGGGGATAAGTTGCAATAATGTTATCTGTACGTCATTTGATGTGAGAAGCTTCCATGGAGTCCCTCCTAAGTGTTCGCTACCTGACTGTTTTTCATTTACAAGACGGCAGTTATGTGAAGTGAATTGCGTGGGCGGCCTCGCTTCGCCGCAGCCATCTATGTAGCCTGGTGGTATGGAAGTACATTCTCGGCTAAGCAATAATACTAAGAAGTATTGACAGATTGATGGACTACAATCAGGAGTCCCAGCGTAGGAGGGAGGGCATCATCAGAAGATACGAGACCCCCTGGGTGATGACACGCACAGACGACGGACACAGGGAAGCGCTGCCCCGATTTGACTGACTGACTCCCAAGAGGGATATTAGTAGAAACTTCTAATGATGTTGACTCTCTGCTTGAACGACTGCTTGGACGACGTGAAAGGAACACACCAAAAGGTAAGGGGCTGTTCTGCGGTTCCCATGACGCCCCCTGACCTGCGTGTGTGCTCGGCAAGCCGGCAGGGCAGGCAGGCAAACCCGAGGTGCCATCATATATCCTGAGCACACGTAGGCTGGGCCAATGACCGGACATCGGGCATCCGTTGCATCACGGGACCAAGTCCGACGAAGAGGCGGAAGGGCAGACTAGATATCAACATGCAGCAAGGAACCAAGCAACGACGTTAGTCATTCAAGTGAATAGAGTCCCAATCCCACCAGAAAGAGAAAGATGGGTTTATACTCCTATACACAAGAGGACGGGCACATTGCCACCGCAAGACAGCGAGATGAAATGTGTCCGCATGTTCGTCAACCCCGACCTGTGCCCTTCTGGGAGCACCTCCGAGCTCTTAACATAAGATAAGTATGCATATTGGCAAGTCACCAGCCTTCATCAAGCACATGGGACGATAAACCCAGCGGTAACCTTCAGTTGTGTCATTCAGGGCTGAGAAGTCCAATCCAGCAGAAAGGCCAAAAGAGAAGGCCCGGATAGAATCGAGTATTCAGAAATGCAAGCTGCCGTTATCGCAGACGAACTAGGTGGCAGTTGCTTCTGATGGATGTTGCGGTATCTCAGGACTGAGATGGATTGATCCCATACGCTGCTGCACTCCAACCCACGTAGGAGAGAGAGAAAGAATCTTGAGCTTCCGAACGCACCTAGACCAACGAGAAACTACATAAGTATGCATGCCAACAGATGTTGCGTGCAGATACTTTGGTCTTTTCACCTTTAGTTCATCTGTTCCCTGCTGTTGGCATGATCCTAGGCATCAGAGAAATTGATGTGCATATCAAATGAAGGAGTGACTGGGTTTCAATGACTTCATGGTTGGTAGGTCACGTTGGATGGAACAGCAGTTCTCATGAAACCGAAAAGTTGATTGCCATGGGGGACAGCACGCCGACGAAGCTGCACGGCAAAAACACGGATTGGATGATATCAAATTGTTCATTGCGTCTTCCTTGGTGGGACTCTTGCTGCCACATACTGTCCGTTCCACGGACATGCAGCGGCAGCTTGTTTCAATCAAAGAGCTTGCTTGGTGCTTAAAACATGTTTTCAGAACCGGAAAACCCTTTTATTGTATGCTACCGTGAATGGGGAAAAAATTCGTCTCATTCATGTCCAGCCGTTGCCTCGAAACCATGTCCACCAGCCGAATATCAATAGGCCGATGCGAGACCGAGACCAGTATACGTACGTTCCAGATGCATTTTACACCTGGATACCGTTGATCTGTATAATGCACACAATAGATGCACCCGAAAGCCAGCCGATGTCGAGAGCCAAACCCATTCCGCCAAAGACAAGAACGCCTGAATCAGATCGTCTATTTCTCCTTCTTGGCCTTGGCACCCTTGACCTTGGCAGTGCCGCGCAGAGTCTTTTGACGGTTCTTGCGCTGCTTGCCTGTTCACGAGATACGTCAGTATGGCTGGAGGGAAAGGGGGGTTCGTCAGGGAAAACGTACGCTGCTGTCGGGATGCGCGCTCGGGCTTGGTGGCCAGGCCGACGCGGACCAGTCTGTACTGAGGCTCGAACTTCTTCATGGCCTCGGGGAGTCGTAGACGAGGGCGAAGCCGGTGGTCTTGCCACCACCGAACTGGGTGCGCAGGCCGAAGACGGAGACCTGGTCCTTCTGGGCCTTGTACATGCCGGAGATCTTCTCGCGGAGCTGCTCCTTGGAGATGTTGGGGCGGCCGGGGTGCAGGATGTCACTGGAGGGGAGAAAAAGCGAAGGTCAGTTTCTATCGTTCAAATCATGCTCGGTTTCCCGGAAGCAGCCTGCACTCGAAGTGCAGCTCAAGACTTGTGCCAGACAGAACTGCCCTCCATCATCTTCGTGATCGCAATTGCCAGCCAGCCAGAAGAAGAAGAAGACGAAGAGAGATCGACATCTTCCGAATCAATCATGTTCTTGTTTCCTTTCTTTTTGTTTGCCAACGGGCATGCCGGTCGCGTCGGGACTCGGAAGATGATGGATTGGATGGCTCTGTCGCAGTGGACATCGCCCGAGGTGGTTTCGGCGGAATTGGTACTCACACGACCATCTGCTTGCGACCCAGAAGAGGGTTGCGGATGAACTTGCGAGTTCGCAGGGTGACGGGGGTCTCGGAGTCAGCCATTTTGACGATCGGGCGCGAATGTTCTGCTGATCGAAGTTGTCGTGGATGGAGGAGAGAAATGGCGATTGGGGGAGGGGTGGAAGGAAATGTCGACTTTCGCCTTAATTTTTCTTTCTGACCTTAGTGGTTCAGTATCCGCTCTTCACTGGGTTTGGTGTCCAAGAGTGTGCGTTGCTTGCTTGCCTTGGGCTAGCCCAGGGTGCGGAGATGGCCCGTGCTTTCTTTCACTTTGGTGGATTGGTGTCCTTTTTTTTGCCAATTCCAGAGCCCTACCCTAATCAATTGGAAAAGTGTGGCTTGTGCCCTTTCGCCCTTGAGCTTAGCCATACCTACAGCCACAGCTGCAGCCTCTCCATTCCACAGTCACCTGCAAGTGCTCTTTACATTGAAGATCCCCACTTTCCCAAAGTACCTGCAATTCCCTGTCGCCCGCCGTCAATCTAGCCAAGTCGACAGAGCCGCAATGAAGATTCCCAATTCCCATTTCAACCCGTCGTCGTTGTCCAACCCGTCCAATGGATGAAGTTAGCGTCAATCGCTTTTGCAGCCAATATCTGCAGCTGGAGAGAGACCTCGATTTTCCCAGTGGCCAACTCTTGAGGGAGGCCCATGTTCAAGATGTTTTGCATCATCGGCTCTTTGCAGATGACGCGCTTGCGCATCCACCCCCGGCTAGATATCAGATCCGAGTCCTGAAAGAGTTGGTCTCGAGAATTGAAGCAAGCATCGATGACTGGGAAGAACATGTAAGGCGTATATCTACAAACATACCATACACAAAAGCATGGCCATGAAACAAGTCGTTTTTCTTGCCCACCGTGTCTTCCATCTCCATTCCATCTTGCACTGTTCCCCAACCTCATCAGAATACCCCAGCCTGACTCCATTTCCTAGGGAGTGTCCGACGATCTGATGACCCATCTCTCTGAGCTTCTTGCGTCGCCCTTACCCGCGGAACTCATAGCCGTTCAGCAGAAGACATATGTCACATATTCGCAGTCGTTGCTTAGTGGTGACTCTACGCATGCGGCAGGCCCAAGCCCCTACCCCCATGTCACTCTCCTCGAGTCGCGCCAGCTCATCTCGGCCGGCGGAACCACAGGGCTTCGGACCTGGGAAGCTGCTCTCCATCTGGGCCAGTACCTCTGCGCGAACCCGTCTTTGGTACAGAACAAGCGAGTGCTCGAGCTGGGCGCCGGGACAGGCTACGTCTCTATCTTGTGTGCCAAGCATTTGGCTCCTTCCCAGGTCATTGCCTCGGACGGGTCCGACGATGTCGTGGCCAACCTGCCCGAGAACTTTTACGTGAACGGGCTGCAAGACTCCCGGGCCATCTCTGCCATGGATATCAAATGGGGGCAGGCTCTCCTGGGCACCGAAGAGGCCGAATGGAACGGTGGCCAGCCTATCGATCTCGTTCTTGGCGCCGATGTGACGTACGACGAGAGTGTCATCCCGTCCCTTGTCGGCACCATAGACGACTTGTTCGACATGTTCCCGCGCGTCCTCGTAATCATATCTGCCACGGAAAGAAACCGTCGTACCTTTGACGCTTTCATCAGCGTCTGCCAGAAAAGAGGCCTCAGTATTCAGGAGGTGGATTTCGACATCGCACCCAGAGACACACAGACCGGTCCCTTCTACAGTGGCCAGGTGCCTATCCGGATCTGTAGAATCACGCGAGGGCAATAGCGCAGGTTTTCAGCAGTACATGTTCCCTGTTGGTCTGCTACATGTCGCTTCGTGAATGAGTCACAATCAATAGCCGGCAGCAAGACTTCGTATGATTTGAAAGCGATCAGCAGCCTCGGACTTAACAGTTGCTTACCGAGACATCTGTATGACTGTCATTCCTTTGCAAACGAAGGAATCTTATCCCAGGTTAGTGTGACTGGCAGCCTCAATGACTGTACCCAGTCGGTCTAGTCAAAGAACGAAAAGTTCCAACACCTGCTTCTTTATCTCCAGTTCTTTATAGGCTGCAGCTCTTCAGGAGGGATGCATTCGTGAGGCACAGCTCCCTACGTAAACTCTCATTTTACGACGCTGGAGTTGAGAGAATGCATCTTGCCCGCCAGCGACGCGGCAGGGGAAATGCTCTTATTTTTAGAAACGGCCAATGAGTCATTGCCTTTTTGCAAATAGTCTGCTCGTTATGTACCAAAAATGGCAGCGAGGTCCTAAGCGGACCGTATGGATCTTTAAAACGGTGATTTCTAGGGCCACAAGTATGTAGAGCTAAGTGTGAGGTTAGATCGGCATGTATCATTGTTAACCGGGCTGCCGAATGAACGGATATTTACGAGTCAACGAGTCGACGAACGCGATGGATATGAAAAATACTTCAGTATATCTTATTGAAAACCCGGCTTCACTACTGTGATTACTCGGCGCGCTATGCACAACGGCGCCGTAGGTATCGGCAACTACGGTGGATGGTGGATGGAGATCTGCTGTGATCGCCCAGTTTGTGGTCTAACCAGAATTGGTTTCATACCCACGTTCGTTCTTCTTTCCTCTTGAGCCTTCATGCAGCTGGGCTCACTGGTAGAATCTCCCCACCTCTGAAGATGGATACCTACTTCCTCTGCTTGTACGCCTCGGCAACGACTCACCTCTTTTTCTTTAATTCCACTTTGTAAGGGATTATCTCCGACATGCTTTGAAATCAGAGGACCCCCTGTGTCCGGTCCGGCCTTGCCAGCACACATCCTTCCTCGGTCCCCTCCCCCTCTTGGTCCCACGTTAGCGGCCGAGACTAATAGCAGCTCCGCCCTTTGCGGTGAGCAGGGCTAGAAGACCTACGCGAAGTAACAATGCATGATTCTTTCTTGGGATATACCAAAATGTACGCGTGGAGGAAGGCCCAGTCTCCTGTTTTAGGGGACTATTTCTATCTTGGGAAGTGTCCGGCCGCAATATGGGGTCGCGCTGCAGTCGTATGTTTTACTTGTGAAAAGCGTGGGTGGCAGGCTAGGTAGGTCCCCCGGCAGCCCGGAGGTCTCTATCTGCCTACTTCTGTTCCTAGCGATTAATGGAGCAAATATGCATGCTGCTCACCACCGGCACCAGCAGATAGATGGGGGCGGTTTTTTATAACGAAATGGTCCGAGTGTGTGGGAGATATAAATAATCGCCATGGGCTTAGTCCCTCCACGGTGTGTCTGTTGTCCCGATTGAAATGTTATAAGGCTCAGCTCTGGCTAGTATCTGTTTGCATCGAGTGTTCAGCTGAGTACCCGGCTGCTTACTTCTATTACTCTGGCCGTTCGACAGCTGGACTCGCTTTCTACGGCTCCTAATTCAACGTGGGATAATCAAGCTGCACTACGAACCCCCAAAGAAATACGATCTTGATCTGCCCATTATGTCTCCCGAACAGACAGTCGAGCCGCCTCGGTTCGAGTCGGAGCCTACGGACCTGGCGCCGCTGAACCAGCCGATCAAGTTCCCCTTCTCCGGCCGGGTCGCCCCGAACCCACTCAGTTAGTACAACCAATCTCATGTTCTAATGATGCCCGGGGAGCTATTCTTTCTGCTGCATATCACGTATCCATCTAAAAGAGCAATATGCTGATCCGAGTACCTGACCTACAGTGAACGCCGCCATGAGCGAGCGTCTGTCCACCTACTCCGAGACGGACCGCGAGGCCAGCGGCATCCCCTCCCGGAGCTGGTGACGCTGTACCGGCGGTGGGCCGCGGGCGGCTGGGGCCAGTTGGTGACGGGCAACGTCATGATCGACCACGAGCACCTCGAGTCCCCCGGCAACCCCATCATCCCCGTGGACGCGCCCTTCTCGGGCCCCCGGTTCGAGATGTTCCAGCAGCTCGCCGCGGCCGGCAAAGAGCACGGCAGCCTCATGGTCGCGCAGGTGGGCCACGCGGGCCGCCAGACCACCGTGACCATGAGCCCCCTCAGCGCGAGCGACGTGCAGCTGGTCGCGCCCGCCATGGGCAAGACGTTCGGCGTGCCGCGCGCCGCGACGCACGACGACATCCGGGAGATCGTGCGGGCCTTCGCCCACGCCGCCGAGTACCTCGAAAAGGCCGGCTTCGACGGCATCCAGCTGCACGGCGCGCACGGCTACCTGCTGGCGCAGTTCCTGAGCCTGACGAGCAACCGGCGGACGGACGAGTACGGCGGCAGCCTCGAGAACCGCATGCGCATCATCCTCGAGGTGACGGCGGCCATCAAGGAAAGAGTGTCCGCGGGGTTCGTGCTCGGCATCAAGATCAACTCGGTCGAGTTCCAGGAGCGCGGGTTCACGTCCGAGGAGGCGACGGCGCTGTGCGAGGCCCTCGAGCGGGCCGGTTTTGATTACGTCGAGACCAGCGGCGGCACGTACGAGGCCGTCGGGCAGATGTACCGCCGCGACAGCACGCGCGCGCGCGAGGCGTACTTTGTCGAGTTCTCGGAGCAGATCGCCAAGAAGGTCAAGACGACCAAGATCTACACGACGGGCGGGCTCAAGACGGCGGCCGGCATGGTCGCGGTGCTGCGGACGGGCGTCGACGGCCTGGGCATCGGGCGCGCCGCGTGCCAGGAGCCGGACCTGGCCAAGAAGCTGCTGTCGGGCAAGGTGTCGGGCATCATGAAGTACGCCATGGGCGAGGACGATGCGTGGGCCCGCGTGGGGTCCGCCGTCGTCCAGATCCAGCAGATGGGCCGGGGTCAGGATCCCATCGACCTGTCCGACGCCGAGAACGTGAAGAAGGTGGCTGCTATTCTGGCCTCGAAGAAATAAAAGGGGGTTATTACAGTTTGCCGGGTCAAACAATCACTTGGTGACATGACGACGATCAGGAATGGGTTGGCAAATGCGAGATCCCAAGTTTAAATATTCCCAAGTTCGACCTAAAATACCCCGAGACGAGACAGTCACCGTTCCAGCCAAGTCGTTCAGTTTGGGGACGGCCATCCCATCGGTAATACCGACAGGTTGTTATTCAAACAGGTACTTTAGAACATAACAAGAACAAGACCAAGACCAAGAAATAGACATATGGATAGAAAATTGGCAACCCAATTCCCCTTGACAGCGTCTCAGCATGTGTAAGCTGACTAATGTCGGCGCTATACTGACATGCGTGATGAGCTAATGATTGATCAATCGCCCGTAAAATGGGACAAAACGGGTCCCCCGACAGTGAACGGAAGGGTCCCTGAAGCGAGACCAGGCCAAGCGAAAAGAGGCTAAAAGGTCGGATCGTCAAGCGCTGGAGCGAATCTTCCTCGTCCTTCCATGACCAGTATAAACAGTATCTCTCCTATGCAAAGTCCCCATTTTGGATGTGTACATATGTTCTCTTTTCGGTTATTATCACTATTTATCTCGTCATTCCAATTAGATCATCTGTATAATCTACATACATTACCTACTCGACTCCAGCCAATGCCCTAGAAGAGACAGAGAGTTACTTGATTAGATCCAGTCTTCTGTCACCCACCCCACTACCAGTCCAGACTCTCCCCCAGAAGAACCCCGCCATTCCCGAAGCCGAATGCCCGCCGCCTGCCGGAACTTCCAACAAAACCACCCCATTACGCATAACCCTCTCTTTGGCCATTGCAAGAAGACCTTGTCGCATGCACAGTCTACAGCCATTGAAGGACCAATGGATTCAGGGAAGGACGCTGGCCAGGCTGGGCAGCAGGACCAACAGCGCGACAACCCGCAACACGTGGCCACGCCGACAGAACAACTCCCGTCCTTCTACTCGCCGAAGACACAGCCAGTAGTTCCAGATCATGAGGGCGATACCAAGCTGAGGAGCGACCTGCTCAATATCTCGTCATTGGCCGCCACCGCCAATCCCCAGACTTCCGGCGCGCCCACCTCCGCGCCCTCGACGCACGCGACGACGACCGGCGCCACGACCCCGAGCAACGAGCAACCGCCACCCCCTTCGCTGCTGTCGCCCCAATTCACACCCCCCTCGACCCCCGGAATCGCGACTCCCACCTCGGAGCAAGCGCCGCCGCGCGGGGTCCCCGTCGACTCGGCCCGCGGCGACAGCTGCGGCAAGAAGCGGCCGCGCCTGCTCGAGACCCTGCCCGAGGTCCAGTGCGTCGTGCGCGCCCGCATCCCGACCGTCGCGGGGACCGAGATGTTCCTGCATCTCTACACCAACAACGTCGACGCCAAGGAGCACCTCGCCATCGTCTTCGGCCCCCACATCCGCAGCCGCTCGCTCGACGCGCCCCGCGAGGGCGAGACCGAGATGGACCGCATGGTGCGCGGCGCCTACACGGGGCGCCTGTTCCCGGGCCGGACGCAGAGCGGCATGGCCTTGTCGGGAGGCGGCAGTTCGCATCAGGTAGAAGGAGAAGAACAACAGGCCAAGGGGGAGGGAGAGACGACGTCACAGCAGCCACCACACTCGGCGCCGCTGGTCCGCATACACTCGGAGTGCTACACGGGCGAGACGGCGTGGTCGGCGCGGTGCGACTGCGGCGAGCAGCTGGACGAGGCGGCGCGGCTGATGTCGCTGCCCGCGCAGGCGCAGCACGGCGGCATCATCATCTACCTGCGGCAAGAGGGCCGCGGCATCGGGCTGGGCGAGAAGCTCAAGGCGTACAACCTGCAGGACCTGGGCAGCGACACGGTCGAGGCGAACCTGCTGCTGCGGCACCCGGCCGACGCGCGGTCTTATGGGCTGGCCACGGCAATGCTGCGCGACCTCGGACAGGACCAGGTGCGTCTGCTGACCAACAACCCGGACAAGATCCGCGCCGTCGAGGGGCCCAATCGCGAGGTCCGCGTCGTCGAGCGCGTCGCCATGGTCCCGCTCAGCTGGAAGGGGAAGAAGGGCGAGGGGTTCCGGAGTCAGGAGGTTGAGGGCTATCTACGGACAAAGGTGAGTTGCAACCGTCTACGTTTCTCAAGTCACCCCCACCAGCTTCAAAATTGTTGTCATTCTTTACTAACTGCCATCCTGATGATAGATCGAGAAGATGGGACACATGTTGGACATGGGCGGCATGCCCCCGTAAATGTAAAACAAAACGGACGTAGGAAAAGAAGCAACTACTTCATTGTACCAATGTGATATGGGTTGGGAGGACCAATCATCTGCTGTGAATGTTGTATATGTCACGGGAAATACGATATATACTTACGGATACCACCAAGCATATATACTACTATGCCTAGAGCGTTAGAAATGGAAGCATAACGTATGAAAGCATTCAATCCAATTTTGCCTGCCAGATCGTCTTCCACAGTGTTGCTTGACGATGGCCGTTGCTGTACAACGAAGCCGCCCAAGCAGGCTTTGATAACGAATCAGCTCCTTCAACAATATGGTCCGGTTCCTATGTGTACACATGACAAGCATCCAGTTGATCTTACTTGCTTTTCGGGGGATACCAGAAATTGTAGGGCTGAATCCGCTATTGCAAAGGAGGAGAATAGAGATAACGAGGCAAGGTTAGTTCCTTTTCCTTGGGCGGTCACTCGACCCTTTAAACGATGACATGGCACCCGGTAGCGGCAGGCTTGTAAGACATTCCTACTCGGTGGGGATGGATCGGTCGGTTGGGTGCTGGCAGGTCCCCTTTGAACGAAACGATCGATCTTCCCATGTGCACGGTCGTCGCTAGGTAGGGGGGTGAAGCTATCACAGTGGATGATATCATAATAATAAGACGGATGCTTGCTAGTAAGCAACAGCAAACGACAACGCCTTACAGGGCTTGCTGCTGTCTGAGCTGTCTTGGGGGGCTGAAGCTTTGGTCCCTCCCCCAAGTGCAACAGACATTCATGCATTCCATGATAACGATCGACAAAAGTCATACGTAAGGTAGCAAGGCCAGAGAGAATCCGAGTGTGACCCCACGCCTACGCCCATGTCCGTGTACTACTACACACTTTGTTGCGCGCGATGGCGCCTTACCCTGCCTGCCTCGCTGCAATTGGAGGAGAAGATAAGCTGTTGAGATCAGAAGAGAGACCTCTAGACACGTATGCAGTCAAGAGGAGGAATCTCTATCTGTTGTTCTACCAAGGCGGCACTTTCATTCCGAGTGTTGGTCCCCCGGCTGTGTCGGGTTCTCTCTCGATCGCTGTCATTCGTTTCTCAAGGGAATTGCGCAATTCAGTCGCAGTCGCTTCGGATTGGCCGATTGCGATTTTCAAACAAATATCCCGGAATGATACCCTAACCTGCATACCTATTTCTGGAGCCAGAGCTCCGGGTATGGAAGGTGGCGTTATATGATCTGCAGGCATGGATGTGTACGATATGTACGGTCCGGACTAACGCTCCGACAGTGGAAAAAAAGTGCTGTAATGTTGTGTACCTCTTTCACGTCTCGTGATCATGCGCTCATGCAGTGATCAATGTAGAGAAAGGAACGTGTCTACGTTGCCTTACTCTCACTCGATCGAAGGAAGGCAAATGATGTAACGGAACACGGTGGTAGGTTTCTCGTATCGGTCGGTTGATTGGGTGGTGGTTCGGTGCATCAAGTAAAGCGTAAAAAGATCATCCATCCCCAGCGCTTCGTCACTCCCCCACCAGCCACACCTCGTACAACTAGAGGCAGGAGGAACCCACCAAGAGCGGCAAAGGAATCAGCAAAGGTACAGTCTGGTATTCCATATGATCTCGATATCGAAAACCCCAACAAAAAGCCCATCGACACCTTAAGGACAAAGGGCTATGCAACCATTTGCCATATTCCTTTGGGATCGGGGGGTTCTTTGGTCGTTCGTGGCACATCACGCTTATCAACTGACATCATCCATGTCTTATCCCAGAAGATGATGTGTCGGTCCCTGAAAGGCGTTTTGGCTCAACCGCCTGACCTCCCTGACCCAACGTCTGTCTCAACTGTAATCTTTCGAAACATACATGGTCGTTGAAACGCTAAAAAGGAAAATTGCCCGACTAATGTTTTCCTCGATTTGAATTCTGGGGACAAATGATAGACACATGGGTAGAATCGAGATGCTAAAAATATGTCTTGGCTTTCAAGGCAGGTAGCTGTTCCAAAACCCTACGTCAACCGCGAAGCAAAAAAGCCGCCCCATGATCGATCACCTCCAGCTGGGCACGCTGGGCTCAGGGAATCAGGCTTCAAGGCGATCTAAGGATAGTAGCACAGCATGCCTGCATGGTGTCGTCTTGTGTTAGTGTGCCCGTTGCGCTTATGTGGTTGTGTGGCTTGGGAGCTGAAGGTCCGTCAAGGCGTCCTTGGTTGTGGGTTTTGGTTGTGTAGCTGTAACCAACAAGCAAGGCGAGGCAAGGAAACAACAGGAATGGTGATTCGGCACCAGCCGACAATCCCACCAAAAACCAGATGGTGGCGATAATGTCCAGGAGTCCTTTGTGGCGCAAGCTGAACGGCCCTGTTCTAGTTGAATAATGTCCCGGGCACCATCATGAACTAGTCGCCGATCATCTTGATAAACTGACTAAGTGAGCATCGGATGGATTCAATATTCAGATGGTGGATATCACGAAAGAAAATAGGACTGCCCGATAGATTGAACATTGAATCTTCGTCAATTGGTATTTTGGTAGGTATTAAGTATGTTGTGTAGTGGTATCATCGTGCCCATTGGCCTGTCTCCAATGCGGCGGGCTGTGGTGTCGCCATCCAGTGTCTTCTTCTTCCACCACTTCCTGCTCTCGCGCGCCCGCTCTATGCTTTTGCTCTCCCTCCCAAAAGTCGATATGTGGAAAAATAACAGCAAATCGTAAAATGACAAAATAAAAGGAATCATTCCCGAATGATGCTGCGTGCTAGCCCATCAAGCAAGCGCCCGTTGAAACGCCACGCCAAATAAACCCCATCCCCATCCATCAATGCGCTTTCGAAGAAGTGCGACCGGTAAGGTAGATGCTTCCCCCATTCCAAGAGGGCGCGAATAAACACCAACCGGGGCCAGCCAAAAAAAAGATCGTCGCCAGCCTCTGCCCGTAAAATGCCGCCGTTGCGCTATCAGAAAAGCCCTGTGAAAAGCCCCAACGATAATGCGCGCAACCCATAAATAATTTTTTCTCTTCCGGTCCCATCCCATTGCTGCCATATCCAAACATATGCCAGTCTCCCTAAAATGTCCTTGGTGGTTCGTGACCAACCAATTGAAAGGTACGCGCGGTGAGGGAAAGCATTCCACGATGCTCTTCCCTCTCCTGATTAATTATGTCACCGGACAGGCCGAGTGGAATGGTTCGTCGTCATCAAGTAGGAGTCCAACCACTTTTTTTTCCTCCCCTTCTCGTGGTTTGATGCAGATCATCTTTGTTTCCAATTTTTCTGTTGCCCACTTCCCACTCCCCACGCACGCGCGGGGGTCCTAAAGCGGGAATGTAAGGGGGCTCCAATAAAAAGCCTTGGAAGAAGAGATAGATCAAACTCAAGTTCTCAATAGACCGAGTCGACGGGCCCGCCGTTGCTCCTCCGGCGCCGCCCCGTGCGCAGCTCGCGCTCCGTGTCCATCAGGCGGGTCTGCACCCAGGACCGCATCGCGCGGTCCTGGCGCACCTTGTCGCAGTTGAGCAGCTCAGTGAGGGCGCGCTTGATGCCCTCGTTGACGTCGCAGAGCATCTGCTCGTCGGCCGCCATCTCGTGCATGACCTCCTCGTCGAGGACGGGGGCCAGTTGGGAGTACACCCCGCAAGCCCCGTTGCTGGCGGGCGGGATGGACGAGCGCCGGCGGTGCTGGCGCGATCGCGGCGGCGAGAGCGAGCCGGTGCTGCTGGCGCTGCTGATGGACGAGTTTGAGGAGCGCGGGTTCAGCATCCGGGTCGGCGAGGACGAGGGCGAGGTCACGGCCGTCGACGACGAGTTGGTGGTGTATAGCGGGCACAGCTCGTGCATGTGCTGCTGCAGCTCGTCGTGCTGGTTCTGCAGGAGGAGGTACTTCTGCAGGACGAAGTCGCCGTTGTGGTGGTGTTGTTGTTGTGATTGTTGTTGCTGCTGGGCAGCGAGGCCCAGTTGCGATTCCAGCGTGCCGCTATACATGGTTGCTGATGTTATGCGGTGTTGTTATAGTTGAAGAGGTGGTTGTTATTTGTTGTTGAGTAGAAACAGTAGTAGTAGTAGTAGTAGTAGCTGTGGTAGTTACAAGATACTCTGGTCTGCTGCGTGGTCCTAAAAGTACTGATAGCGAGCGCATCGGAGGAGATGTGGTTCGTCGTTATAAGCTGGGGACAATGGAATGGTATGTGGCTGAAGACAGGAATGTGTCTTGTTGTCGTAGTGGTGGTAGTAATTGTAGTAGTAGAAGTTGGGATGGGTGTATGTCCTGAAACGACAGATGGTACTTTGGAAAAAAGGTAGATAGATTTCCGGCTCGTCTTATTTCTTGTGAAGAAGGAGCGGACGATGATAATAATAAGTAAGAAAATACTAAGTTGTTCAGCTCTCGCCGGTGACGTGATAGCCCTGGGGGTAGGTCTAGTATGGTATGCGAGGTGTGTGTGTATGTGTGGCCTGGCCTATTTGTACGACGTGCCAATGTGTGTGTATGACGGGGGGCGGGCTGAAAGGTCCTTTCCTTGGGTTAAGTACTTGTTGTTGGCGATTCCGATCTAAGGTCTCTTTCCCACTTAATTTCTTCCTTCCGTCTCCCTCCCTTACCCTGCTCTTTTTCGACTGGTGGAAGTGGAAGTGGAAGTAGGCTAGAACAAGTAGCGAGTTGATTGCTCCTGCCCTGTCGATTCCCTATTGAGCATTGGGCGGCACTGGCCTGGTGGGCATCCGGATATGGGCCAGTTTCAGAGGGCAGCAATTCGTTCCCGCACGTGGCAGCGAGTGGTAGCAGGAGGTGACGCGGCCGCAATCACGATTTTGATGTAGATCTCCACACCGACAAAATAAGGTCGATTCGGGTACCAGTAAGGAGATTATGATGCAAGGCCAGAAGCAGATGTACGTGATGTGTGCGTGTGCGTGCGCGTGTGTGTTGTATTTTTTTTGTTGTTGTGTGGGATGGATGTGGGATGTGCAGAATGGATTCTTGTTTTTTTTTTCGGGTTGCCCAAGAGATGGTGCGTTGTATGGATGGATGATATGCGTATGTAAGTAGGTATGCACTCAAGGCAATCAATCACCCGGCGGACGGATATTGATATTCGGGAATGGGACGGGATGGTTGGATGGCAATGGATGTTGTTTTAATTGTCTAGTGTGACAGAGTGACGACTCAAGGCAAAGGGCACTATTAACAGACAATCGGCAATGATAATCGATCGAACAGGACAAGAAAAAAAGGAGGCAGGGAAGGACGTCGCGGGAGGCGTGTGGTTTTTTTATCTATTGATCAACCAACCCGGCAGGCCCAGCGCTGCGAGGCTAATGTACGAAGGCCTGTCGCATTCAAGGCCTGGCTTCGGCTAGTCGTAGCTGTCCCCGAGAGGAACCTATGATATGCGGTTCCAAATAACGTTTCCCTACGAATTTGGTGTGGTTGAGACGGAAATGTGTGGCTACCCAACGGTGCGGCAGTTTTTTGATAACAAGCGATGGTAGCAGCGATGTCCAAGTTTGTCCAAGCGGCAGAAAGTAAGTGTGTGTGCAGACGGCCAGTAGCGCCTATGCGTGTGTGCTGTGGACTGGCCCTGGGGACTCTGCACGACGGACAGTTGGAGTGGTGATGGTTTAGTCCAGATTCGCAGCAAAAGCAAGCTCTAGTCTAGCAGAGTCAGGCTAGCTGGCAGCCGAGCAGAGTTGGGACCGGCTCTATCTTCCAGTTATATAGCACTAGTGGTAGCAGCACTTGGCATCACTCGTCCCTTGTCCTGTCTCCCCCGCTAGATCAGATGCAGACACTGTCGCCGCTTCCAGGAATCTAGACGGACGGAGACGGTCGAAATCCGGTCCAGGACGTTTCGACGCTGCGACAGCAATTGAGTTTTGATGCTGGGTGATGTGGTACGATCGTAACGCTGCGCCCTTCCCTGACCCCCTCTGCCGTATCGCCCCGAAATCTGCTAGGCGGCGGGGGAAGGGAATGGGCAGGCATTGCATTGGGGAGATGGGCAATTCTTTATTAATGATAAAGCGATGGAGCTCACCGGTGGGGGGCAATAGGACCGTACGATGGTCTCCCATTGGGTGTCCATTATGTTTGTATTACCTTTACCTTACCTCCCATGATAGTCTCCCTCCTCACTGCCCCCTCATTTACCCCTTGGCTGGCGTTTGGCATTTGCTGCAACTTCCATCATATAGAACGCTCCAGGCCCGATGGGGCAAGGCGATTCGATAGCTTCCCGAGCTACTGGCCCGGCTGGTTGCTTGGGTTTAGGACGGTGAGGGAAAAAGGACACAAACGGCGCCCGTTAGATTTGTGTCCCAGCTTCAGCTTCGGGGGCTTAGATAAAACCACTGACGTGACGCCCACGAAATTTCCCTGAAATTATTCAACTTAACTTTCTTCTCTCGCCGCACTAGAAGAGTCTAGGCTATAAGGGGCCGGTGCCGCGGTGGCTCATGTGGAAATAATGAGCGAGAGAAGACGGCCAAGGTGCAGGAGAAACACATTTGCCTACTCGTCTTTCCGGCATCACGATCAAGTGGCATCACTTGGCCACGGGCAAAAAAAGAAAACGCGCGGCTTGCATGTAAGAGTCCACGACATACTCTCGTTTCTCTGTGTCAAACAAAGGACTGGACAATTCTCGGGGATGCCATGGAGAATGTGGAATGTCGCCATATGTACGCATGCATGCAAGGCCTAAGGGGGGCGCGACAGACCAGACAGACACGAGGGGTTAAAAAAAAAGGAAAAAAGCCCCAAACCCTTGAACAAGCCAATGCGATCTCTGCTTTTCCCCAAGATGCCAAGTTGCAAACATCCGAGTGCAGTTCGTGCGGGGTTTTAGCTGCATATCAGAGATGGTCTGATAGCAGTGATACCGTGGTGCTGGCCGCTGATACGGTAAGACGAAGTGGCCCAGCCGCCGCCCAGGGCCACGTTCGGGGGAAGGGGGAGGGGGGGCCCAGAGTTCAGAGTTTCCGGCTTCCTGGAGGGTCGAGCTGTCAGAGCGGACAGTTGCAGCAGCTGAGCTGACAACGCAGCGAGCGGGCCAGCCAGTGGACAATGAGCGAGCGGCTTTCTCCTTGCGCGCATCCTTTCGAACCACCATCCCATCCCACACTACCTGAGCGCTTACTTATCAGCAGAAAACACAAATAGCAAACCTACACCCGACGTTGCTGACATTTGCATTTTGATTTTTATTTCCATGAAACAAACTGCTCTTGCTTGACTGACATCCGATTACTTTACCTGGAACTTCACATGTTTCTCTCTTTGTTTCTGGTTGAAAAAGGGCAAGCTTGTCGCCAGGAACTGCCTGGTAGATAGATCCCCCAAGTCTTCGAGTTCCTCACACGTGATATAAAGAACCACAAAACTTTGTCTTGTCAGACTGTACCTTGGCATCTGTTTGTTAGACAACCTTTTAAAAAAGGAGCAATGAGAGATTCGTCCCATAAAAAGGCTCGCTTCGCTTGCCATGCTTGCAGATACGTTGCGCGGCTACATACTCTAGTCGTGAATCGTCCTCGGTGAATGCCGCCCGGCCGTACCCGCTCATCGAATCTTCATCGGACGACTGAAGCCAAGATGCACCAAGTGCCATCTTGTTCGCTTGTAAGGTTTCTGAACTTTTTTGCTTCTTCTTCTCGTCTGTAGAATATTTGTCTTGTTGTTGCAAATAGGGAAAATGTGCCAAGCGAAAACGCCAACTTACGCTCTGGTCTTGAGAAAAGTGTATCTGGCTTGACAAAGAGTGCTCGTACCCTTGCACGGGCGTGCAAACCGTCCGTTGACAACAAGTCAGGGGCTACTCTCGCTACTATTATTAGACCGCCACGAACTGGCGGCGATGGCAAGGGAAGCTCTGCCGCGGTTCTATCTCCACGGACAGGCTTGCAGGAGGCCAACGTCATCCCCGCGCTGTACTTTCTCGATCCCGGGAGTAGCGTGCCGCGGCTGCCATCATCCACCGTCTGCCTCCAACGCGCCTCGTCCAGATCGCTGTTGCTGGCTTGGTGAGCTATAGTATAGTCTAGGTGAGGGGCCGGACATAAAGGAGGCAATAGTCGATCGATCTTTTGCCACTGTCCACCGCTGGCTGCTCATGCTCAGTAAGGGGCAACTCGACCGGACTCTTACGCAACAGCAGAACCAGAGAACAGACCCCAACTTTGTGCTGTTGCTAACATGCATGCGCCTGATCGAGACGAGACCACCTCGGCCTACTGAGCAGAAGCAACAACAGGCCGCGGCTACGTGCCCCTGGTACTTGTTCGCTAAGGAGAGCTTGGTGAAGGCAGAGACGCGATACGTCCCGTCACTCGCTCTACTCTAAAGTCACCATCCTCGTGGCGACTCATGAGCTCGCGCGCGGTATCCACCCGGCGGCCTATCTCCGTGCCGGCCATGCTGCCTGCATGGGCATCATATTGAGCTTCCATGACCGAGAACACTGCCCCGAGATGTTCCACAACCCAGTGATTTGAATCGGGCGAGAGGAGGAACAGAGGGGATGGTGGGCGGTCGGCATCCTGGATCGGTACGTAAATTTCATGTAAGGTGAAGCAGGTACTCTTGCTACCGAATGACAATCTAAGGGGAGTTGAAATGAACAAACTCGGTCGTGTGCTCACAGGCTAGCCCGTCAAGGCATCCATGGCATGCCCCTAACAGCCCCTGAACCCCATTCCGGGGGACCTGGGCGCGATCGGGTGGTGGAACGATGCCCTGTTTGTGATGTCAGGCTCGACGTCAAAGTCGACAGAAGCGTCGAAGATGAGCAATACTGGATCCTTCGGGAACCTGTGCCAATCGGCCCACCCCCTCGGGCTCGTCTTACGACACCGGAGCCGAGAGACGACCCCAACTGCTCATCGTGGCGAATCCATTTCCCCCTTTTGAAGAATCCGGGGAAACTGGCTTCCACATCCGCGAAGCTCGTCAGCTGCACCATGCTAGACCTGCCTTTACTCGGCACTTGCACAGCTGCCAAGCAGTTTCCGGCGATCCCGGTGACCTTGGCGCTGGGGTAGCAGCAGGTCAAGGTGGGGAAGAAGGATTACTACCAGCCTCGGCGGCCATGGCGGTGGCGTTCTCGGCGCGCGCATCGTCCTGTACGGCATGTATGTGTGTATCGAGCGACGGGAGGGGTGCACCCGGTCGGCCGAGGAGACGGAGCTGCAGTAGTTGACGCTCGGCTGCATCTAGGATGCGGCGCGCGAGGTGGCCGGGATGGTCCGGCGGCAGCTGCAACTTATCCTGACGTGGACGAGCATGTCGGCGATGTATGAGCAACAATAACAGAAAGCAAAGAAGAGGAAGACCCAGATGAACAAAGATAAACAGAGATGGAATGTAGCACCAGCCCATTCATCTGCCATTGCCTGCGCCAGGTCGCCGCGGAATGCGAATGGGTCGCCTTCGGGGACGAAACCTGTGGAGTGGGCGACGCGAGTCCAGGGCGTCGCGGAGTTGTTGGCGATCATGACCCAGAGATGGCAGGTTGCCAACGCCTACTCCCCAGATATTACGAGTTGGCCGGCATACAAGCAGGTCTTGCAGGCCAGGCTTGAAAAATATGAACATGGGGTTATGATTCTTATTGCACACCCGCTAACTTCGGGTAAGTGTGTAAGTAGGTATACAGGTCCGTATGGCGAGGAAAGGGGGCTGGTACAACCGCCTACAAATCCAACTCTATTGCCAACAAGGTTGTGTGAGTCTCCGAATACCAAAAGGGGTTCTGACTAGGTGAAAACAAACTCTATGTTCTCAAGCAGATGCGAAAATGCGAATTGATACCAAAATGATTGAGTGGCTTACAAGGCAAGAAAATAAACTGCTGCCTACTGACCGGGTTGTGGCCACGTTGGTCCAGCTCGAAACTCAGATTCATAACTTCAGGAGTAAGCTCAAGACATCTCCGAAGACAGCAGTCATCTCTATGTATCAATTTATTACCACTCCCTCTAGAGAATGACCAGCAAAGAGTATCGAATCCTTCTTTGTTCGCCTTACCTATCTACTTACTTGACCCTCCCCGAGAAGAAGGAAGAAAAAAATGTCAGAGTTCGAGTCCCTGCTTCACCGGCCGTCCCCTTCGGCCTGGGAGCTCTTCCTGCGGCGCGGCCCTTGCATGCTCCTCGCCGAAAAGTTCTATTCAAGGCATTGCCTTCGTCTTGGTCATCTCCGCTCTCTAAGAAGACTGCCTTCGCTTCCTTCCGCGGCCGGGACCGCAGAGGCTATTGCGCGGCCTCTTCGCCTGAACCGTGACGACGAGGACTCCGTATCCGTCGTCTGCATCTCAGACACCCACAACAACCAAGTCCCCCTCCCCGACGCCGACGTCCTCGTCCACGCCGGCGACCTGACGCAGTCCGGCTCGCTCGCCGAGCTGCAAGCCGCCGTCGCCTGGCTGCGCGCCCAGCCGCACCAGCACAAGATCGTGGTCGCGGGCAACCACGATATCCTGCTCGACCCGGACTGTGACTACAAACACCCCAAGCTAGCGCCTGACGACTTGGACGGCCGGGTCCGCCGTCGCCGCCTACGCGACGAGGAGCGCGCCCAGATCGACTGGGGCGATATCGAGTACCTCTGCGATAGTAGCACTTGGATTACTCTGCAGGGACGCAATGGAAAGAAGCGCCTCAAGGTGTACGGGAGCCCCCGGTCGCCGCGCAACGGGAACTGGGCGTTTCAGTACCCCCGCGAGGACGGAGGCAAAGTCTGGGAGGATAGGGTGCCGGACGATACCGATATCCTCGTGACGCATTGCCCGCCCCGGGCACATCTGGACCTTAACGGGAAACTTGGATGTGGGCACTTGCTGCAAGAGTTGTGGCGCGTTCGTCCGGCGCTGCGGCTTCATGTCTTCGGGCACGTCCACGAGGGGCATGGTCACGAGTGGGTGCCGTTTGACGCGCTTCAACATGCGTATGAGCAGACGGTTTCGGCGGGCGGAGGCTTCTGGAATCTGTGCAAGGTCGTATGGGCTTTTGGGGTTTCTCTCTTCCTCCCCTCACCTGGTGCGGCGAGATGCCAGATGGTGAACGCCGCCATGGTCGGTGGGCTACGGGACGAGGTTAGGCGAAGTCCAATGAAAGTCGGCATCTGAATTCACTGTGCGAGTTATGACTTCTGGCTCCATGCTATTCCCGTGAAAACCTGTGCGATGCCTCCCGGGATGCTAGCCGGCCAGCTTCCTTCCATCGAGATGATTACAAGCCTCGGGTTGGAAGCACCTCGACCAAAAAGTTGTACCTTCGAGATCACTACTCTTCTTGTTCGGGAACCATCGGCTTATTCAGATAGGTAGTCATAGGAATGCCGGGTTGCTGCATCAGGATAGTACAGTAGCGAAAGCACTGTGAGGGGTGTATCGTCGCTCAACTCTCATATTGACACGCCGAAATAGACAGACCAAAGTAGAGTAGTCATTACACGACATCTAAACAACACAGAATTGAAACTATCTATAAGGGCATTCGCTTTTGAAGAAACTTCTCAATGCCGTAATATACGTCTTGGCAGCCTGCGGAGGGTTTGTGCTTGAGCCGGAGTGTGAGAAGTTCGACAGTGCCAATTTATTCTAGAGGACACTGTCGAGCCAAGAGTATTTGAACTAAGCATGTACATAATAGGCCACAAGCCCCGCTGACTTCAAGACCTCACAATCACCGTGGGCGAATCCGGCAAACAGAGAATAACTGGCTTCAACCGACCCTTCATATACAGTCAACCAGACATAGCCCAATACCCCCGAATATGTCCATCCAAGTAGTTCGAAACGAACACGCCCGGATTCTCGTCCTGAATCCAAACTCCTCCCAGTCCATGACCGATGGCCTGAACCCAGTCATCAAGTCAGTAGGCCTGTCGCCTGTAAGCCATCTCTCGCCCCCTTTTTCCTAATCTCACTGTATACTCCGTGTCTCCCTACAGTCATAGCATAGTATTTCCCTCCATGTTTCTTGTTCTTCCCGCTTTTATTGTCAACTGCATAGTGCGTCTATTTTTGGGCAGCCGATAGCCAATCCGCGTTCTCCTTTGAAGTCCCTCATCTAACTATCTCTAATAGACAACCCAAGTCGACACCTACACCGCCCCAGCCGCCTCCCCCGCCAGCATCAACAACGGGGAGGACATCGAGGCCAGCTATGAAGCCGTCTCTGACGCCCTTTTCAAGCAGGGTCGTGAGCCCCCAGCATACGACGGCATCCTGGTGGCATGCTTCAGCGTCCACCCCTGGTCCGCCTGATCGAGAGCTGGTTTCCCAAAGTGGCCGTGACAGGGATCTTTGAGGCCAGCATCCTCACGGCCACAGCCCTCAGTAGCCGTGGCCGCGGCGAGAGGTGGGGCATCGTCACGACGGGCAAGTTCTGGGAGGAGCACCTGAGCGGAGGAGTCGCGGAGTACCTTGGTGGCGCTGCCAACAGCCTGGGGCCTGACACTACCTTTGCGGGGGTCGAGTCGACGGGTCTTAACGCCTCTGATTTCCACCATGGAGTAGATCCGGCTGTCGTCACCAAAAAGATCCAGAAAGCTACGGTGCGGTTGTTGGACAAGGGGGTGTCGTGTATCGTCATGGGCTGCGCAGGCATGGCTGGGTTGGAAGCCACCATTCGAGGCGCTGCTAGTGAAAAACACGGCGAGCAGTGGGCATATGAGACGCTGCATGTTGTCGATGGCGTCCGGGAGGGTCTCGTGCAGGTTGACCAGATGATAAAGAACTTCAGATTACGAAGACAGCCTGCTCGTCAAACTTGACCGAGAAGTATGTAGTTGATAATAATGATAATGATGATGCCCACCCCACTTAGGTGTCAAGTGGCCTATTCTAACCGATGCGTCCTGCCCCAAACCTCATCCGCCGTCGCCTTCCCCTTTGTCTCCGGCACCCTCCACCACACAAACAGCGCGCAGCACCCCGCGAGCGCCGCAAAGATGAAGTAAACCCAGCCCGCACCCCCCAACGCGCTGTTCAGGGACTTGTTGATGAGCGGGAAGAACTGCGCCACCAAGAAGGTGGCGACCCAGTTGGCGCCCAGGGCCCAGCTCTGCGCCGCCCCGACGGCGTCCTGTCCCACCATCTCGCTGGCCATCATGAACGGCACGGGACCTAGACCCACGGCGAAGGAGGCCACGAAGCACAGCACGAGGAAGGCGCTCAGGATCTTGATCTCGAACATGATGGACAGCGCAAGACACAAGGCGCTCGTGCCCTGGCCGACGATGGACAGCAGCAGACACGTCTTACGGCCGAGCTTGTCCGGCAGCGGGGAGCACGCCACGGTGGTGACGAGGTTGATGACGGAGATCAGGATGGTCAGTAGGGCCGAGCTGATGGGCAGTAGGTCGGCGAGCAGCGACACCGAGTACATGATGATGGAGTTGATGCCGCAGAGCTGCTGGGACAGCATGATGCCCACGACGGCGATGATGGCCGGGCGCGTGAGAGGGTCGCGGATCACTTCGACAAAGCTCTTGTGAGAACCGGATTCGCCGGCAGCCTTTCGGCCGTTGGCGCCAAGCCCGGCTGGAGGAGTGGCGTGTACTCCGTTGTCACCGTCTAGGAGGGCTGCCTCTTCTTCGGGGACGGCCACATCAGGTCCCCAAGTAACAGTCTCCTCATTGATATCATAGCCCGATCCTCGGATGCGCTGTAAGGTCTTCTTGGCCTTGGTGACGTTCTCGTTCGCGGCCATCCATGCTGGGCTTTCGGGGACCACCAAGAGCCCCGAAGCGTGGGCGGCGCCCACAATGACACCGGTACCGAGGATCCATCGCCAGGCCGAGCCGTAGCTGAAGAAGTAACCGAGGGTCTGCGTGAGCAGGATTCCGACGTTGATGCTGATCTGGGTCATGACGCCGAAGAAGCCGCGCTCCTTGGGCGGCGCGACCTCGCTGATGTACAACGGCACAATGACCGTGGCCGCGCCCGCACCGACGCCCGCGAGAAGTCGGCCGATGGCGATGACGGGGACGGCGGAAGCGAGGGTCTCGATGGCGGATCCGAGAACGAAGAAGGCGCTCGTGAGGCGCATGGCGAACAGGCGGCCCTTGGCCGAGGACGTGGGGCCGGCGCCGAGAGAACCGATCAGGCCGCCGATGGTGAAGACGCTCTGGACGGCGGCGAAGGCGGTGTTGTCCATGGGGATGCAGTCCGGCAGGGCGCGGGTCGGGATCGACTTCTTTCGGCAGGTGATGACATCTTCGGGTGCGTTCAACTCGGCCTAGTGGAAAAAACATAGCGTTAGTTAAAACGAGTATTCATCGAGTAGCAATTGTCCAGACAGACGGGGAACTGTGTCGTACCAAGTGAATACCGAACTGCAGGGAGCCCAGCGTGCTAACGGCAATGAGGAAGATCAGGTAGGGAGAGACATCGTGCCTCCATTGCCGCAGCCCCGACGACATGGTGTGGTGGTGCGCGTTGGGACAACAACAGCTCGCCCGAGTCTAGTTCTGGAAAAACGATCGCGTCGCTTCTTGCAGTCTATCGAAACACGACGTGAAGGTCAAAGATCTTGGGTATTAGGTATGTGAAAAGGAGGAAGAGAGGTCAACATGAGGTTGGAACCATCCGCTGCAGATGCATGGGTACTGTCGATCCTCCAGGCACAGCTGGAACGACCGATGTTGACTTTAGGTACCTGGCTAGAGCGCACCTTAGCTAAGCTGTACCCCGCGGCATCCACTGTTGTCCCCTAAACCACCCCTATTTTTACACCAATAAAGTGGGCTTTCAGGCCGGACCCCTTGTAGACGATTGCCTATTGCTTCTGGCTCGTTGCGATGTGCCAAGATGAGGCCACCGCAGAACCTCCAATTCCGGGTTATCAATAAACTTGTGCCGTTCAATTCATTCTGGGCAGGAGAAGTCTAGTAAAGGCACGGAGGGATCACGGCTCAGAGGCTAAGCAAGCAGCGTACCCGAAGTCAACGAAGGTAATCTAATTTTTGTCTACTTGTAATAATCAATACCTGGTGGGCCCTGGAGCATGCGGCGGCATTCCTACAAGAAGAGGACAACCCTAAGGAGGACGAGGAAGTTATGGAAGTTACCGTGGGGAGAGCGGAGTCGAAGTGAAAGCGATGAAAGTACAGGATGAGAATGGGGACATGGTGATTGGCGTGACTGCTTCCTGATTGGAATCACTCCTCTGTACTCACAGCTGCTGCGATTTCTGTAAGTTGGTTTACTTCTACCACCTCAAGCCCGATAGGGAATGAGCCACGGTTGCCAACAAACTTGTTTAGCCCCTCAGGGGAAGTCTCACAATACAATATATAATCTCGATTCATTGTCTTATGTGCCTAACCGACTAACAGAGATGTCTAAACCATGCCTCGCTACACACCTTATGCGCGCTTCTGTTGAACGAGGCACCGCTTGCCCTTGGGGGTTAGCACAAAGTACCATTGGGCCTCCATGTCGTCGTCGCTCATCCCCTCTAAGTTCGATATCTCCACGTCGGGAAACCGGTGGAAGAACCGGGCGGCGGCGAGCCGGATCTCTAGTCGCGCAAGATGCATGCCGAGGCATACTGTGAGTAAGTAGTAAGGCATCAGCTACTAACCGAGACTTTGGAGTAAGTGAAAAGAAAGATATACGTACCTCGACTTCCGCCCCCGAATGCCATGAACGCATCCTTCATGCGCTTCGTCGGGTTCTGCCAGCGCTCCGGCAAAAACCGCTCCGGGTCCGGGAATGCCGTGGGGTCCCGGTGCAGGCAGTACGCCGACGTCGTGACTGTAGCGCCGGCGGGGAGGCGATGCCCGCACAGCTCGGGAGCCTCAGGCGGCACGACGCGCGGCAGCGCCGAGGGCACGGCCGGGTAAAGCCGCAGCGTCTCCTCGATGACCATGGCGAGATAGGGCAAGTCGCGAACCTGAGCGTCAGTAAACCCGCTCCGCTGCTGGCTGGCCAGGGGCAGTCGCTGTTGAATCTCGCGCACCAGCCTTTCCTTCACAGACGGGTGCCGGCACACGGCCCAGACCAGGTACGTCAGCGTCTTGGACAGGGTGTCGCTGCCGCCGATGATGTAGGCCTGGGCGTCGACCTCCATCTCGCGCGCCGTGATGGTCTTGTCGTGGTAGAACTTGCTGAACAAGGTGGGCACGGTCGTCTCCGGGTTCTCCTCGACGAGGCGCCGGTGCCACTGCAGGGACTCGTGCGCGTAGTTCATGGTGCGGCACTCGACCTCGTTGGCGGCCTGGAGGCTCGCCAGGGGCACGAACGGGACCGGCACCTTGCGGATCCATTCGGTCAAGCATGGGAAGGCCGCGCGCACCATGAAGGTGTCGCCCGTGGACTCGAGGTCTTTGACGTACTGGTTCTTCTGTTGACCGGGCGTTCAGTCACCTCCTCCGTCCTGTTCCGGTTACTTGATTGCAGAGTAGGCAGCCCTTACCTCGCCCTTGTCGAGCATTCGAAAACAATCGCCGAAGCTCAAGGCGCCAATGATATCCGTCGCCATGAACAGCCACCATTTATACATGTCGGCCGCGCCCTTGTCCTGCATCTCCGAGGCCATTCGGTCCATGGCCTTCTGGATCTTGCCATCGATGATGGGGATCAACCCTCGCAGTCCCGATTCGGATAATGGCTGGGACAGGAGACGTCGACGGCGCCGATGGAGGTTCGGATCGGTGGCGTTGAACACATTCGGCGTCCCTAGAACCAGCGAATCGTACCAAGGAGACTTGAGGAACTCCCCTTTGATGCGATAGATGGCCTGCACGGCGGCCGGGTCTGATACGTCGGCTTCGTGTGGCGCGGTGCGCACAATAGGCCCTGGCCCAGTGAGATCAGTACCAAGTACGACTTGAGTAAGGCAAGTTCGATGACCGCTCGAGGGAACAATGCTGACCATATTTGGCATGGAGGGAGTGAACATATATCGGTGCCTGGCCCCGGACCTGATGATAGGTGTACACTGCCGAGGTAAACTTGGTGTGCCACGGGCCTGGAAGTCTTGCCAATGAACCGCGCAAGGCAATGTGCGACAGCTACGCATTCGATCAGCCGCTCTATTACACCCATCGGGGCCTGCTTGTGTGGTTCAGGATGTATACTCACTTTCATTGCCACTACCAGCAGGATCACAGCAACCCAGGTGAGGGGGTTATCAGGGAGGGTCGGACCCTTGAAGCTGTTCTTGTCTATGACCATGGTGATGCCCTACTTCGACGAGTTGTCAGAACCAGGGTGGTCATGGAAGTCATGGATGAGTTGGTCCACTGCCTATCTTGGGAGCCTATCCATATAAACCCAAGACTATGAATCAGGATCGCGAGAGAGGTTCGGGACTCTTGATCAATATAGTTCGTCTCTGCCTGAATGATCCATCATGGGCGAACTCTAAGCTTTCCATCGCCATCTTGGTCCCGCACGTCAATCTCGAAAGCGGCTTACCAGTCCCACATGACAGCTTGAGTAGTTGCCCCAAAGGCCCAAAGGGGGACTGGCTTGCGACCGAGCTTCCTTTTCCTCTCCAATGCCCACTGCCATTAGGAAACCGATCTGTAGCTCTTACTGTGCATCTGGCTTTGCCCCGCGAACAGACCGTCCAATGCCAACACTAGTTCCCGTCCCAAGTCGATAGACTTTCCGCATCCCCTCATCATTGGCAGGCATGGACCAAGGAGTCCTCTCCGCCCCTTTCGTTGGACGAGCTGATGCATTGCCTACCAACCTGACCGGGTAAAGATCTTCTGATTCAAGCTTTCGCGAGTCGCTTATGTTCACCATTGCACACCTTCACGACCGAATTTGGAATGTGCGAGCCGGGTCTAGCCTTGATTGTGCAGACAGACTTTGCTTCTAGAAAATGCTAGGGGTTACTTTGTCCATCGTGTCGCGCTCCCAGGCAGCACTCAGCATGCCGGTTCCGATCCCGAGCCCCTCAAAGTAGGCGGCCTCTTTGCCCTTCTCTCACTACCAAGGTGATGGCAGGTACTGCAAGTCTGTAACACCCTCGAACGGAGTGTACGCTGAGTCAACGAGTGAAAGTTTCAAAGGACGAGCAGCCGAAGCTCAAGTTGCACTCGCCCCTCACATCCATCGATTGAAACCCTACATGGGAAACTCAATAAGTCAGGGGGTAAGAGGCACGGTGCCCGATATGTGTCAAGCTTGATGCTTGATCAGGTCTTCCATCACAGGTACGGAATCACCTTAGTTAACCATTAACGCGGTTTGTAGTGGCTCTTCAGACTACCCATGGAACGTATCTAATTCCAAACCACAGAGAAGAACCGGGCTCCGATCTTTGAGGGGATCGTGACACGCAAGCCCGACCCCGCAACCTCTAGCTTCGTCCCTGGCATCGTCGGGTAGAGAAGCGACGTCGAAACCTCCTTAGCCCCCTCCAGGGCGGCAAATGGCAGTTCGCATGACTCTGGCCCCCCGCGACGCCAAACCGCCAGGTAACACTTCCCTCCCCCTCCACCGAAGCCACCACTGACGCGCAGCCCGGCCGCCAGCCAGTCGTCGTGCCACTTCGCGAACCCTAGCGGCCAGAAGGGCACAGCCGTAGCAATATCCCCGCGAATCTCCCGGTAGACGTCCATGCCGCTATAGATCAAGTCCAGCTGCGCAGGCGCCAACAGATCAAGCCGACCGCTGAGATGGACACGCCCGCTCAGCAGCGCATTGACGACGGTCAGCGCGTTCGTCTCGTCGTCCCACCCGTGCTGCGGGTACGCCCAGGTCGCGGCCTGCTCGGGCACGACGGCGGTGTGGATCGCGGCCGCGACGGCGGCGTACTTGACGGGGTCCTGCTGGTCGCTCGTCGACTGCAGCGTGTGCACGGCGTTCATGGCGTCGTCCAGGCGCTGCGCGCCGCTGCTGCAGTTCTCGATCACTAGGCCCGGGTAGCGGTCCAGCAGGGTTGATACCCAGCGCAAGTAGGCGCGGTTGTGCTCGAGTTGGCCGGCGCCGGGGCTGCTGGTGGCGATGTCGGTGCCCTGCGTTACTTCGATGTTGTAGTCGAACTTGAAGTACTCGACGCCGTACGAGGTCACGAGACGGTCAATGACTCCGTCCATTCGCTCGATCACGGCCGGGTGCCGGAAGTCTAGCTGGTACCGGTTCTTCTCGAGAATCCGCTCGCCGTCGCGCTGGAAGTAGGCCTCGGGCGGGAGCGCGTCGGCGACGGGGCTGCGTACCCCAATCACCTCGGCCTCCAGCCAGAGCCCCGGCTTCAGACCGACCTCGCGGATCTTATCTAAGAGGTTCTTGAAGCCCATGGGGAATCGCTCCTTTGACGGCTCCCAAGCCCCTACATCATCCCACCAATCATTGTCGTCGGCGTACCAGCCCGCGTCGATGACGAAGTACTCGGCGCCCGACTTAGCCACCGGCTCTATGAGCCCAATAATCTTCTCGTCGGTCGGGTCGCCCATGAGACAGTTCATGTAATCATTGAAGATGATGGGGAGGTGTTTATGGTCCGGATGATCTCGGCGGATGCGGCGCCGGTACTGCGTGAGAGCTCCGAAGGCAGCGTCGGCATCACCAAAAATATGGCATACCGCGGCCGTGGCGCTGGTGAACGAGTCCCCGGGCGCCAGCCTCTGCCTCCAATCGTGGTCGTTGGAGTTTGGGCCGGTAGCTGCGAGGTAAACGTCGTCTTTCCAGTCGCCGAGCTCCCACTTCCACGAGCCGTTGTTCTCTACCTGCCAGAGCCAAGTCTCGGCATCTTTGCGGTGCTTGAGCATGCCAAGCGGCAGATGGCCCTGTGTAGAGAATGTGCCCCGGTTGGACACGTTGAAGGTGGACATAGGTGCCAGGTGCCCCTGGTCTTGTTGGTACAGTCCCAAGTCGTCGAGGCCAACATCAGGGAGAGACATCTCGCGCCACTGGGCCTCTCGGAACCAAGTGTTAGTTGCGGAAGACACGGTGAAATCGGCCCACCACTCCTTGGATCTGGTGAGACCGGCTATGACAAGAGAAGAGATTTGCGTCACCACGACATCTTTCTCCCCATCATTGCGGATCGTCGTGCTAGAACGCAAGACGGGCAACCCATCGAACAAGACCATGTGGCTCGTAACGGTGATTCCGGTCTGCTCATCCTGCAGCACTACGTCAAGTGCCTTGCGACCCTGGCCGTCGTCGGTCTTGATCTCGTGAGATCTATACTTGAGCCGCGTCCCGACATAGCTCCCAACAAGCGCCTTGGACGTCTTGCTCTGCGAGTTGCCCTCACCGCTGAGGCGGATCTCGCAGAGAGGAGTCGCCGAGCTCTCAAAGTGAGGGGTGCCCTGAGCTCGTGGAGACGCATCTGCCGGAAGAATGTCGTGAAAGTACACACATCCGCCTTCATCGACATGCAGTATGACTTTTACGAGTTCATTATCAAAGAGGATCTCAGTTGGCATCTCGACAGTTGCCATGGTGTCTAAGTGAGGGGTTGCCAGCGTACCCGGCAGTTGGGAGAGAAGACAAGTGCACGACAGAGTTATGCTTCATCAAAACCCCCTTCACATCGAAAACGCATCATACTTACCCAGGATTCCATAGTGGCGGCCCAATGTCACATCGAAGTATCTGGATGATTGGAGCGGTTCACTATGCATTCCACCACGGCCTATCGCCAACATATGCAACTTCCCCGCAGTCCAAGAATGCGCTCTCCGCACCCCGCCCTCTGGCTTCAGAGACACAGCCGAGACGGTAGTGTGCAGACAAGAAACCACATCAGGTAGTCACGTGGAGCAATGCTGTTCCCAGCTTATGATTTGGCGGTGAATTGTCTATATGGCTTCAGCGACAGCTGAGATACTACTTTCAATCACTGTTACTGGGTGTCCCCCTTTCCGCGTCCTTATTCTGCAGCCGCCTCGCCACATTCCCCGTCAGGTACTTATCCATATCCGGAACCAAGCAGGCGAAAGCCACCAACAAGACACCGAACGGTATGGTCGCGTAAAACACCACCTTGAAGCTCGCCACGTAGCTGTCGCGAACTACCGCCTCGACCACGTCGACGACCTCGCGCGTGGCGCCCGGGACCTCGGAAAAGTCGTCCACCTTGATAGCCGCGAATAGAGCCGACAGTGATGTTTCGGGAAGCCCCGCGCGAATCGCCGCGGGTCCCACGTCCGCCGCCAGGTGTCCGGCGAGCCGTGTGTTCAGCACCGAGACGTAGAGCGCCTGCGCCACGGCGCCGCCCATGGAGCGGATCGAGGCCAGCGCGCCCGCAGCAAGACCGATATCGCACGCGTCGAAAAGGAGCGTGACGCCCGGGAAAGCAATATTATCCACGATCCCCACCGCGACGGTCGCGAAGATCCCCAGAACGATAACGCCCGTATGCCCCCGGGCCCGACGACGCCCGCCAGGCTCGCGATAAACGCCGCGGCGCACACCGAAGCCACAACTGTCTGGAGCTTGACCCGGGGGACGAACGAGATGGTAAGTCCACCGATGGTCTGCCCCAGCAGAACGCCGCCGCCCACGACGCTGGACTGCCACCCGACGTCCATGACGCTGGCGCCGAAGACGTGGGTGATGAGCGTCGGCCAGAGCACGGTCATGCTGAAGTAGACCATGGCGCTCAGCGCCGCGATCATGACGATGGCGACGTACTCGACGTTGCGGAAGATGCGCGGCGGCATGATGGCGCTGCTGCTGCCGCCGCCGCCGCCCCGGCCGTGGCCACCTCCGTCCCGGGCACCGGCGACGTACTGCTCGTAGAAGCCGAACGCCACTAGCACCACGATACCGATGATCAGCGTCGCGAGAACGGGCGCGCTGCGCCAGGGGTACGTGGTGCCGCCCCAGGACAGGCCGACGAGGAACAGCGTCATGCCCGCGCAGAAAAGAAACAGACCGCCAAAGTCCAGGGCGCGGACTTGCTGCCACTTGGTGCGGCCGCGGACGTGCAGCTGCTCGTAGCGGGGCGGGTGGTAGAAGACGGCGTAGAGCGCGACCGTAACCACCGAAAAGATGATGCCCAGGTAGAACGACCATCGCCAGCCGCCGACGCGGCTTCCTTTTTGGCCTGATGACGTGTTCAAGATGAACAGGCGCGCGATGGCGGGGCCGAAGACGGCGAAGGGCAGCGATGACAAGAAAACGAGTGTTACGATCGGACCGCGCAGCCGGTTCGGCACCAATTCGCCCAGGATGACCTGGTGGGAGAGTTGCCCCGCGGCGGCAAAGCCGTTCAGCAGGGTGGCGGCGATGAGAGCCCCGACGGAGGGTGCGGCGGCACCGAGGACGCAACCCACTATACTCAAACTGTTGCAGGCCAATACCATCCAGCGACGGCCGAAGATGTCGCTCAACCGGCCCACCAGCAGAAACCCGATGCCGTTCCCCAGCAAGTACGCGGTTCCGACCCAGCCGATGTCGTTGGAGGGGCCCAGGTCCGCGTCGATCAGGCTCAGAGTGTTGGCGGGCATGACCCAGCTCAGGTAGGCGCATATGCTAGCGGTGCATGTTGCCTGTTTGTGCAATGCAGTGATATGGTTAGAGCAATCTCACAACACCGTGTAACAATGTATGAATGACTCCAGGGGTGTTTGTCATGAAAAAGTAAAGCCCTTACCACAACTGTGCCGATGAACTGCGGGCTGCGGAAGTAACCGGCTGGTAGGTTTTCCACATCGCCGCCGAGGACATCCGCCGAGACGAAATCGACCGTGCCGTCTATGTGTGTCTTTTCGACGACGCGTTCGGCGCGCTCGGACGTAGCGTCCTTTGGGGAGTCCATGTCAGAAGGGGGTTGTGACTCGGGCGCTGTGAATTGTCACATTTTGAGATTCATCATAGATGTTCAATGTCCCTTATATAAGTACCCGTTCATATATAGATGCTTGTGACTGCGTGTGACCTCCTGCCGCATACCCGTCGCATACCTGGGAGGGTGATACGTCGCCGAAATCAGTCCGCCGCAGATGCGAGTCAGACAGATCTTTCCCCCGTCATTGGGAGGATGGAGGTTGCTGAGCTCAATGTTACGCCATCGCCAAAGATTCCAGTCACCAAAAGGCATGTGTTATCACTTTCACAATGCATCGGCACTGGGAAGACTCTGCATATTCCGTATGCAGAGCGACGCGAGGTTACCGCCCGGTTCGTTGCTTCGTTGGCCAGATCAAGCCAAGACCCCGGGTTGACCCCTCTCAGCTTCGTACTTTAGCTTGATGCAGCAATCATGTATGTCTCGTCTATGCACGGGGGAAGACCAATCATGGGCAGCACGTATGCCGGGAGCGTTGCATTAAGCTTATACAGTCAATCGATCACGGTGCATATAGTGAGCTCTCGGCCAGATTGCGGGGTGGGTGGGAGTTATACGTTGGAGTACGATCGCTAAGTACGGACGTTTCCTGATACTGCAAACCATGGTACGTGAGAGCTTCAGCGAGGTCATGTCGTCCCAATAGAGACGATTGCGAGACATCGGCTCAAGAAGGAAATAAGAACAGTGCTGTTCTGGTCAAAAAAAGCAAGCCATCTGCCTAATTGAGCTCAGAGGTTCGGCCCGCCCTTGGTACCTGCCGTGTCAACTGATTCATGACCACGTTGGACGGAATCTAGCGGCATTGGGAATAGTCTTGCGGAAGGAAGGAAGGAGTTAGCGAGGGTATTCTGATATTCGTGCTGACGAAAAAAAGCAAGAGGTCTTAACTTACATTCGTTGGAAGCCTGGCAAGTTCCCTGAGAACAGCAAGTTGCGCCCCTGGACACAACCACCATTAGTACAAAACTAAGAGCACCCAGGCGCCAAGGAAGACGACTTACGACCACCCTTGTCCTCCGCACTGAGCCCACATGGCCCCACACTGCATCGATAAGTTAGCCAAGCGGAAAGGAGCACCCGAATAACCCGGAAGCACTTACGTTGCCGCTGGGCGGGCTAGTCGGCTGGGAGGTCCCCGGCTGGGTAGTGGGGCTCGGGTCACTGGAACCGCCGCCTCCACCGGAGCTGCCGCCGGCGCTGAGGGTGATGTCGGAGGAGCCGGAGCTCTGGTAGCCCTCGGTAGCGAGGATCTGGTAGTCGTGAGATCCGAGGTTCATCCCCTGCTTGGCCCAGGCAGCGAAGTGGTTCGCAATGGTAATGGTGCCGCTGGTGCGCTTGCTCGAGCGGATGGACCAGTACTGGTTGAAGGTCGAAGTCCCCTCGATGCTCGGCTGGTTGACGCGCTGGCTCTCGTAGATGTCGTACGTCGCGCCGTCGGACGTGAAGCTGCCCTTGTGCTGGCCGCCCGAGCCCGGGTTGTAGGGCCCGAAGTTCTCGAGCACGTAGTACTCGACCAGCGGGTTCTTGGTCCAGCCGTACAGCGACAGGTACCCGTTGGAGCCCGGGTTGAAGGAGCCCGAGTACGTGATGGTGTGGCTGCTGCCGGGGTTCCACCCCTTGCCGCCCACGAAGTTGTTGCAGTTTTGCCACGAGACGCTGTACTCGCCGCCGGCCTTGTTGGTGTACTGCACGTTGCCGCCACCCGCGTTCCTGCGCACGGGGATGATGCCCCGTTAGCAAGCCACATTAGACCATGGACGCGAGAATGCGGTCTTGGTTCATGTTGAGTCTTACCAGAAAGAGTAGTAGTACCCATTGTTGGTACCAGTCTGGCTGTTGCTGATGGACTGCCGAGACACAAGATCGCCCGTCATCTCGGTGACATTGAAGGGGAAGGCAGCAGCCCCGGCCGCCAACAGGTTGAGAATCGCAGTGTGGGACAACATGATGGACAGGTGGGCCGAGAAGGCTTGAATCTTGGAGATCTGCAGCGATTAAGTGAATTACCGGCTTGGCTGTTGCTTGTCTCCCAATACCCAGAATACCAAGCATCGGCGAGGGGCGTCAATCGTTATATATTTTGACTTGGCATTAGCTTGGCCGTCTGACTGGGAGCCAGTGGTGGCAGCTTTGGCGAGTGAATCCCCCTATTATCCCCGATCTGGCCCGGAAGCTGGACGGCCGTGGTGGTATCCACTGGGCCGGATATTCACCCGCGAGCGCCGCCATGGCTAACACCCTCTTCCATTGATTGACGGATATTCCCAAGCTACATGTGTTGCTTGACATGATACTATCTCCCTGTATTCAGCTACACTGCTGGAGGATCTTTCAGGGTGTTCCTGGGCCTCCAGGAAGGCTTGCGACATCACGCGACGAGTGAGTGGTCATGACAAGGGCAAAAACGTGTAGATTAGACCCGTTGCCTTCATGCTGGCTCGCTACGGGGAGTGGACAATTCAGGCTAAATTGCAGATGTGTGGCTAGTATCCATTCACGATGGATACGTGAAATATCTCCAATCATAGCTTGGCATGTATAGGTTCTAGAATGAACGGACAGGGTTGGTGGAAGGAGGTGGACTGGCCAGTCGAGAGCGCCTAATGTTTTGCACTGCGTACGGGACGCCGTAAAACCCTACGACATCCCCCAATCTCCACGCCATCACTCCGGAGCTTCATGCTCCATTATGGGCGGACCAGGGGCCGCAATTGACCGTATTGGTAGCTGAGATCTATACGGCTTCCACGATGACACCTAGAATGAGAGCTTCAGGAAGATTGTACTGGGAAGAAACACCTTCTCTCTGTCCTATTCGTGCGCGTGCTTGTTCGGATCCTGGGGTAGCCGTATTCTAGGGTTCTTGGGTCTAGATCAAGTGACTGAGTGCCTGACTTATAAGAGAGGATGCCAAGACTTCAGCCCCCAGAACGTCCAGAGATCTGGACGCCCAACCAGTAATAAACGAGAGAAAAAAAAAAAAAGAAAAACAAAAGAAAACAGAGAATCACACGGAGCGAAACGAAGAGGTAAGTCACAAGACGAGGTGTTTGTGAGGAGGCACCTTGTTCTTGATGGAAACCAACAATGCCCCTCCACGGTCGAAGCTGCCAAGCACTAACCTGCAAGCGCAGTGCCCTATCCTGATTGCTGACCTTACAGCCATCGTAAACCTAAGCACTTCTTTGTGCCCACCAAACCCCAAAGCCAATACTCTAATGTGCGACATCAGCTACTTGGGCGACATCGCGTCTGCCGTGTCTACTGACCCATCTGTCGAAGAGTACGGAGACGGTGGTGTCGTACGTACCCTGAGACCATACACCCTTCATTGAACATAATGAGCTTAAGACGTTATGCTGTGTCCCTTTCTTCGGCTTCCCAACGACGACAGGAAAGCCAATTTCCAGATACTACGTGTACTTTACCATGCCCCAATAATAGGCGGCGACGCGACCGGGACACACCTCGGTGGGTTGACGGTACCTTAGAGATCATATCGACACCACCGTTTCTGATTCCCAGAGCTCCGGTATGATGCCGGAAATTGGATCAAAAAGTACGAGTACCTTCCTCGTACGACAAATGGAAAGGAACGGACTTCGGGAGTAAGTCGGATGCAAGATGGCATCACACAACCTGGGAGGTAAGGGACTACTACCCCGCCGTCACATTGGCACGCCCAACTGCATGATGGAAACAGGAGATGCGGAGTTGAGGTGTTGACGGCGTGCCTCCTCAGCAGCTCGCCGAACGCCGATTTACTAAATATATACTAAACGAGTACAATACAAAATCGTTTTGCCCATTCAGAATTACTCATTGAAGCCCCCTATCCAGACCCAAAGAACCAGAGAAAAAAAGTCAAATCTCCCCATCAGCTATGAAGATGACTAACCCCAACGCCAGCGACAACGACCACAAGAAACTAAAGGTGCTAATCGTCGGCTCCGGCCTCGCCGGCCTAACCGCCGCCCGCGTCCTGCGCTTCCACCACGCCGTAACCGTCTACGAGCGCGGCGGCGCCTCGGTCGCGACGGGCGGGCAGGGCATCATCATCGGCAGCAACGGGACCAAGATCCTGAACCCGCTGGGGTACGAGGGCGAGGGGGCGCGGGTGGGCGGCGTGCCGATCCGGCGGTTCCGCATCTTCGACTGTCGTAACAGCATGATCGAGGTGGCCGACATGGACCTAAGGGCCCGGTACGGGACCGAGACCCTCGGGCAGAAGCGCTCGGATTTCCGCGACGAGCTGGTCAGGCTGGCGACGGCGCCGTCGGGGAGTTGGGGATTAAGGGGGAGCCGGCTAGGGTCGAGTATGGGAATGCGGTGGTGGGGCTGGAGCCGGAGGGGGGTGGTTGTGTTTAGTGATGGGTCCAAAGTGAAGGGAGACGTCGTCATAGGTAAGTAGAAACATTTCGAAATGGACATAGAAAGAGACGACTTCCCTCTAACGCAATAGCACCAAACAGTCGCCGACGGAATCCACTCGCGCCTCCGCTCCACCATCGTCGGCGAAGGCTGTCCCCAAGCCCAGAAGACGGGCCTGTCCGCCTACCGCGTCGCCGTCTCGGTCGAAGACGCCAACCGGGCCCTGGGCGACCTGCCCCCGCCCGTCTGGTGGACGCCGGCCATGTACCAGAACGCGTCCTACTTCCTCAACGGGCCGGAGGGCAGCCGCCGCTTCATCACGGTCTACCCGCTGCGCCGCCACACGTACTTCAACTTCTCTTGCATCATGGAGACCCGGGTGTGGAGCAAGAGCACCACCGAGTCGTGGCACGCGGAAGGCGACCGCGACAAGATGCTGGAGTACTTTGGTTGGGACGAGGGGGTTGAAACGGATTCTCAGGTAAGCAGAAAAGTGCATGGTTGACTCTTTCGTATCCCCCAACAAGCGAAGCTTACGAGAGGGCATCCATATTGAACAGCGCGGCAACCGAGATAAGGGCCTGGGACCTGCAAGACCTAGAACCCCTCCCCACCTGGACCCGGGGCCGCGCGATCCTCATCGGCGACGCCGCGCACGCCATGACGCCAATGCAGGGCCAAGGGGCCAACCTGAGCATCGAAGACGCCGAGGCGCTGCGGCTGCTGAACAACGAACAGGACGGCACCGCCCCGGTGAGCCATGAAGACGTCCCCGCCATCCTGCGCCGGATCGAGAGCGTGCGACGGCCGCGGGCGGCTGGCGCCCTGGCCCGGGTGCGCGATACCCAAGGCCGGCTTACGGGGCACGAGAAGTTCCACGACAAGACGGACTTCTTTATGGGGTATAACGGGATATACGCGGCGCTGGCGGAGATGGAGGCTAATGAGCAAGGGACAGAAAGGTGAACGAGGCGAAAGAGGTTTCTGGGCCCAATGTCTTTCGAGCTGGAATATTATAATATCTCTTACAATTCTAGCGTTCACTCCATCAACAGTACCAGGCCAGACCGGAAACTGAGACGAATGGGAAATAATGATATAAGCGTGACAGCGACAAAGTTCTCAAAGTGTGAGCCTTTTCTTAGTACGCGACAACTCTATACTATCGTCCATAGAATAGTAGAATGAATCCGCCAAAAGCAATATTCGCCTATTCCGAGGCATTCAATCTCGACGTAACTCGTCCTCACAAAACAGGCTGGAAATGGTAGTTGGGTATAATCGCCCATCCCGGCCCAGGCAACACATCATGGCGAACAGCGGGGGTATGTGGGACAACAGCACCGCTCGGCTTTTTCGGGTTCCCATCCTCGTCGACTCGGACCATGGCGCCCGGCGCCCGGCGCGATGCCACCCGTGACCACCCAGTTGGAAGCGGCCCTGTCGACGTACGTGCGCGCCAAGGTCCATACTTCCCTATCATCCATCTCGCCAACCTCGAACACGTTCAGCGTCTTCCAGTTCTCGCTCCCGCTCCCGCCGCCGCTGGGGTCGACGATCTCGCTGAGCATGTGCCGCAGCGCGGTGGTGCGTTCCATCCAGAGGTCGGCGACGTCGACGTGCTTCAGGGTCTGGCGGTCCTCGAGGATGTAGTTGTTGGGCCGCGGGGTGAAGCGGACGAAGAAGCGGTCCAACTTGGGGAGGTGGTGGATCAGGTGGCTCATGTGGGAGGAGAGCGGGAAGATGGCAATGTAGTTGAAGTCGACGACGGTCGCAGGGAAGAGAGGCGAATTGTTGGGGTATTCTCCCGTACCCAGCAGAGCGCTCAGCATCGAGGGGGGCGACCGTAGGAAGAACTCGTACGTCTGGTATGCGCGGATGGAAGAGCCTTCGTTCAACAGGATTGACGTCCAAGGGCGGAGCGTCAAAAAGGGGCAGGGAGGCGCGGGTATAGCACCCCTGAAGGCTCCTGTGGCGGAAGTGGAGGCATCTGGTGGTGGACTTCTCGTGCCAAAAGGACTGGATGACAGATCTAGGCTATCCGCCGCAGAGTCCTTCCGAGGAGCTCTGTGGGAGCGGGCGAGCGACAAGATGTGGTACGGGATGTTGAAAGACCAGGCATCGTCTAGAAACAGCATGCGGTTGAGGAACGCGGCCAGGGTCGCGGGTGGGGCAATAATAGTGAACCTCAAGGGGTCGATGACGGCGAACAGCTGGTCCCAAAGCCACTCCAGATCTGACGGGCGAATCTGATGGGCAACCCTGGCAGACTCGATCTGGTGGTCGGCGAAGTCCACCAGCAGCGTGAAGGTCAGCACATGGCGGTGGAGCTTGTTCTCCACAAGGAAGCGCAGCAGAGGGACGGGATCGAGGCCGTCCAGCGAGGAGAGCTGCGGCCGCCACTGCACATTGCGGAACAGGATCGGGAGCGCCTGGCCGCGCCAGAGCTTGTTGACCCGTGAGGCGGACTTGAGGTCTAGTATCTCGCTCTCGAGCAAGCAGTCGCTCGGCTGGTCGTGGAGTCGATATTCGGATGGGGCTGGGTCGGCCAGGAACTCCAGAACCTCGGCTACTATCTCACGCGGAAGCCGGTCCATATCTGCTTCTATCACCAAGCAGAAATCGGTTCCGGGATGATGGACGGCGATGGATTACCTAACTGTCGGGTGGATGGCGAGCGACGGAATGGCTAGCAGGAATCGGTAGCAATTGCGACACCGATGGAAGCTGTTTCCGAGGCGACAAGCGGTGTTCCTGATCAGGTGTCCAAAGGATGTTCAATTGAGCCTAAATGATGAGAATCGACATCTCGCACTCTAGAGGAATTGATCTTGAGATGGATGGACTCTGCGAGAGGCAGCCATAGAATTGATGGGATTGGAAGGCTTCCTCAGTCAGGCGAGTAAGTCGATGATCCAGTTACTCAGGCACGTGGTTTTGCCCGCCGTAGCTACCTCTTGCCATTAGCTTTTGCCAGCACCGCTCCCAAAAACATGAGGTATTCAGGAGCTTCAGACATGAGATCGGTTCCCATGATTCCAACAATCAAAATGCGCCCACGTTAAAAGACCTTGGCAAAACTTTCCGATTCCATTTTGGAGCATGTATGCTTATATCAGCGCATAATCAAGTCGTACTTTGATTCGATGTTATTGTGGTTTGCGTCGGAACCGAGAGCCCAAAAGAATGACGTCAGAAGGGGTTCACAGTAGAAATCAGCTCGAAGGTCGATTGGTACGGAGGATCATACATAGACCACCATGTGAGCAGCCACCGGAGCAGCATCCCGTCCCCGGTTAGTGAAGGAAATTCTCCGATAATCAGACTCGATGTATGCAGCCGAGAATGAAATACTTCTTCACGCTCCTAATCGACATTTCGATAGACCAGCCAACTATGGCAGTATCCCTGCCGCCGAAAACCGGTCGGCTGTTTCTCACGATACCACCCAGACAAACCAGATACACACGCGCGCAACGAACCCGAGCTACCTTGGAGATACACCTATAATCACCTTCCTCCAGCAGCCGGGACAGAATGCTAGAGATTGCCGAAGACGAGACCAGTCAGCCGTTGGTAATAGCCTAGGCGCGTGCGGGGTGGTCGGCGCTAGTCCTATAAGAAGAGGCACTGGAGCAAAACAACTGGAGCTCGGCAGCAATTCCCTGGCCGACTGGAGGTGGCACTCCTTCAGGGACCGACTTGGTGCCGGTCCCTAGCACTTCCGCGAAGGAACGATGCGACGTTGGCGATCCTCTGGCAAAGTATATGCCCCCATGGCCGAAAAAGCAATACGTTGTCTGTCTGGAACATACAGCCCAGGTTTCGGTAACACATCGTAGGATTCGCTTACTCTCGATATTTAGGCCGTGCCTACTACCCGAAAGGCTTGCAACCTACCCCTCAAGCCTTCAAGCCCCCACATCCGGCTACTGCAAGTTGACCGTCTCAGAACGAGGGACTCTTCAGACACGGACGTGTCAGGATCATGATGCTAACAAAAATGTGGCAACCCCCCACTTGTTCGAATCGTGGGTGCGGAGAGAAGAAATGATGTAGCGATAGGGATTTGCGAGATATAAGTGATAAGAGCCTTGCTTGCCATGTGTCGCCCCTACTTAGCATATCTTCTTTCAGTCCGTCCTTTGACCCAGTCTGCACTACTTAAGCCCCCAAGCGCACACACTATACCCCTTGACTTCTCACACCACCTTGTCAGCCGTAACCTCATCTCGACCCTAAAGCTATGGCGACCAACAAGCAGCGCCCTCCCTTCCGAGCGGAGCACCTCGGCTCTCTCCTCCGGCCCAAGGAGATCACGGACAAGCGTATCGCGCTGGACAACGCCAAAGCTCTTGAGATCGTCCAGGACAAGGAGCTGCACACCCTCGAGGACAATGCCATCAACGAGATCGTCAAGGTACAGCTGGACTTGGGCTTCCACGCCATCGGAGATGGTGAATACCGCCGCCATCAGTTCTGGGGGACCTTCTTCCCCAACCTGGAAGGCTTCGAGGAGATCCCCAACCCAGACTGGGATATGTTCCGTCTCTATGTGCCCGACACTGCCGCTTTCAGTAAGTAGACCTCATAATGAGTGAAAGTAGTAAGAAGCGGCGAGGAGGCCAAATTGGAGGCTCTGTTCTGACCATCACCGATAGCCGAGACCGGCCACAAGCCCGGTGAGACCATTGTGTGCACGGGCAAGATCAAGCATGTCGGCTCCTCCTACATGAAGGACTGGGAGTACCTGAAGAAGCTGGTGCCCGCCGACCGGGTCAAGGAGCTGAAGATCACGCTGGCCGCGCCCGAGTGGTACCACCTGCGATACAAGAAGGGCAAGGCGTACCCTCAGGAGGTGTATGCCAACGACGCCGAGTACTTTGCCGACATCGCCGCCGCCTACCGGGCCGAGCTCCAGACGCTGTATGACGCGGGATGCCGCAACGTCACCATTGACGACCCCAACCTCGCCTGTGAGTAGTTGTTTGTCCGGCACTGTGACGAACAACAGTAGCTAACATGCCTACCCTACCTTCAGACTTCTGCTCCGAGAAGATGCTGGCGGGCTTCAAGGAGGACGGCGAAGACGCCGAGGCCCTGCTGGACTCGTACGTCAAGCTGTACAACGACTGCCTGAGCGGGCGGCCCGCGGACATGCACGTGGGCATCCACCTGTGCCGGGGCAACTTCGCGTACAGCAAGCACTTCTCCGAGGGCGGGTACGACCGGATCGCGACCAAGCTGTTCAACGGCATCAGCGCCGACACGTACTTCCTCGAGTACGACACGGAGCGGGCGGGCACGTTCGAGCCGCTCAAGCACCTGCCCAAGCACAAGAACGTGGTGCTGGGCGTCATCACTAGCAAGTTCCCCGAGCTCGAGGACGTCGGCAAGCTGAAGGAGCGCGTCTACGAGGCGGCCGACGTGGTGGCGAGCGGGGCCGGGCAGTCGCGCGAGGAGGCGCTGCAGAGGCTCGGCGTCAGTCCGCAGTGCGGGTTCGCCAGTCACCATCTGGGCAACTCGGTGACGCGCGAGGACATGATTGCCAAGCTCAAGCTGGTGCGGGAGCTGGCCGATGCCATCTGGCCCGGCCAGCCTTGATACGTTGCTGTTGCTGTTGTTCTATTACTGCATTTTGCTAGTCTCGACTGCTGGCTGCTGGTTTTATGAAGCCTTCTTGCACTATTTCCAGCCATTGAATGTTCTTTGCCCCACCATAGCAATTGCCGCGTTCCAAAAGTCGGTCAGGTCATTGAGCATTTCCACCACACACCCAAGCACTTGGCTTTTGGCTTCTGTCTTTTTCTCGTGTATCCTTTTGCTAGAGCCCGCGTGTCACATTCATGCAAACCGTATGCGCCGTCGACAGTCGGGGGCTGCGGTTGGTCGATGCTTCCGACGCATTGATGAGCTGTCCTACAGCTGGCCTAACGCGATGGCACGTTCCGGCCAGGCACGCAACCCCCAAGCCCCCAGTGCATCTGCGTTGCCAATTCCCAATTCCTCATTGATCGATCAGCCTGTCGATTTATGGATTTGCTCAAGTAGAATAAAAACGTCCCCTCAGCATGACGGCCCCGGGTCCGATGTTTGCGTTTTCCTGTTTCTGTTCTCTTTGTTCCGTTTCAATGGGGGTGTGAGCGACGGCCAGCACTGCCCCGCCATCAATTGACCAGTTCCCTGCCCCTAAGTACTTACCCCTCCATGCCCCTTGGCCCCCTGTAAAGCCCCCCTGCTCGCCTGTAGACCAGCGATTCGGCGGGGCAGTCCAGCTCACTTCCCCGATTGATCGTTTGTGTGCCACCATCTATCTGCCAACCCGACTCCTGAACACCTGCATCCGTCTCAACTTGCATTCTTACTGCTTACCCCCTTTGACATTCATTGCACTCCCTTCACGATGCGCGAAAAGATAGAGCCTCCCCCCAACGAGTCGGAAACCTACAGCTCCGGCAACTCCAATGGTCCCCCGGATCTGAGGCTGGTTCACTACAACGATGTCTACCACATCGATGCCTCCTCGGCCGAGCCCGTGGGCGGTGCCGCTCGCTTCATAACGCTGATGGAGCACTACCGGCACGACGACCAGTTCAAGGGGCAGTCGGACCTGATCACCCTCTTTTCCGGCGATGCATTCAACCCGAGTCTCGAGAGTTCCATCACCAAAGGTCAGCAGCCCAAAAGCCAATCCATGGGACCCCTGCACAGCTGGCTTCTGCTGCCAACACGGCCCACCGCTACTTGGCGATCTTCATCCTGTGGCCGCCAAGGAGACACGCATGCTGACAAACAACTTATAGGAACGCACATGCATCCTATCCTGAACAACATCGGAACAAATGCTGCAGCTCTCGGGGTATGTTTACACGAATTCCAAGCTTTTAGAAATTGGAGCCACTGCTGACAGTCACAGAACCACGACCTGGACTTTGGTGTGCGCCAGTTTCGCTACCTGGCGTCCAAGTGCAAGTTCCCATGGCTGGTCGCCAACATCCTGGACCCTGCGCTAGGAGAGGATGTGCCGATTGGCAATTGCAAGAGGACGCACATGATCACCTCGTCCAATGGCATCAAGATCGGCCTCATCGGCCTGGGTGAGCGCGAGTGGTTGGAAACCATTAACAGTCTCCCGCCCAACCTCATCTACAAGTCCGCCTCCGAAACGGCCAAGGAGCTGGTCCCCAAGCTGCGGGAGGACGGCGCCGAGATCGTCATCGCCATCACCCACATGCGCGAGCCCAATGACAACAAGCTAGCCGAGCAGACCGACGGCATCATTGACATCATCCTCGGCGGCCACGACCACTACTACAGCCACAGCCTCATCAAGGGCACCCACGTCCTTCGATCCGGCACCGACTTCAAGCAGCTATCGTATCTCGAGGCCAGGCGCCGGCCCGACGACCCCAAGCGCTGGGATGTGAACATCACCAGGCGCGACGTCACTTCCGCCATTCCCAAGCACGAGGCAACTGTGAAGCTGGTGGAGAAGCTGACTTCTAGCCTGAACGCAACTCTCCAGAAGCCCGTCGGCTACACCGCTGCCCCTCTGGATGCCCGATTCAGGACGGTCAGATTGAAAGAGAGCAACATTGGGAACTTTGTGTGTGACATCATGCGCCACTACTACTCCGGAGACTGCTGCATAATGGCCTCTGGTACCATCCGTGGAGATCAGGTATACGTCCCCGGCCCTCTCCTTATGAAGGATATTATGAACTGCTTCCCCTTTGAGGACCCCGTCGTCGTTATCAAGGCCAGCGGGAAGAACATCTGGCTCGCGCTGGAGAACAGCGTGTCGCAGTTCCCCGCGCTCGAGGGGCGCTTCCCACAGGTCTCCAACATTACGTTCTCCTTCGACGCTAGCAAGCCCACAGGAGAGCGTATCGTGTCGGCCAATATTGGCGGTGAGCCCATAGACATGGAGAGGAAATACGTATTGGTCACCCGAGGCTACATGGGCCGAGGCAAGGACGGCTACGACAGCCTCCTGATAGAATCCGAAGGCGGCGAGTGCGAGGAGGTGGTCTCGGAAGAGAACGGCATCCTCATCTCCATGATGCTGCGGCAGTACTTCCTGTCCCTTCGCGTCATGGGCAAGTGGAAGAACTGGGGCGCCGCCATCAACCGCCACTGGGACAACGTCTCGAGCAAAGTCAGCACCTCGCACCCGCACATCGCCCCCGGGGACCAGCGCAGCCCGTACGACTCCTCGGCGAACAGCAAGGGGGCTGGGACAACTGGACGCCCGAGAAGCTGCGGTCGCGCCGAGCCAGCGTGGGGATGCGCGAGGAGTCGGACGCCGAGAGCGATAACGACGGCGAGGGCGAAGGCGACCGGCACGAGGCGGAGCACGAGGTCGAGGATATCGACAAGGAGCTGCAGATCATGCGCCGCGTGGTCCGGAAATGGAGCCGGGTGGCCGGGGTCCACTGCCGCGTCGGGGACGAGCTGAAGGAGGGGGAGTTTGAGATTGACTGGACCAAGGCCATTGCGCCTCGTATCGAGGGCCGCATCGTCATGGTCGGCGGGGAGATGCCTAAATGAAGCGGGAGAGGGAAATGATAGAAACGTTACACATGCGTAGAGCCTAAAGAAGAATACCAAGTATGATTGTTCCTACTCGCAAGGATTGGACTTGACGGCGTTTGTATCGTCGGTGATGCCGGTGCTTCTCGGTTGGAGTCTTTCCGGAAATAGGTACTTCTCACTCTGGTCGCTGCGGTACATGAGCATTCGAACACCAGCAAACAACAGGGAAGAAGGAGGACTTTTTTTAAAAAAGAAAATTAGAGCTCGTGATACAGGATCCACGGATATCTCCGCCATACATTCATCTTTTGGGCCAGTCCTCCTCTCTCCTCGGTCGACCGAAACAAAGGCAACGCACCCAACCAACGGCCGAGTCTCATTCACCGCCCACCTTGTACCACGAGCTCCTGAAACAGCACAGCTGGAAAATGCCTACTGAAAGCGCAGGCGAGCCGCATCGCTCATCTATGCAACATGCCACACGTGCGACTGACTGCGACTCGAAAAGGCTTTTTGGGTCGTCGCACGAAAGCACAAACGGACGGGGGGCCTCATCACGGGAGGGTGCATGCAGCTGGAGGCGGGGACCACGTTTTGCCGCGAGCTTCTTTTTTCCTTCTACGGACGACGGGGGAAAGATTTTACAGCTCGTCTTCGGGCACACAATCAGTCGAGGATTCTTCCTTGCTGGATGTATGTCTCGGGTCTGGGGTGTTTGGGGTTGTCTTGCTGTTCTGCTTGTTCTCGTTCTTCCTTCAGTCTCTTCTTCCTCCTCCTTTTCTCCCGCTCATCGTTCGTGTGGGCTTCGAAGTCTTCCTTCTCTGTCTGCGTTTAGACAAAGGCGTTTTGTTATTAACGAAATCAGTTCATATTCTAAAGGCGGAATAGACGAAGGCGACTGTTTAATGATTATTTTGGTATCTTGGGGGCACAGACAGAACATCTCGCAACAATATATCAGCAGGCCAATGGACGACCGTGGAAATGCTTCCAAGAGACGATAATTGGCTAATGACGATGGGTGAACGAGAACGGATGGAGGATCCGACAAACGCTGAAGCTGCAGTCGAGCCGGAGAAAGGGGTCCAAGCGAGACACGGGGGTGACACTACCATGGTGAGCAAAGCTTTCCACCTAACGACCTCTCCAAAAGGGGAAGACGAAAGCATCACATCACACTTTTGGAGGGCCATGAAAGGACTAACTAACACATACGTCAGTTGCAGCAGCTTACATCCGAAATCACCTCGCCCTCGCCCTTTCCCGCGGGGACCCCAAACACGCTCATAACGGCATCAGCACCCCTATCCACCACCTCAACCCAGCCAGGAGGAGCAGCAGCACGCACGACGACCTCCTCCATAGCCTTCCGAAGCATCTCGCAGCCGCCATCGTCATCGCCATCGTCCCCCCATACCGGGTCCCCGACAACAACGATGACGGCGACGGCCACGTCCGGTGCATCGGGAGAAGATGGTGGCGGTATCGGCAGTGCCGATTCCCAAGAAAGCGGCCTGAGCACCGCCGCTGCGGCCGGCATCGGCGTCGGGTCCACGGTCGGCGGCGTCCTGCTGCTGATCCTGGTCGGGTGGTTCGTGCAGCGGCGAAAGCGGCTGGCGCCCACGGCGAGCCGGGCGTACGACCGTCCCCTGAAGGATGATCCGGCGGGGGCCGACGTGGCCGAGGCTGGAGGCGGGGGCGGGGGGAGGAGGGATCGAGATGTCGTCTCCGCCGGGGAATCATGCTGTTGCTCGTAGCTTTGGTAGTGGTGGTGCTGGAGGGGCACACGTTATGGCGGAGGATCGGGTCTGAAGGAACAGGGGGCTGACTAAAGGGGCTCTCAAGGTAGTGGCACGTTTTTTCGGGGTTTCGGTACAACACTTACCCAGACCTCCAGTATGAATAGATACTAATGTTTGCCACGAGGCAAAATCTTCATCGAATCTCACACGTGCCGTGATGGAACAACGTGCTAGAATGCCTACTGGAGATTCTTTTTGCAGAGGTGTAACAGCTGTAACCCGAGTCTTGCTTCCGCAGAAACGGTTTGCATAATTCCTATCAGGTTTCTACTTTGCTTTTTTTTCTTCTCTTTTGTTTCCATTCGTGCCACATCAGCCCAGAAGAAGCCATGCAGTCATTGCTAAGCTGCGGCTAGGCCAGATTTGTCAGACTAGATTCCGATGAATATGAGTGGAAATGACAATCTGACAGGAAAAGCAAGTCTGGTCCTTAGGGCTGACTGTGGACCTTATACCAATCATACTTGACCCTGCCTCCTCTCGTACCCTCCTACAGTTTCCCCTTCCTATTGGGGCGGCTCCTTTCTCCTGCCACCGGGCGCCAAAGTGAAGACTGGTCGGAATCTATAGATAGATACCAAAATTACAACACGCGGGCGGACGCAGCGGCGCCGTGTGATTATAACCGATGGAGAGGCCTCTGAATTCTTTGATTGGCTGCTCCGCATGGCCGGCGTGGCTGTGGAACGCACACTGCTTTCTCGCGATTTGTACTAGTTGAAGGTGCCCCCTATATTAGCGCATTTGTACGTCAGTCGCATCTAATCTCTATTTGTGAGACGGTGCTGTCCGTGCTCACCCCGTGCACATCATTCCACCAACGAACGACGCATCCAGAGGGGGAGGGGGAGGGGGCTCTCTTTGCGGCTGACAAATGCATTGATCTCACTAATCACTACATGTACGTATACGAAGATTTCTTTTCCCATAGTCCAAAAGATCCCGGAATGCGTCTCCACTCAACTACCCGGTCCCCGAGCTAGCCGTGCCCGGGTTTATAAGCATGATTCCACCTCAGCGGTGCTTACGCACCTTATAAAGCACTTTGTGTGATACCAAGAGCCTCCTTGAACATCAATTACTTGTACTTGACTGTCTATCGATCTAGTTTTACCCCTTTTTCCGACTCACAAACCAGTAGACTTGTACAACATGAAAGGCGGAGGTTATTTCAACGCCGGAAAAGGGGTCGATTTGTACTACAGTTCCGAGGGCCCCGAGGACGGGATACCGGTACTGCTGCTACACGGATGGGTTTGCGATCAGACTGACTGGGCGTTCCAGATCCCCTTCCTGCTGTCTCTGGGGTTCCGCGTCATCGGCATGGATTACCGCGGCCACGGCCACAGCTCCGTGACGGACGACGTCGCCAAGTTCGACCCCGTGACCTTGGCCGAGGACGCCGTCGCGCTGCTTGCTCATCTCGGTATCCATGGTAACAGCGGACATTGTAGCAACGGAGTGGACAACAACGGCAATGGCAACGGCAACCAACAACAAGCCATCGTCATGGGCCACAGCCTGGGCTGCCTGGTAGCCCACCTGATATCCGTGCGATACCCAAACCTCGTCCGCGGCACCGTCTTGGTCGACTCCGCCTACACCCTGACGCCCCCGGTGATGGACCACGTCGTTCAGATGCTGGAGGCAGCAGACCCTCCCTCCCAGGCGGCCGTGATCGCGACCGACTTCTTCGGCGCCTTTGGCATGTACTCACCCGACCACGGGACTCCGGCGTGGCTCGCGCCGTCGCACCAGCGCCGGGTGTGGGCGATGCAGCCGCGCGTCGTGGTCGAGACGTGGAAGCAGATGCAGGCGCACCTGGGCGAGTCCGGAGCCGCGTACATGGAACGAACTCGACGCGAAGCGGATTCAGGGGGAAGGCGGCGGCAAGACGATTCCTAGGCTCGTCACGTTTGCGCTAGAGTCCAGTGTGGCGATTGAACGGGAGGCGGGGATTGATGAGCAGGTGGATAGGGTGGAAGTGATTTCTGCTGGCCACCTTCATCATATCATTAGACCGGAGCAGTTCAACGGCGTGTTGAAGGAGTGGTTGATGGCGAGACAGTGGGTTAAGGAAGCCAACGGCACCAAAACCGGAGAAACGGTAGATGAAAAGTGTTAGCGATGCAATGCGGCTTTGCCAGCTAGGGGCATCTCTACCCAAACTCATCACATCCGGACGACGTATCTCTTCTATTTGGCTAGCTACTAGGTTATGACCACCGTAACACAGTGAATACAGGAATAACAATATCAAGCACATAGAATACTGGAGGTTATTGCACTTCATCCCGCGCGCAGAAAACTTGGGTTTGATGAATATCCCCCGAGTATGCTTGTTTGTCTGATTCGGGCATAAGGATGATGAGTACATGGTTACATACAGTTACCAAAAGGCACAGATGCTAGTCTTGCTTCTGAAGCTACAAATACCAAACAACAAATATAATCCGAAATCATTCGTCCTTGATATTACCTTGCCGCTATGACGTTTCTACCATTATAAAGTCACTGCCTTCAACGTTATTGACACCCCCCGGATGAAGTGAGCAACGGCTGATCAGCACGGCCTTATCGTATTGGGATACGACATCTCGGGCACATGGAAAAGGACAAGATCTATATAACCATCACTATGCTAGTACTATTTATAGGATACCTCCCGCTTTGGTCCTATCGAAGCACCCCGGATCTTGGCGTTCGACTTTAGCCGTGATGTTTAGCTCACGGCATGTTTCGATGGTGGTCAATACCGAATGCCCGTCCAATTTCTTGTTTCGGAGGATGGGAGCAATCTAAAATTGAGTGCCATCCCCCCTTTTCAGGAGCAGCCAATGGCATCTTGCGGGGTATGATGTTGTGACGGGGTTCTGGGAGGAAGCCTGTACACACATATATAAGTAAGTAGATAAGCTTGCTGAATGTCGGGATGGGATCAGCATCTCGCCAGATCCAGAAGACCATTCACGAATAGCCTCACCCATCATCACACCTCATCTTACCGAACAGCCATGAAGATCACCTCTTTCGTAGCCGCGGCCACCTCGTTGGTGCTGGGCGTCCTCGGCGCTCCCGGAAGTCTTGACCATATCAGCAATGTGATGGCGCGCCAGGGCTACGCCTTCTCATCGTGGTCGGAGGGTGGCATCAACTACCGCTGCAACAACGGGCCCGGCGGATCCTACACGGTGGACTGGTCCGGGCCCGGTGGGTTCGTCTGCGGCAAAGGCTGGGGCCGAGGTGGAGCTAGGTTAGTAGACCTCTGTCGTTTCTTGTTTCGGCGCTCAACCCTCCTGCTGTCACCTGGCCCCATTCAACGCGACTAACCCTCATGGCACCCGCCACCGCTTCCAGATCCGTGCAATACAGCGGCACGTACAAGCCGCAAGGCCCCGGCTACCTGGCCCTGTACGGCTGGACGCGCAACCCGCTGATCGAGTACTACGTCGTGGACGCGCACGGGGACCTGTCGCCGAACGAGGTGTGGACGGAGAAGGGCAACTTCACGTCGGACGGCGGGACCTACACCATCTACACGTCGACGCGGGTGAACCAGCCGAGCATCGTGGGGACGGCGACGTTTCAGCAGTTCTGGTCCGTCCGGACCTCGGAGCAGCGCGTCGGCGGCACCATCACGACGGGCAACCACTATTCGGAGTGGGCCAAGCACGGCATGAACCTCGGGCAGCACGACTACATGATCCTGGCGACGGAGGGGTACACCAGCAAGGGGAAGCAGAGCAGCGGGTCGTCCAGCATTACGGTGTCGTAGAGTAAGGGGCTGGGCTTAGGTGGGTGTGTTTTAGCAAGGGATTGATGGATGAATGGATGGAATGAGACATGCTTAGTCAATTAGGTTATGCGAAGAATAGGTACGAAAATGTTGCACATGAGGGATGCAGAGAAAGGGGCTGGTTCTGTTTAGGACGCCAAAGCCAAGGAATGAAGGAGGAAGTCTCAGCAGTCCGTCTTGGTACTGCTGATCCCATGTCTTTCGTGTACACAATATAAGTAACTCCATGTTTGGTTTCCAAAAGCGGTTGTCCCCTTCCTTGATTGCTTCGTATTAATTGGGCCATGTTGCATGCTACACATGCAGGAGGACGGTTTGACGTACGGGCTCGCTGAACCCCGCGCCAGCATCATTACCGTGGGCTGGTCAGGCCTACCTCCCTCCTGGCCTTTCGCATGCACTGTTCGTAAGAGCTCGATTCTCAATTGAAAGGTAGGCCTGGGCGGCACCGCTTCTTGGTGGAAGATCTCGCGCGCACTGCTTCTCAGCAGTGTAGATCCCAGGCTAATGCACACTTCGTCATTCAAAAGCAAACAAGGGGTCGGTCTTCTCCAATAGCAAACAACGCTCGCCGTGTCAGCTTGCGACATCTGCACACAGATCTCCCCGCATGTCTCGCAAATACCTTCTGTGGCAGCCAAGCCCGTATGTAAGCACACCTCCAGACTCTTGCAGTCACCGCTAACTAACCTATGTAAGGAGGTCCAATTGTCCCGTAGTCAACACTGTCAGATCGCTCAAGCTTGCGCGATCGGATGAAGCGGCTTGACTTCTGGGCATTCAATCCCATCTAGAAGTGCTTTTAAAAGCACACCACACTTATCATGGATCTCAAGGCGCTTCGCACGGCAATCCGCACCACGTCCATCGTGGACAACCATGCCCACCCGCTGCTCAAGGCCCAACACCAGGACAAGCATTCATTGCTCTCCATAGCCACCGAGGCCAATGGTGAAGCTCTCAACGATTCCCAGTCCAGCCTCGCCCACATTCGTGCGGTAAAACAACTGGCTGGGCTGCTAGACACCGAGCCGACATGGACCGCTGTGGAGTCGGCGCTGAAAGCCAAGCGCCATTGGCAGGAGGATGCCGGCTCTTCCCCAGACAACTGGACCGAGTGGATTCGGACCTGCATGCAGGGCATCGAGACCCTCTTGCTCGACGATGGCCTCGACGGCGCCGGTGAAACGCTCGACTACTCCATGCACGACCCGTTTGTCACCAGCAAGTGCAAGCGCATCGTGCGGATCGAGGCGCTGGCTGAGGACATCATACGGCGCTGCGTGGCGTCCATGGCGGCAGCGGAGGAAACGCGCGTCGTGCTTTTGACCATTTTCACCGACTTCGAGCGCGAGATCCGGCGGTGCTTGGCGGATCCCGAAGTCGTGGGGTTCAAGTCCATCATCTGCTACCGCGGTGGCCTCGATCTGCCTGGTATAATGCAAATGGAGATGGAGATGCCCGCGGCCGTAGAGGAGGTGGGCAGCATCGTCCTCCAGGGTGGAGAGTTTACACGACTTCAGCACAAAGCGCTGAACCATCTGCTCGTCCACGCGACGGCGAGGCTCATCGCCGAGAGCATTTCCGAACACAAGAAGCCGATCCAGTTCCACACGGGCTTGGGCGACAACGACATTGTACTGACCAAGTCGTCGCCCTCCCACATGCAGACCTTCATCGCCGACTACCCCACGGTTCCCATCGTCATCCTGCATGCCAGTTACCCGTGGACCCGAGAGGCTGGATACTTGGCAGCCATGTATCCCAATGTCTATGCCGATGTGGGTGAAGTCTTCCCGTTCATCAGTCGCCAAGGGCAAGAGTCTGTTATGAAACAGATACTCGAGCTGTGCCCGTGGTCCAAGATACTCTGGAGTACGGATGGCCACTGGTTCCCAGAGACATATGTGCTGGCCACGATGCAGATGAGAGAGGTTCTTGAGACTGTAAGTTGCTCTTGAGTACGGACTTGCCAGATTCATGCTAACGTTTGACAGACTCTCTGCGATCTCGTTCGAGATGGAGATCTGAATGAGCTTCAAGCTATACAGCTGGTGCAGGACATCTTGTTTACCAACTCTACGAAGCTCTACAACCTGCAGACGGAGACCACCCTGCCCATACCAGAGTCGATTTCCACGACTGCCCTTGTAGACTCGCGATCTGCCAATAAGTCCACGTCTCAGTCAAGACGAGACGTCGTCAAAACCCTACACGAGAGAGGCTGCAAATGGCTGCGACTAGTATGGGTCGACTACACCGCCAGTACCCGCTGCCGCGTCATACCCGTGAAGCAAGCCCTGAAAGCGCTCGAGAGCGGCGGCGGCGTCGGCACCTGGACCAACACCATGGCCGCCTTCGGCCTGCTCCAGAACGACATGCCGATCCCGCAGATCACGTCCACGGGCATGTACAAGCTGGACGTGGACTGGTCCTCGCTGCGGGCCGGCCCCGCGCCCGGCCACATGAGCTGCTTCAGCGAGTTCCGCGAGCCCGACGGGTCCGAGACGTCGCTGTGCCCGCGCACGCTGCTGCGCAACGTCGTGGAGAAGGCCAGGGCCTCCCAGGGACTCACCTTCCTGCTCGGTTTCGAGATCGAGTTCGTCATCATGGAACGGAACCAAACCCCGGGAACGAAAGAAAGGTTCCAACCCTTGAAGAACGACGATGGTCATGCCTGGGCAGTCGCCCGGGCCCTCGCGGATACTGGACGTCCCGGTAGTTTCAACACGATCCTCGACGGCGAGCTGGCCGACGCCCTGGTCGCCGCAGGCATCGAGATCGAGCAGTACCACGCCGAGAGCGCGCCGGGCCAGTACGAGATCGTCCTGTCGCCGTTGCCGCCCCTCGAGGCGTGCGACGCGCTCGTGCACGCACGACAGCTCATCGAGTCAGTCGCCGCGCGCCATGGGTTCCGCGTCACGCTGCATCCCAAACCCTTTACCGCAAGCTGCGGGACAGCGTCGCACGTGCACATGTCCGTATCGTCCCTCACCAAAGGCGACGACAAGCCGGAGGTGTACGAGCCCTTCTACGCGGGCATCCTGCGGCACTTCCCCGCCGTCATCGCGTTCACGTACAGCAACCCCGTCAGCTACGAGCGCATGGTCGACAGCTTCTGGGCCGGCGGGCGCTGGATCATGTGGGGCCGGCAGAACAAGGAGTCGCCGCTGCGGCAGTGCGGCGGCGAATCGGACCCGACGAGCCACTGGGAGATGAAGTGCCTCGACGGCCTGGCCAACCCGTACTTCGCCGCGGCCGCGATCCTGTCGGCGGGGGCCTTGGGCGTCGCGACCGGCGAGCCCATGGTCTGGAAGGACTGCGCGTCGGACCCGGCCAAGCTGACGCCGGAGCAGCGAAACGAACTCGGCATCACCGACATGTTCCCCGCGAATCTCGAGGAGGCCCTTGCGGCGCTGCAGGCGGATACGGCGCTGCTTGAGCAGCTGGGCGCGCCGGGGTTCGTGCGGCGGTACGTCGACGTCAAGAAGGCCGAGATTGGGATCTTGAGTCAGATGGAGGAGGGCGAGCGGCGGCAGTGGATTATGGAGCGATACTGAAGTAAGAGAGCATGTAATGGAGTGAGTGAAGGTCGCGGTCGTCTCGTCGGGTCATTCGACCGTATCATCTACGGAGATGTGCGATACTTGCAAATTCGGCTTCGCGGGTCTGGATCCTTCGATGGACGACAATATCATGTATCGTAAACGGTTCAGACCATCAACGGAATAACCAATAGCGCTGCCAGGAATAGGACCCGACTCCATTCCTGTAGTCTCCAGGCATTCCTGCCACTTACTCTTCTCTTCTCCTCTTAGTGTATCGGAGGGATTTCCGAGTAAGGCCCGCATAAGCGGCGCATCCCTTTCTTTTCTTCTCCGTTAGTTCGGGCGTGCATGAGTCGAGGGACGGACGAACGACTAGTAGTCGGCGCGTTCTCATCCGAACGCCTCGGGAGTTCTTGCGCGCCCTCCCGTTCGTTCGAAGCTTACTTCCAAGGTTCATGGAATTTTTCCAGCCGGTCCGGCAGTTATTGCAGTGAGTTTAGACTCCCGGTATCCTTCAGTTCCGACGATGCCATCCGATCCTATGCGCAGAGAAGGCAAACGTGATTGATTGATTGAGCCCAGTGTAGAAAAAGGCTCAGTATTATCTTTCATTGGTCTACGAAATATGCATACAGGCTAATACCCAAGATTCCGGCCTATCTCTCCACCGGCGCGAGTTGCAAGTTTAACGCCTCTCTCATGCTCCCTGACCGCTTGTTACTGATTGTCTAATAGAAAAGACACAGAACTCATGATTCGCTATCTCAATTCCAAAAATATAGCAGCATTCCAGATAGAACGTCCAGTCACAAGCTTTCTAGCTTTTTAACCCGACTCTGGTTCGCGGAAGTTCATCTGAAAATTTAGCGAACCAAATTTCCTACCCAACCATACGATCCACACAACCCCCTGAGCAAGCGAACTCTACAGAGCTTCTACTTCCAAGCCAGGCCCGTGGTCGGGTTCCGGTACCAGTTGCTGTCCGGGTCGCCGAGGCACTCGCCCATGGTGACGAGCTGGTACCCGTACTGCCGCGCCGTGTCGATGAGGTACTGCGCGAGCTCGTTGACGGTGCGCTCGTGGATGTCGTGCTCGAGGCTGATGAACGAAGACGTCTTGGGATCCGCCCCCGACAGCGCGCCCGAGTAGATGCTGCGGGCGCGGTCGTAGTCGCCCTCCCAGTCGAGCGTGTCGATGTTGTAGTCGGCGACGTGGTACCCAAAGTCGCCCAGGTCGGCCATGCAGCCGGCGTCGCACGACGTGTAGGGCGGGCGCAGGTACGTGGGCACGAAGCCCAGGACGGCGGCGATGGCGGCCTCGTTGTTCTCGACCTCGACGCGGCGCTGCTCCGTGCTGAGGGTGTTGAGGTCCGCGTGCGTCCAGGTGTGGGAGCCGATGTGGTGGCCCGCGGCATGCATGCGGCGCAGCGTCGCGGGCATGCCGGTGGACTCGTCCGTGATGACGCCGTTGCCGTTGCTGCCGACGAGGAAGAAGGTCGCCTTCACGTTGTTCTTGTCCAGGATGTCGAGCAGGGTGGGCGTGTAGGGGCAGGGCCCGTCGTCGAACGTGATGGCCACCATGTTGGGCCGGTTGCACGTCGTGATGTCGACGCCGTAGGGCACGCTGCCGATCTTCGGCCGCGGCATGCCGCTCGTGTCTTGTCGGGGTGATACCCCTGACGAAGGCGGGAGCGCGAGCCCGGTGGCATGCGGGACAAGTGCTGCCAAGAGCAGGGGGCGAATGAAAGAAGGTAGGGAATACATGACGGTGAGAGCTAGCTACCGTAACTTTCCTAGGATACTGTAAGGGGAAGGAGATATAGACAGACAGAAAGAGAGGGCAGTGAGACTGGCTAGCGGCAATGTCAATGTAAGTCTGGTGAGGGGCTAGAGAGACTCGGGTACCAGCAGTTCCTTGATCCAGTGAGGGACAGGAAACCTTAAGGATATTTATAATATGGCTTCCGTCGTAGAAACCCCGCGATGTCAAGGCAGGGCTCGGAACGAGTAATCCTTGGCCAACTTGCGCTTGCAAGGAGAAGTCGCTGACATGGGGGAGTGGGCGAACTCGGTCAAGGACTTATACAAGTGGGTGCATATAACCCACCACATCGCGCGGATGAGAATGCAGCGACGAGTCGGCCTTCGGTCCAGGCTATGGCAACAATCCACGAGTATGTATGTATGCCATCGTCCCATCACACCATAACGCGGCGGCTCGTGTCTAGGGGGATGTAGGACCAATAGTGCAGGTCCGATATAAGGGGTCTGACGTCGTCCAAGTCCCATCTTGCTCCGTGTCGTCTGACGCCGAGATCAGCTTATCTGACCTCGACCGCGCGGGGAAGAAGGCAATGTTGTTGTTCAACTAGCTGGGGGTGCGCGGGTCGAGGGTCAGATGAACGGGTTCAGGGATACGAGGGTAGACGAAGCATTTCCGAGGGTCGTGGCCTGGGTGCCTGGGAGCAGCAGCAGCCGAAGTAGCAGCCCAGTGAGCGCTTGAGGCGGTGGTAGCCCTGGCGAACGTCCGCGGATCCCTTCCCGGGAAGGAGGGTGAGCTGGAGCTACCGGCCAGGTGGATCATCCGTTCAAGAAGAGCTGCCGAGTCGGACGGGTGCAGAGCTAGGGAGAGCCAACATGCAGACTAATGTTCAACTACATGCCGCCTGCTGCAACACCTTCCAGTGCTGGTAAGCAGGCATAACCAAGTCACCCTATAGGATTGGAATGTGTAGAGTAGATGGCGGGATCATTGGCAGTCTGAATAACCTACCATACCTTATCCTTATGGCTTGACGCCTGACTCAATAGTGTATACCGTATGCATGTAGGTTGAGGGCGGGGGTTTTCTCACGAACGCCGACAGGTCCATCACTGATCATATGGTCCCTTTTTGCTTTTGTTTTTGTTTTTTTGCTGCAAGGCCATGCCCGTGACCCGGTTTTGCCTGTCGTACAGGCCGATATGGGGGTTGCGCCACTGCCGGCGATGAGGGAGGGAAAAGGAGAATTACTCGGTAGGCAGGTGAATGCGAGTAAGTAGAGCCGCTTAGCTGGCGAGAGCATAGTAGACTGACTGTGTACAGCTAGGCCTGCAACGTCTTGACCCTGAAGAGCCCAGACTCATTCAACACGCCATGATAGCAAGGCTGGACGATAAGAACAAGCGGTCAAAGGTAATGGGGAGAACACATTGTTGAGTAGGGTTGTTTTGTTACCGTTTTTCGCCAATCCGCCGCCCCAAAATCGCGAATCAGGCACAGCTTTGGGGAAAAGCTGCAAGGTGACGCCCGTTTTCCAGGCTGTCCAATCAACCCCACAGCAGTCCGGATGCCTCCATCATCGCATTACCGAATATTCGACCAGCTGAGGGAAAAAGCGTGGTCCGAGGGAGCGTTGGGACTTTGCCCAGACTTGTGGCTGCAGGCAACATCCAGGACGGGCAATGATGCGATGCGATTGACATCTTGGCAGCTGATGGGGCTGATAGCGACAACAACAACGACGAGAAAACATACCATTTCAAATACGAACAACAGCTAATGACGTAGCATCGAGGGCTCCCTTGCCTCGTGTGAATGGCCAGAGAGATGCATAGTGACAGAATCGATTTCGATATGCAGCAATCACCAGGGTGACAGAGACGATTCGATAGGCGAACGTGAGGAGGGGCTCGGTCAGCTTAGTCGATGGAAATTGGGTCACATTCTCGGTTTATGAGCCGAGTGATACAGGGTATGCAGCCTGCCGTTAACTCTGCAGCGCATATAGTAGGTACAATGCGGCACGGGAGAACGATGCGAGATAGATTGAAGGAGAGCGCACTGCCTTGGCGCCCGGTTTTGTCTTTTGGTTCTGGGTCCCCACGAGATGAGCCCGTACGTAATAGTTCTGAATAATTTAATCAAAGGTGGTCTTCTTGCCTTCGGCCTTGACCATGCCACCAGTAAGGTAGGTCGCGACCTGTTCGTCACCGTAGACCTTCTTGGGCGCTCTCGTAGGCTCTGGCCTCCTGGGCGCCGTCGCCGCCTTTCTCGCCGCGTACGCTTCGTCGCCGGTTTCGGGCCTCTTGCTACTAGGTGCCTGCTGATCCCGCGGCCTGTCCTTTCCGTAACGCTTCTTGTAGCGGACCTGGTCGTCTTCGGCAAACTCGACCTTCAGCTGCCTGCCGTGAAGCCTGTTGACCCACCACTTGCGGGTCTTGAACTTCTTCTCGGCCGTCTCCCCATCTGCGTCATCCTCTCCTTTAGACTCCTTGAAGTCGTCCTCTGTCTCGATTTCCTCCTTGATCCTCACAAAGCCCTTGACGCCCCAGTCGGCCGCCTCGGGCTCCTTGAACTTGACCCAGCCGTAGCCCTTGCATTTTCCTGTGTCCTCAAACGTAGCCACCTTGACCCAATCGATCTCGCCGCACTTGTCAAAGTTGTGCCGGAGGTCGTCCTCTGTCGTCTGGAAGCCCAGGTTGCCGACGTAGATCTTGCGGCTCGGGGCGCTCTTCTTGGCCGGGGCGCCATTGGCAGCAGCGGCACCGTCGGCCTCCCCATCGGCGGGAGCATCTGTTTCGGCCTTCTTCTCGGGACGTCCCTCGAAATTGGTCGCTTTCTTGATCAGGACGTTGCGACCGTTCAGTTCCGTCTCGGTGAGCGACAGCGCCGCCATCGCAGCCGCCTCGGTGTCGAAGTCGACGTAGGCGAAACCTCGGTTCTGGGGGCCCGAGGGCCGCGGGCCGCGGGGAGGCGGCGCATTCTTGCTCGTCGGCAGGTTGACGCGTGTGATGTTTTCCGTCTTGATGGCGCCGCCCGAGTTGTCCACGATCCACTGGAAGAGTTCGGGCCGCGTCATGGAGAAGGCCAGGTTGCCTATCCAGACGCCCCATTCGGAGCGATTCGACTTCTTCTCGCCCTTGCCGGCAGCTTTGCCGCCCTTGCCGGCGGGAACCTCGAGCCCGTCGTTGGGCTCGGCTTCATCGTCGCTAGAGGGCTTGACGGGCAGGGGCTTGCCCTTCTTGAGGAGACGCTTCGCTCTCTTGGACGGGGGCTCGGGTTGTTGCAGGTCGACTTCGATTTGGTCAATCTCGTTCTTGCGCTTCTTGGACGGTGAGGTAGGGGCCCTCGACTCGGGCTCTGGTGAGGAATCGGAGGAGTCAGAAGACGAATCTCTGGGCGCCATCTTGGCAAAATGCAGCGGATTCCGCGAAAAAAGAATCCAATTGAAAGATGCGATGTTATGTCTGGCCTGGTCTGGTCAGTAGTGACAATCCGAGCGTTACTGGCGATTTGCAGGTTTAACCTTAGGCGCTTTCCAAAAATTCTCTGGGGCTGATTAGATAGCGCTCAAACAGCAGTTATGCAGCAGACGAGGGGCCCCACCGCTAAAACCAATCACCAAGAGGCCGGCTCTGCCCCCGGCCCCCCTGGACAGAAGCATCTTACAGGTTGACCTGTATTATTTCATACATGTACGTGTATTCCAAATGGTTGGTGGACATCGTTGAGAGTACTGCCATGCGTGTACTCGAGTCTAGCTGTTTCCTCGGCGATGCATTGCAATGTTGATTGCCAATGACATCAATGACCAAAGGGCTCCCTAGCTTGCTCAAATCAATCATAATGCTGACTCCTTTCGATGACCGTGTAACTCATTATTCATAGCTTGGCCGTCTCCCTCGTACATACGATAGGTATAGAGTCTCATGCATTACACCTAAGGTCTCTTGTTCGTTCCCTCTCTAAACGATATCTTGACCCCTTCCTCACTTCTGCACCCTCCAATCGTCGTCCTCCCGGCTCACCACGATCTCGTCCACTGTGCTCACCCTCTCCCGCACGATCTGCTCCCCATTCACCAGATCATTCTCATCCGCCCGCTTTCCGGCCTCGGCCTCGTCCTTCGCGATGCCCGCCGCCACATGCCGCTTGATCAACCGCCGCTTCGCCACTGCAAAATCGACCTCGACGAACCAGCGTTGGTCCATGAGCCCTGCCGCCTCGCGCCACGGCTCCCGGTCTAGCGTGAGGTAGTTCCCCTCGAAGACAACGATGCGGTGGCCCGGCAGGATAGCGATGTCGTTCTCCTTGGGATCTTTCACCGCATGATCGAACGACGGCGCGTGGATGGGTCCCGCTCCGGGGTTCAACGGTTCCCGCAGCGATTGGATCAGCTTCAGATACGACGCCCCGTCAAAGGTGAACTCGGCGCCCCGCCGCGCGTGCGCCTGCTCCGGGTCCGGCATCGACGAGAGCTGGGCGCGCGTCAGGTGGTAGCCGTCCATGGGCACGAAGGCCGCCACGGGGACCGACTCCTGGATCTCGGGATGCAGGGTGGCGTGCCGGGCGTTGAGCCGGTCGGCTACGATCTGGGAGAGGGTGGTTTTGCCTAATGTTCACGTGAATGGATAAGTATAGTATCTTGAGTAGGCCTGGCTGCACATTATTACTGCTCCCGCTGAGCGGCGGGACCGGCTCGGGACTCGGGCAAGGTAAGAGCCAGGGGCTGAAGTAGATCACGTACCTGAGCCAGGGATGCCAGCTATGGCGATTACTGTGATGTCATGTTAGCTTCTGTTTACTTTGGTTTTGAAGATCATGAAAACAAGCTTCTTAGCCGATTTCAATCCAATTGGATTGAGACGAAAATATGACTGGCAAGGATACAACTTCATACGATTGCCGAAAGGGGGTGCTCACAGTAGCGGCGGTCCTCAGGTGTCTTCTGGAAACCCTCCCAGGCCTGGTCTACTAAACGAGTGACCTGCTCTTCCATCCTGGGCGATCTAAAGCTAAACTCCTGGGGATTACGATAAGTAGATTTGAAGAGATCGTATAGCCGTATATGAAGAGACAGTACTACAACTGGACGGAATAGGACGGGTATAGTTCCAAAAATAAGTTGATGGTTTCTCTCTTCGAATTTCACTTCGAGGCTTGGGATGAGCTTGAGCTTGAGCTTGCGGTTACAGGTCCCAGCTAAAGCCTGCCCCTCACCTCTTCCAAACCAAACCCCACCAAAAAAAGGAGCCCGCTTCGACTCTCCACGCTGATGTCAATTCCGTCGCCATCTAATAAGCATTGGTTTTATTTTCAATGAGGCCGTTACCCACAGTCACGCGACAATAGTCGATTCCACTGTCCCTCTCATCCCATGTGAAAGAGACGAACGAACATACGAGCAGGAATTGGGTTTTTCAATTGATGTAACCTACATCATCGAAGCTCCACTCGCAAAAGAACCGCATCCAAAATGTCGGACCTGGAGGAATCGGACCTCTTCGCTATCAACCTAGCCGACGACGATCACGATCCCGAGGCCGGCGCCAGTGCCACGGCCACGGATCCGACCACTCATCAGTCCTCCTCCGCACCGCCGGCAGATCGCACGGGTCAGACCGAAGACGAGTTCCAAGCAGTACGGAGGGGCTACAGGGTCAAGGTCGAAAACGGAGATGTGAGTTTTTTGTTTTGTTTTTTTGTCTGCGATCACGATACACCCCCGCGCATTGCCCAGACCATGCTTGCTGCTGCCAACGCATCAATTTCCATGTCATGATATCCCCGTCTCTCATATTACTATTTCCCCTCTCATATTGTTATGCTCCCCTCCCCCGACAACCGCATGCTTGTGACTCATTCTTTGTCCCCTGGCAACACATAACTTATGCATTATGTTTAAAGATATGGAAAACCATCGAATTGCCATTGGGGCCGTCGCCCAAGAAAAACGAAACCCAGGAGCTCCTGCACGCCGTTGAGGAACTGTACTTCTTCCGCCGGTTTGAAGAAGGCGCCGCCTTCGCGCGCAGGGCGCTCGGCGAGGAGCAAGAAGCCACAAGTGAGGCGACGCTGGATGCGGGCACGCGCAGGTTGCTGAAGCACTACGAATCCCGGTGTAGGGAGCGGTCAGCAGCCGCTAACAATGCATGCTAGCCATGACAACGGCCACCAAGGAATGGCGTACATGGCGCTTGGCAAAACACGATACTCATATATATAGATTATGCAAGTCATTGGATGACAGATGCGCACACTGGGAACTTCGAAGAGCATATTGGCAGAGTTGAGTAGAGTCAACATTACTGATGGTCTAGTCTATGTATGTCTAAAATGTTTCGCAATGTTCAAAAAAGCTCGGTGGTATGTTCCCATGACAGTGACCCCGGAAATGTCGCTTTCCACCGCCAAGCCAATCCATTGGTGGGTATTGTAATCCATATAACGCCAAACTTTTTCTTTCGCGGAATGTCAAAATCCTCTGAAACGCCGTCGCCAAATGCAGTCGTCTATCGTGGTCTTCTTGTCTTGGAGAGAGTGCAGCACAGCCGCCGGGCGCGCGCTAAAGTAAGTATTTGTACTCTTACGAGGCGACGCGGGACGGTGAAGTGTCTGCCTTGCGTAATGCTGTAGATGAGGGAAGAGATGTGGTGATATCTCACGCCATTATCAGCTGGCCGCTCTGCTCGCGCTCGCGCTCCTCGGCAAAAGCCCGTCGGCTCATGGCGAGGACGCACTCGAAGCCCTCCTTGCCCTTGGCGGCGTTCTCGCGGAAGCGGGTGACGAGCGCGTCCTCGATGTTGTTCTTGATGCGCTGCCAGCCGCCGCAGAGCGCCGTTATGCGGGCGTCCTGGACGAATTGGGTCTGCTTGCCGTTGACGGGCTTGTAGACGACCGTCTCCTGGACCTTGACGAGGTTGGACATGGTCAGGTTGTGCGAGACCATGGTGACGGTCTTCTCGGCCGGGTTGACGTACGAGGTCTCGAAGACCTGGCTGGTGTCGGAGCTGCCCAGCAGGGACTGAAGCCACTTGGGGGCGGATTGTTGGCACGTAATGAGACGTTCGGTGCGCAGGATGCCGGTTTCGGGGTCGACGGAGCGGTTGAGGGTGTCGACGGCGATGACGTGCGCGGACTTGTCGTTCCAGGGGCCGTACTTTTGCCAGTTGGCAATGGATACCTCCTCCCAGGAGTAGTTGAAGGTGACCGAATTGGAAAAGACCTTCATCTTGGCGATTGTGTGTGGAAGGTGTGTTTGTTTGATTGAGAATCCGAGAGGAACTCGAAGAGAGCCCGAATGAAAACAACAAAACCGATCGAGGATGAGTCAGTCAGACTCTGTTGAGGGTTTTTTGAGTTGGTGAATGCAAAGGTTGGTCTTTCGGAGATCCGGCAGACGCGGTTGGTGCTTTGCGTTCGCTTTCGCTTCGCTTTCTTACTCCGGAAATGCAGGACGAAAGTGAGTCAAGGACGAGTGGCCCAAGTCTTGTCTATTGTCGGGAATAGAGATAGTGGAAAACGACGGAGGATGGATGATATCGGAAAGAGTATCAAGAGGAAAACCGTCGCTTCGTCGCTAGGTTTTGTCGATATATAATGAATGTGTTATTGGCGACTGGGAAAGAGGAAAAAGTTCGATGGCCAATTCGAAGATTAATCAATGTGAAGAAGTGGCAGGGGGCCTGGGGGAAGAGGAAGAAGCTAAGAGGCTAGTCTGGAGAAATTTGGGAACCAAGCAAAAATGCGGGCTTTGTTTTTTTATCAGCGATAACGCATTGGCTGCCAGCGGTCTGGTTCGGGGTTTTAGGTGCAGTGCATGTGGACAATGGGCTATCAATCAATCAATCAATCACCTTGGCCCGAGAGGAGAGGGAAAAAAGACGAAAAATTCCTTCAGTTGGAGCGAGCATTCACTAACCTACAGGGCTAATGGGTGATATGGCCAGGCCGCTGATTGGCTCGCATGCGGCCAAAACCGGAGCAACTGATACCATCCAGGCTCAGCTGGGCCTAGCTTGCCACCTCTCACGGTCCTATCTTGCGCTTCAGTGTGCTGAATTCGGGTCCAGCAGGGTCTCAGTAGGCGACGGTCCCTGGAAAAACCCCCTTGGCTGCTTGGCTTGTGATTCGCCCCGCCTATCCGGTTTCCCCGTGCCACCGAGCCCTCTTCGAGACCGGCCGATGACGGCAATCTGGAGCACAACCGTCCACCAGATCGCCTCGGCTCTCCCCCTCGCCCACCTCGCCCACCTCGCCCTTTCGAACCATCCAAGGCCGGATCTGATAATCACCACCAGCCTTGCCCTATTGGATCATCAGGGTCTTTCTTCAATCGCTGTCCGATTATTCGCTCTCCAGCTCGCTTCTCCAGTAATTACGAGGCGATGATGATGACCTATGACACATGCGCTGGGAGCTTGAAGCGTTACAGCTGGGAGATGAGGTAGCCTCAAATACTTGCTTCCCACAATTCGCCTCCTCGCGTGACCACTACCAAAACGTTGGCCAAACGGTGACGCTGGGTGCGTATGCGTCCGTCATCTTATTTGAGTTTTTGGACTCTGCAGTCCCAACTTCCACCATTATCCTCGGCCGGTACGGGCAATGCAAGGCGCAGCTGGCATTCCAGGTGATCGGCCTGCTACCTAGGTTCGCCGCGGCTTCGGTAGCATGAGTCGTGGAGAAACATGCACGTGCTTCAATTGCCCTTATCCATCAAGGTCGGTGGGATCGGATACAGCTTCCTTTAAGCGACTGATTACGGAGTACTACACGTATCTACCTGGATAATATCAATCATTCATTGATCGCTATTGTGGTAGAACGGAAGGGTGCTGTTCTTGAACCGATCTGCACCAGCCAAATTACCTCATATATTACGTGCGTATCCTACCAGGCTCACAGGGCAAAAACATTGGGTATCAAGCCTCGTATTGCTGGAAGGAAGCAAGTTGTGGTGCGCCTCGCTCGCGCTTTCGCTCCTTCAAGCTAGAGGTCAGAGCTTCTCTGAACTGGGATTGCAACCTGCGCCCTGTATTGCATTTCAATGGTAAAAGATGAAAAGTTCATTGATGAACACCTATTTCCGACAACAGTAGACGGCTCTTTTAAAAAGAAGGTATCTACAGTTACCTCCAAAAAGAGATGTTGCCCACTACTGGAATCGAACCAGTGATCTCATCATGATCTAGTTGCTTACTAGTGATGCGCTTTACCACTAAGCCAAGCGGGCGCTCGCATATTGCATGGGAATTTGCATGGTTTTTGGTAGCTAATGAAACATTATGCCCACGTGCATGGAGTAAATTGAGTCCATTAGATTACATCCCAGCAACAGTCCAAGGTTTGATTAACCATCCCTTGCAATCCATATCTTTCTTTACACTTACATATAACGAGCCAAAGCTTGCGCTCCCGAGTCTCGCAAGTTTTGGCAGTTGATGGACGACCATGGGCATGATACGCACCTCAGCCGTTTCGGACTGCAGCAATGGGGGGCTGTGGGCATACCATGCATGATCCGTGTCGGATTCGGGCGGGTGAAGGAGAGGCGAGGAGGACGACGAACTACGTTGTTCACCAGCCTCCTGTGTGATAGATAGTACACCATATTCACCGTACGTCGACGACGAGCCAATGGCAATACGGGAAGTCTCGTCGCCCACAAAGCGAAGCATATACGTCTTTGCCCCTCCAAGACGAAGATGAACCTGAGCGGATCTGAACTGAACCACATCACCGGGATACCTAGAGCCTGGCTCCCGCGGGGCTTACGGGTCTCTAGACTTTCACGTCGCTCCCGATGGTGGTCACTAGATGCGGAGTTTGACGTGTTATGCTTGGTATGGCATGGCTTGAGGGAGATGGTGCGGCTTCTCCTAGAATCCAATCGGTCATGCCAGTCAACTTGCGCTCTTACTCATGTCTCCAAATACCAAGAGGTCTGCCGCGCTGTGTCCGGTATCCCAAACATGTCATGCGGTTTCCCCGCCGATGGGCTTCCGCGCGGGCTATGTCATCGTTTCACTGCACCGTGGAATCGGTCGTCAGCCGTCCTCGATGGATTAGAGCCGTCAAACTTGTTGGGTCGTCCAATAACGTCAGGTTGCCAATCTCAAGCCGGATGCTTGTGGCGAGAGCCGAAGCTAGCAATCCATCCTTCGTCATGTAGCGGTTATGCCGAGACTGAAAACTCACACGGATCTAGGAAAGTACATGACGATTCAAGTGACCAAGATTATATATAGGCACCAACTATAGAACGAGCCAGATCTCGGCACTTGTGGCACGGCGGGCCCTTGGGTAAGGTAAAAGTATACTCAACCTTTCAAACGATGATTCCCCTGAAACTACCTCATTTTGATATAGAACTTGTAGAGATATCTCGGAACAAGTCGGATGGAGTTTTGTACCCCAAAGCAGAAGCAGCTTCGAATACTAACAGGTTTTCCATGGAAAAGGCGTATTTGAACATTGTACGATATTCTCATCTTTGCTGGAGCCTACAACATTCCCTTGTTCGATTGTGTATGCATACAAATCAGAGCAGCATGGATTCACTTTAGCAACAACGACCCAAGAGCTGACAAAGAAAACGACGCAGAATAGGGCAGCGAACATGATCGTGTACAACCTGTGATACAATCTGATCATACGCAATATACGTGGCAAGATCTACTTTGTTCACTGGGAGCATCCGTCGTACACCAACTTGTCGAGGAACGAACCCACCGCCACGGACTCGCAGATCATGAACGCAGTCGATCGCCCCGAGTTCGGGTAGAAACATCTTGTCAGTACAGCGGTTCACTGATACGCACAGGCGCCAACAGCGAAACATGGAACAGAGATGCCGGTCCTGCAGCACGACTACTCCGCATCCCCGGTTGCCACTTTCAGCCGCCCACGAATACCCGGTTATCGCTAACCCCCTCGATGAAGAGAAAAAGGAGGCCATGCACCAGGATACTGCAAAACGCGACGGCATGACGGAGCCGGAGGTGCCAGTCGTCCCCACCTCTCGCTCTTGCTCTGCACTCCCAGCCATCCACAAAGCCCCAACTGTCGCCAAACCTCTCGATGCGGAACAAAGGGGTACGATACACTGCGAGGCTTTGTCCCCGTCTCCAGCCATAGCTATAGAAAAGACCGCAGCCAACACTCAACCACTGTCACAGATGAAAAGGAGGTGGCCGTACAGCAGACCCCGTCTAGCTTCAACGACAGGGTTACTGGATGTACTCTTGGGCTCATGAGTCCGATTCGACTGGTGTCCGCCTTCTGCATCGCCACTGGTACAAGATTGGGATGGATGACGTGTGGGCTGGATTGCATCCTTAGGTGGATGTAGCTGGCTGATGCTACCAAGACTCCTATATAATATGACACACAGGGGTAACACGGAGTGATGAGCCATTGCGTCTACTACTTAACGTAGTTACACGCGTTATGTAGATTAGCCCTTCACTCACCCAATGTTTGAAGGATGAACAATGTGTATAATGACATATATGTTTTAGATACAAGACGCCTTTTTGCATTCTGTGTTATCCTAATTCGTGTCCGTTCCACAACTCTTCACCAGGTCTTTAAGCTCCTGACATTTTCGTGCCATCCAGTCGTGTACATTGCTCTTCCGAAGTACTTTTCCTTTCTCAAAGACATTCGTCGCCGACCTCACTATCTCGAGCAGTCTCCCGACAAGGTTCCGGTCAGAGATTGTCGAGACTCCTTGCTTGCTGTATGTGCTGCGTCACCCACCATGGATAAGCACCTCCAGCCGATGCCTAACCCGGAATTTTCGTCAATATCCATCCCTTTGGACCCATCCGGATCACCTCGCCCAATACACTTCTTCTTCCTTGCTTGTCACTGACCTAACAAATAAGTAAAAGCATAAGCGACCGATATTTCAACAATTGGCAAGCCCAGTCATTTCTAGGTGACATAGTATAGTGGTCAGTACAACACGTTGTGGTCTAGCATCATAACTGTTCCGTGTAGACCCCGGTTCGATTCCGGGTGTCGCCAAAACTTTTGCCTTTTGTTCAAATTCCTTTGCACACTTGCGAGTCGAACTGCAAATTCTTTTTTTGCATGTTTGCATGTTCTGGGCTTTGTAACGCGACGCTTTCGGGACGATCAATTGGCATGACATGACTGGGAAGCACCAGCGGAATCTGGATTGACCGCAATGTTACTTGATATATAGCATCATGCAAGAGCCATCCTAAGCCGAGACCCCCTCCTCCCTCTCAATCTCCTCGACGCCGGGACACCACTTATCCTGCAGCGCCCGGTCCAGGCTCAGCCCGTAAACGTCCTTGGGCCACCACTCGCCCCAGCTGGTCAAGAAGAGCTGCTCCGGATCCGCGGGCAGGTCGTCGCGCGTCAGCGCCGCCAGGATACTCTGCGCGCCCGTCGCGACGCTCTTGGCGTCCGGATGGTTCGGGTCGGGCCGCGGCTGGCCGGCCGCCATGTGGCGCGCCAGGTTGGTCCCCGGGATCAGGCCGGGTGAGACCGCGACGACGGTGCACTTGGTGGGTTGGAGGGCCCGTTGCCACCAGTGCGCGCCTAGTAGCTGCGTGAACTTGGTCGCCGAGTAGACGCTGCGCTCGGTCTCGGGGTGGCGCTTGTTGTCTTGGTCGAGGACGCCTGGTACAATGTCAGTGAGCAAGCCAGAAGAGGTAGAACGCAGCCGGATTGGCCGAATACTGGATTTGATTGAGGCTATGCAGGTTGACTTACTGGTATCTGTGACGCCCCGGATCGCGCCAGAGGAGACGACCACGATGCGCGACCCCGAGGCCTCGAGTTTGGACCGTAGCAAGTGCGTCAGGTAATGTTGAGCTGAAGATGAGGTCAGCGAAAGCACACTCATACAGGCGGTAGAGTATCCAGCAGGCGAGGCTGGCTTTGCCGGTCACTTACACAGGTGGTTGACCAGGTACGAGTCGCTCCACCGCGACGCACCCGAGCCCGGCGCATCATCGCTGCGAGCCATGCCCGCATTGAGCACCAGGTAGTCGACCGGATCCTGCCCCAGCTTCTGCAGGGTCTGCTGGGCAAAGGTCTTGACCGTGGTCAAATTCGCCAGCTCCAGGGGCAGGATGGTCAGGCTGTGTTTGGTGTTGTCGTACTTGAGCTCATCGTAGGCGGCTTGGGTGCGCTGCGTGTCGCGGGCACCGAGAATGAACTTGTACGGCTGGGTCTGGGCGAGCAGTTGCTTGACCAATTCGAAGCCCTGTGGTGAAGATTAGTATGCATGTAGACGATACTGATGTTGATGTTGCTGGTTGAATGATCGGACGGGCGTGAGGGGAAGCTTACGAGGCCAGATGTGGCGCCTGTTGCGACAATCGTCTTTGCTAAGTTTGCCATGTTTCGTGTGTAATTGAGTTGATCTAGACCTGCGCAGTACTCCAGTCGGAATAGAGAGAACTTTTGTGTCTAGAAGACTTGATCTTTATCTACGTATGTAGTTGAACTTGATATCCAGGGAAGCGATGATTACCAAGACTTCCTTCTTTTGACATTTGTAAGCGTGTGCTGTGCTGGACGGAGATAGTCTCTTGTCCGGCGGGATTAATGGTGGATCTCTACTGAAGGCCAGCGCATTTCTTCTGCTGCCTGCCATCAATGATCCCCTGATTCCAAGATAGCGTCGCTAAACAGAGTGTAACCAAGTGCACCACTCAAAGTGCATCAATTACGTGCAGACGCGATGCTGGGAATCACAGAAGCGTCTGAATAGTTGCAACGAGTGTCTTTGTTGACCACCGTTCCTGCATTTCACCAACAACCTGCTTTACGACTTTGATGTCACGAAAAGTAGGTCTGGCGATGGAAGAATCATTCAAATTGGCACATATACACAATCTATGCGTAAATATGTACATATTTATTTGTCGTCCTGATGGACTGAGACGTAAAGTTGATATCAGACAATTGGGTTTCAGTCGATTGCATAGGGCGGCGGGGTTGCACCCGTGCCCGCCCAGACAGCGAGACACTAGGACTCAGACGGACTCAGAACTCCCCAATCGTGTAATCGACCACGATGGCCTTTTCAATGAACGGGCCATTGGTTTTTACGAAATCTTGATGGACCGGGTCGGTCTTGACGTAGTAGTCCCTGTCCTCGGTAGTCGCGAAATGGACGACAAAGGCGTACTGAATGCCATTCTATATCACCGTGGTGGTTCAGCGACCGATGGCTCAGACATTTGGCAGTGCCTGGGGAAAGGGGGGATACCAACCTGTAGGCCCTCAGGGGAGTTGTCTTTACCACCCGTCAAGGAGGTGATGTAGGGTTTGTTGGATTGAGGATGCACGCATGTCTCTTGGAGAGATACCATATGCGCGCAGGCCTGGACGGGCGAAGTAAGGCCAAGTTAGCCACAGCCATGAACAACAACCAACCAACGCTAGGGGGTACAGACCTTTGACACTGCCTCAGGACTTGTGCCATCCTTGAAGCGGAATTGCACAATATGCACGACTGTCATGGTACTGTCGATTAGTCGAAGGGCTGGCGGTTGGGCAGATATCATTCAGTTCGTGGCAATAGAACTGGTACTGGCAAATTAGCGATCGATGGCTGCTCTGATGCTAGAGCTCCTCTCCCAGCAAGTGCAGAGGCCTACGTAATTGATTTCTGCCGGGCCGGTCCACCAACTGAGGTCCCTCCCGCGAGCTTCCGACTCTGGAGCTGGGTCGTGCAATCAACGTCACCTTGAACGTACAGCAGAAAATCAATTGAGGGCCAGTCCAAGTGGCTGGTAGGAACCGCAACCATAATCCACTTCGTCTGAATACTTTTGCTTCGCCATCCTGTGTATTATTCGAGGCACTCAGCTGCGGTGATTCCAAACCGTGCGTGAGAATACGAGACGGTCCCACTAGCCTGTATGCACACAAGAAGGTCGGTCTGAAGTCGAGTCGAGAGCAGGATTCTAGCCCTTACTGCGGAGTTTCCCATGCCCCAAAATAACAATCCCCAAGACCAGGTCCGTCTCGTCTCCACCCCCAGAGGCATCTCCACGCGAGTTTCACAGAGCAATGCTCCCTTTTCATGCAGTGCTCCCCCATCGGATACTCCCAACTCACATCGCACCACGTTCCGCTTAGCCGATGGGAGAATGAATAGCGCGGCAGCTAGAATTATGTAGATGGGTGGGACTGCAAATGCTGAGAGGCTGGGCCAACTGGCTTACGTATGGCCCTAGGTATGTACATGGCCTGCACGAGAGATTTCATTTCCCTGTCGCAATCCCCCAGGGCCAAGCCGGGCGCTAAGGAGCATTCTGGGAAAACAAGCCTTTTTGTATGGGCCACATGGGGCACTACCTACGAGACTAGGGGGCCTGGGGGCACTTGGGGGCACTTGGGGGCACTTGGGGGCCTTGCACGATCCAACCGTAGTACGCCAGCTTGACAGCGAAGAAGCGAAAGACCCCACGTCAAAAAGCTTGACCAACCCGGGGGCTGTGGTGGTTTATGTATCAACACAAGTCGCTCGATGGTCACTGAGTACCGACATGAACACCGGCCTCTTTTCTTCTTTTAGATTTTGAGTTTTCCATCCAAGGCGATGCTACTAGGAAATGAGACGACGATCAAGTCCCAGCTGCCCAAGACCCCAGGTCATTCATTCCAGCCAGATCGCCCACGGCATGGTTCAGATTGTCGCAAGTATCAATTGAAAACGCGTCTGTTTTAGCCCCGTGGCACCCGTGTGTGTGTGTGTGTGTGTGTGTGTGTGTGTGTGCGTGTGTATGTTGATTGTTCCCCGTTGGCTCAATGTTGTGATGGTCTGTCTGTCTACCGTTGGTTGGTTCGTTGGTCCTGGTCACTCAGGTTCAGGTGGGCAAAGCAGGAATGGACTCTTGCCCACGAATCCCTTGCGCTGCTTGTTCCCCCATCTGCCCATCTCTCTCCCCAGCCTAGCCCAGTCTAGCCGGCATGCCGTAATCTTACAATAGAACGAGGAGTCGAGGACGTCTTATCGACCAACTACAGTACGCCCCCTCGTCTTCGAGCGATGCCGTTTTCCCGTTCTGCGCCACTCGATGCTCGCCCGCTGACGTCTCCCTCTCACCCTTACCTCTCGTTTTTTTTTCTATGTGTGTTGGTAGGGAGGGGCCCATGTAGGCCAGGCCGCGCAGTCCCGATTCTCGTATACCCGGTGGGCTTGATGTTATATAGTTCGATTGTACATGCGCCCATCTGCAGCTCTTGATTCAAGTTCCCGCCCCGTCTGAGCTAATTTGCGAGTTTGCGCACCCCCAAAAACACTCGCCATTCACCCATCTCATCCAACACTTGGCATCTTTGTTTCTACAGCAGCGTCTTCACTCCCTGCGCGAGCAACTTGTTTTTCCATCACTCGTTTCCGTTGGAGCAAGGACGCCCGCAAGCTTCGTCTGCGGCGAGTGACTGTCCCCCCCGAGTACAGGAAAAATCAGGGTTCTCGTGCGTGACGAGGTAGTTGGAACAACAGGTTGATTCAAGCGTCACGCGTGTCGCTCATTTCTGCTTGTTTTCCCCCTTCCCTTTTGCCTTGCCCGTCGCTCGTTACTTTCAAGTCTCAACTCTCACCAAGATACCATTTCACGATGGCTTCGCTCGTTCGGCGCGCTGCCGCCGCGCTTCTTGGCATCACCGCCGTATCAGCTGCGACTACCTACTCGATTGATTCCGATGGTACGCACCTCCAGCCCTCCCTCCGTTGGCGCATTTGCTCCCCGACATTCAGGGTCTCCCCGTTGTTAGATGGATGGCCGTGCGCTTATCATCATGCTGACTCATTTCCAGATGCCATCAAACAGACCTCCGCGTCGCTGGCTTACGACTTGATGACTTACTACAAGGGAAACCAGTCTGGCCAGACACCCGGTATCCTTCCCGGGCCTCCTCCTGCTGGCGACTACTACTGGTGGGAAGGAGGCGCGATGTGGGGGGCCATGATTGACTACTGGCACCTGACGGGCGACGACACCTACAACGAGGAGATCAAGCAGGCGCTGCTATGGCAGGTCGGGCCCAACCAGGACTACATGCCGCCCAACGTGACGGCCTCGCTGGGAAACGACGACCAGGGCTTCTGGGGCATGACGGCGATGCAGGCGGCCGAGGAGAACTTCCCGAACCCGCCCAAGGACCAGCCGCAGTGGCTGGCGCTGGCGCAGGGTGTCTTCAACACGCAGGCCGACCCGAACCGGCACGACAAGACGTGCAACGGCGGTTTGCGGTGGCAGATCCCCTTCAGCAACAACGGCTACGACTACAAGAACAGCATCGCCAACGGCTGCTTCTTCAACCTCGGCGCCCGCCTCGCGCGCTATACGGGCAACCAGTCCTACGCCGATTGGGCCGAGAAGACCTGGGACTGGGTCGTTGGCGTCGGCTTTATGGATGACAAGTACAACATCTACGACGGCGCCCACGTCCAGAGCAACTGCACCGACATCAACCGGGCCCAGTTCTCGTACAACAACGGCGTCTATCTGCTGGGTGCGGCCCACATGTACAACTACGTAAGTCGCAAACAGACGTTGCTTTTTGACTTTGCTGGCCCACGTACCACGGATGGCTAACATGGATACGTCTTCCAGACCAACGGTAGTGACATCTGGCGAAAGCGGACGGAGGACCTCCTCAACGCCACGCTCGAGACCTTCTTCCCCAACCACATCGCCTTCGAGATCTCGTGCGAGCAGCACATGACGTGCACGACGGACATGCTGAGCTTCAAGGGCTACGTGGCGCGGTGGATCTCGACGGCGACGACGATTGCGCCCTTCATGGCGGACAAGGCCCTGCCCATCCTGCGGGACTCGGCCGCCGCCGCCATCAAGACGTGCACGGGCGGATCCAACCAGCGCGCGTGCGGCTTCTCCTGGTCGACGGGCGCGTTCGACGGCAGCACGGGGGGCGGGGCAGCAGATGAACGTCTTGGGCGCCGTGTCGTCGCTTCTGATCAAGGAGTCGAAACCACCCCTCACCAACTCGACGGGCGGCACCAGTGGCGGCAATTATAACGCCGGCATTGGCGGTGACGATTTCACTGGTCATACCGCCCCCATCACGGCGGGCGACAAGGCCGGCGCGGCCATCTTGACGATATTGCTGCTCGGCGGGGCAGCGAGCTTGTTTGGATGGATGAGTGCAGGCGTGTAGTGATGCAAGCATAGAGCCGGCAAGCGGCGAAATGCCATGGTCATAATGAGTTGAAGAAGCGGCCATGGCGAATTTATGAACCTTTCTCTTCCATGAACATAGTAGGGTAAGCTGGTTTGATGTTGCGTTCAGATCAGTCCAGTTTGCATCATTTTCGGGCGTTCAGAGCGACAGACGGCACACGTCGGATAGGGATCGACGACAGCACGGTCGAATGGAAAGGCGTCAAGGGATAGCTAAGTAGACATTTTTTTCCGAAATTGATTATGGCACGATTGCCCAAGAGATCGCTGGTGTGTTATGTCTGAGGGATTCCTTGGTATCATGAAAGATGGATGGGTGGACTTTGCGCTTTGTTCCAAGGCCAGAGGACTGCATCGGGTATTTCTTGTCAAAACCCAATTGCATAATATGTCATCGTGCTGAGTGTTTGGTTGATCCCCTGATGCCATACGGGATCAACATATGAATCTTACGCTTTGCTCCAAGGACCCAGGACCAGGGGAGACGAGACGAGCGTTTCTTGTCAAGCCGCTCCAGAGATGAGATCGCATGATCAGGATTTGCTCGGCGCATCAATGCAGCATATTCGTTCTTTGGATGCTATCGCTTTGAACAGAACTCCGACTTGGCGATTTCGCAGACAAGAGGCATGCAGTGCAGTTCAATGAAACACCCAGACAGAGCTCATAGTCCGGGGGAAGTTGGTTAGATGTGAGGACTGATTCGTATTGGCTGATACTAGAGATTGTTAGCTCTGAGTGAAGTGGCCACTAATATGAGCTGTTGTAAAGGCCAAGTTTCTCAAGCAAAGCCACTCAATCAGTTGATTGAATATCCTCCGTGGCGCAATTGGCTAGCGCGTCTGACTGTTATCGAGTAGCAATCAGGAGGTTCACAGTTCAAGCCTGTGCGGGGGAGTCCAATTTCTCTTTTTGCTGCAATTGAGGCCAAATCTCGAATGGCAAATTTTTGCCTACTGCTTTCGAATTCTTCTTGTTATTTTTGACCCAGGTTGAAGTATGGCGCACGAAGACTTGTGTGGTTTTGGGCTTGTTCTTGTGTTGCTTCTATTGGAGTTGGTCTACTTGGCGCTAGCAGTCTACCAAGACCCCGAAGGGCTTGCTTGATAGTTTCTTCTCGATCCTGTCTCAGGTTCCTTGTTCGACCTCGAATGTCTTGTGCCGGCAATTGCCAGCGCAAGCCGGTCTTTTGAGGTATCCAATCGTTCCTGGCGGTTGCCCCGTCGCGACCGCATCGTGCTTGTTGCCAGCCAGGTATCCCAAGTGGAGGCACCCAGCTGTCGGTTCCTGAGCATGCAATTGCTAACAACGTTGCTTCTAATGGTCGCCTGAAAGTTGCCGGTGCGCTGCGGCGGTAACCTACGATGCCAGCAAGGTGCAATTCCTTTCCCGAAAAGGTTCTGGAGGGATCTTCTACTCGGACTACGGCCACGTGGAGGACGACGGCCTCGACACAAACAGCCGATCATCGTCCGTCCGGGTGGCCATTTGTTCGTTGGCGAAACTCGGTCGGCAACCTACCTGCTCACTTTTCTTTTTCTTTTGACCACAATTTCGCAGCAGTGCATGCATACCTCCCCTCTCGAGGTGGCGTGACTGCACAGTTGCACGTCTCCGACCCCTTCTCCATATACCTGCTGCAAGAGCTGGTTCGGCGAGGCCTAGACCTTCCCTTCGGTTGCAACCAAAGTTCAGATTGCGGAAGCTGTCCTAGAGAGCATCCGGGGTTTGACTGGTCGTCGGCCTTATCCTCGAAGGCGACAGTTGCCTACCAGAAGAGCGCCATGTTGTAAGACCTATGCTGCCAGATGTCTCGCCACTGACAGCATAACATCAACAAGTTATTCCATATCGCGGCCGACGATCCTGGCGACTGGGGCTGGACATTCGACCCGCTGGCTTCTTCGAATTCAATAATATGCTTAAGTGAGAGAAGGTAAGCGAGCGCTGCGATGCCCCCACCGGCGCCAGGTCCAGATCGAATGGCGGCTCAGGGTCGCATCTGTGCGGGACTCGGCAAGGCGGACGAGCAGGAACCTGTGTTCCTGCTTCGATTTGACGGCAAGCTTGGTGTAAATTTCCAATGACCTTAGCCAAGTGAAAGGATCGTCGCTCGTATTGAATGACGCAGGGGAGTTCCCACACCCCTGAGATCTTCAGCAGATTTGCGCATGGGGAGGTGTGTAGTAAGTAGTAGCTGCCCAGCGGCTCGTCGCCTCCTGAAACAAGCCTTTGGAGCTCAACGGGATGTTTAGTGTGGTCATAACTCACATACTATCACGACTCCGATTTTCGATGGGCACGTCGCACTCTGTCAGATTTTGTGATGGGGTAGCACTTGGCTCTTTGACGCACCAATCGCATGCCAAGCGACCGAGTGGAAATCTCCATTTCCACGACTCCAACGGCGGGCCCATCCGGCTGGATGGTACCAGAACCCGTTGAGACTAAAGTCGACCCAGGCAGCCAGGCCCACGGCATCGAAACCTCCCACTCCACGATGACAGCAGCCTTCCCGAACTGCGTCATGCTCTCGGACCGAGGTTCGTGAACTTTCTTTGACAGAGGATAGCGCATTACAGTTTCTGCTTCGGTCTTGGGCCGTCCAAGTCGGGCCATCCCTTGATGCTAGTCCCTCGTGTCAGGGCCGCTAACACACTTGACCCATAGGGGTCAATGGGGTGTTCGCTTGGTGGTGCTGGCAGGCTGGGGTGTCGCAAACTATCGGTGCCTGGGGCGTCATGCACTGCAATGGTCATAGTCCTGCGATTGCGTTACCATGTCGCCAGTGGAAACAAATGCTCTCTCCCAAAGGCTGTAGGGCTGCGGCCGTGAAACCGAACCGGGGTTGGGACGATGAGGGTTCAGCATTTCCTCGGTCTTTGGGAAGGCTGGTGGCTGGCTGACCAATAAATGCCATGACGCTGCGGAGGAGAGCGCATGGAAAGTCGGACCAGCGTTGAACTCTGTTAGATGCAGGGCCGGCTTGTTTTCTTTAAGTACGGGCTGGCCGCACCGGCTCTACCACGAAAACGGAAGTTGACAGGTGAGGATGAAACGGCAGGCCACCGCTAAGTGGGACGCGATCGACCTAGGCGTGTGTGCCAGGAAACCTCGGCTGCTCGGGCCCCGAGGAAATGTGGGTTGGAAGGCTAGGACTTTCCCCTTAGCCTGCACCTGTCAAGCGCGTGTATCGGGGGCTCGCAACTCTCGGGCTGCGGCGCCCGGAGCAAGGTGCCTGTTACCTATTGCTGGAGGATCCCATCTTATGAAGTTGCGGCCCTTTCGCACTCCCACCACCCCGAGGGCGCTTCTTTGCTATTGTTATCATTTGCTGCCGACCATTTTCTTGGGAAGAATCCGTTACATCAGGACCAGACCCAACTGCTTGTCCCCAGAGATAAGCCTATTTTCATCGTTGTTGGTCTTTCGTCTAATTTTCCATATTCGCCACCTTCTGGATTCGGTCAAGCCCCGAGCCAGCTCCGAGCGGGATCGAATTTCGGCTCCATCCTCGACGGCGGATTCGGAGATAGCAGTCCAGCCCTACGGGTTGTCGTCCTGGCTGGGTTGGGTTGGTCCGGCACATCGCGGCATCGTTCCACTCTGCGTTCTTGGCATTCGCTTAATGCATTGGCTGTCGGCTCTGCCTTCCCATTATCACTATTGCCACAAGACATAATATTGACAAACAACAAATACTTACTACTGCCGCCGCCGCCCCCACACGCGATGATGGATATGCAGGACCACGGGGACGAGGATATGATCAACGAGGAGGGGGAGTCTGGCGACGAGGGTTCAAATAAGGACCCATCCCACGACGCGCCTGTCCCACGCAGAGCGGTAAGTGACACCGGAACCCGATAACCGATCGGCACTACCGCATATCCCGGCGGTACACATCTATTGTACATGTAACCAACTTCATATAAGTGTGACTGACATATCCAAACATTATCTAGTGTGACCCGTGTCGAGCAAGAAAGGTGTGTATACTTATTCAGCACATGATTCTAATCCAGTTTTTATTCCACAAGCCTACACCAAAATCTTCAATGCTAAGCTACTGATCAGGTCGGTTGCGATCGGGAAGAGCCATGTTCGAGCTGTGTCCGCTCGAGGACAAAGTGTACCTACACGGCGTCGCAGAGTATCAGACACAAACGACAACGTGTTTTGATATCAACCCAGTAGTAAGTACCATACGCCTGTTGAGTTGGGTGGTCACACAAGTCATGTGACTACCGGTCTGGTTTATGGTAGGAAGAACGGCCAAGGTACTGACACATCCGACCCCGACCAGTGAGAGGAAGATTGATCGCATCGAGGAGCGCCTCTCCGAGGTGGTCAGTGAGCTGAGGAACCTTGCGGTGGCCCAGAATACCTCAAGCAGGGCCCCCGACCGGTCCGCCTCGCAACCCGCCGAAAAGGTTGGCTTTTGTATGTCGACACCCACGTCCAACTCGGGTGTCAGCTTCTACAACACCACAAACCATGCCGAGCCCCCGGAGCCCAAGTTCGAGGGCGGCTCGTCCATGACGGCCCATACCAACTTCGCCCGGACCTTCCTCGACGAGGCGGTCCGGGCCGGGCCCCTGAAGGACTTCCGGCTCGAGCTGGACGACACCCTGAGCTCGCTGCAGGAGCTCGTCAAGGCACAGCAGACGCAGCTCAATGTGCCGAATTCGCCGATCGAGGCCAGTGCGGGCTCGGTTACTGCGGGACAATCGCGCGAGCGGCCGCTGCCGGACGTGCAGCTGACTATGACGTGTTTGCGTATCTCGAAAGGTCAGTGATCTGTTCGTTTTAGTAGGCCGTGCTTGCTAACATGTTCAATGTTGGGGCCATGCAGAAGGTTTCTCCGTGAGCTATTTGTCACTATGCGGCATGATCTCGCCGTCGGTATATACGGATTACGTCCTTAGGGTCATGTTCTCCCCGAAATTCTCTGACGCCGAGTATATCATCGTGCTTTGGGGACTCACGTGGCTCTTCAAGGAGATGAGTCTAGAGGTGGACAAGCTTGAGCACTGTCTCCGACCGGAAGACTTGGAAAGGGAGGCCACGAATTGTCGAAATCATCTCGAGGCTGCCCTGGCCGCGCTTCCCTTCCACATGCCGGCCTCTATAGATAACGTGATCGCGTTGGGACTTGCGGTAGGACTTTGACTTCACCCCCTCCCTACAAGTAGGGGCTCTACTTGGACGACTCGCTGACTACAAATTAGGCGGACTACTCGATAGCCCGGTCAAAACCGTCGCAGGCCTGGTCTTTCATCTCCGTGGCTGCCCAGATGTGTCTTCATCTTGGTCTCCACCGCGGCGCCACATGGAGAGACGAGTCCCCTACCGCACGGAATCAGAACGCCTGGCTGTTTTGGAACGTGTATGTGCTAGACAAGGGGCTCTCTCTCCGTCTAGGCCGGCCATCTGTGATCCAGGACTACGACATCACGGTGCCGATACCCACATCGAGCATCGACCGCCACCCGGCCATTGAGCACTGTCTCTTGACGTGGATCAAGGTCTCCCGGTGCCAGGGTCGCGTGTACGAACTCCTCTATAGCCCTGCTGCTTTAGCCCAGGATGATGGCACCCGGACGGCGAGGGCGCAGGGTCTGGCAGATGAGTTGCTCTCCATCATGAAGGAGAAGAAAAAGATAGAGGTTCGTTTTCCCTAATTAGCTACTATTGACCCGCCCGTCGTGCCCTGCTAACATACTATACGTTCAGGAGCAAAATCTACCGACGTGGACAAAGACCATCGCGTTGGAAGATATTCAGTACATCGCCGACTCGGATGAAGTGCTTCACCACTCCATACTCACACTGATATATCGCGCCGTGCCGGTGCCGAGAGGTTCAAGCTCCACCTTCACCCAAGCTTGCATCGCCTCAGCCCGCCAAGCTTTAGGCAAGCACGACAGCTGCATGGCCATCTTGACGCCATACGGCTCCCCTTTATCGACATCTACTTCCAATGGTATGCAATGTTGCACGCTGGTACTTTAGAAGACTCATACTGACGCGTCATTCTCAGGACCATTTTCTACACCCCTTTATTCCTTTTATTGTCATCTTCTGCCACGTCATCGAGACAACGGACCAGACGGATCTGGACCGGCTGCACAGCTTCGTGGCGTCGCTCGAGCCCGTGTCGCAGCTCTCGGAACCCGCGGCCCGCATGCAGCGCCTCTTCCAGGTTCTGTATAATGTCGCGCTCAAGTACGTCGAGGTCAAGACCAGCCGCGAGCAGCAGTCGGTGGGCCGCGAGCTCGACACGTACCTCAACGCCCTGGGCTACGGGCCCGCGCCCACGTACGGCGGAATGGGCGGCGTTGTTGCTGGCGGTACCAATGGTGGCGGCGGCGGCAGCGGCGGTTATCATGGAAGCAGTGACATGTCCGATGCCGGGAGCAGCCATCATGCTGCAGCGGCGGCGGCGGCGGCCCACCAGCGGGCGAGGAGCGTGAGCAGTGCGCGGATGAGCACGCCGGGCATCACTACGCAGGCCCATATGCCGCCGGCGCCGTGGGCCGGATACCAGGCCATGGAGGGCGTGAGCCTGCCGCAGCAGGGTATGCTGCTGGGCGGGTGGTTCAATAGTAGCCAGCAGATGATGGGCCTGCTCGAGGACGAGACGCTGTAGTAATTCCTTGTAAACACAATTGAACTACAAACTGTGCATACGTGGCCTTGTGAAGTGTAATGCAATGTGCTCGTGGGAATTGGTCCATGATGTTAAGCTTTGAGGGACGAGGGAGTTTTCTGGGTAAGCTCTGGGGTGTTCCTGGGTGCAGCTGAATGTTTTCTGACTTTGACGTGTTTTGCTCCAGGCTCCCGTGACTCGTTGCTATTTCTGTGGCAAGTATTTAAGCCATCGAAATACTGGAACTAAAGCGTAGATAGGATCATCAGAAGGCTCACAATTTCTTTGCTGACCTGGACTTGCTTGCCAGACTACATAAGCTACCAATCTGTTTAAAATCAGAGCCACAAACGTGTTGGTCAACAAGTCTACCATGGATCGGATCAATGCACTCACTAGACACATGGTGGTCGACCCCTCTACCAGGGATCAGACCACAGACCATCTGCCGGGAGTCTTTGTCTCGAATGCTACGGTTGCCCAGCCAAGGGAGGACGCCATTCTGCCTGAGCCGAACCCCTTGCGGCCTCTGTACCTACTGCAGCCGCTCCTGGACCTGCCCATGGAGTTGTTTGAGCAGATCCTAAAGGAACTCCCCTTCGAGTCCCACGTAGCCCTCAGCCTCACCTGCCGCGCAGCCCGGCAAGTGTTTCTCACTCTTCACGACAATAACGCACTTTGGGCTTCCCGCAGAGCCGTGGAACACAAAATAGCCCACAGCCTCTTCCTCGTGCTCCTGGCGCGGGACCTGAGGGATCGCTATTTTTACTGTGAATCGTGCCCGTGGTTACACCCGTTTTACGACGTAGCCACCGAGATGTCGCGCTCGAAGCTGCGCGGCCGTCTGGCGGCGCCCGCCGAGTTCACTCGCCTCTACCACCACCACATTGACTGTGCTTGTTCGTACCTCGTCAGCCTCAAGCAGGTTGCGGCCAACGGAGGGGAGAGCTTCCCCATCACCAAGCGCCAGCTCCGCCTCGTCCAACACCATAGCGCGTGCGGCCACGGCATCCCTGCGCGGTATTTCTGCCGCGAGATATCGTCGGTATGGATGAAGGAGCCTCCTGCTATGGGTTCCTTGTTGGCCCCATCATCGTCATCGTTACTAGGCGTACCTCCACGACGGCCACCGCCACCAAGATGGCGTCAGCGAGCCTACCTCGGTGTCGACGATGCCAACCAGCTGTATTTCCTCGACCGGCACGAGCTCCTGTACGAGGGCCACGACGCTCAAGTCGTGCGGCGGTTTTTGGACCAGACGCCGTATTGGGTTTGTCCTCACATGGTCATGCACGACCCGTTCCGTTCAGGGGATGAGAACAACAATAGCCCGGATTATCAGTATTCGGATATGTCTACGCCAAGGAGAGCGTTGGGGACCCGGATGCACATCTTTGTGGATCGGGGGGAGTGGGAATGGCGTGAAGGCCGGGACTACAGCCACTTCACCCGTTTGCCCGTATACGGCCCCGGATCCGTCATGTCGCCCCTGCTGTTTCGAGAGGACCGTTTCGGCACCCCTTTCTGTTCTTCCGGGGAAGACTCGAAGTCGCAGCTCGTCTGGTGCCGGGGCTGCCGGAGCAACTGGGACGTGTATACGGGGTGGCTGGCGCAGGATCACCGTCGCGTTTACGGGTTTAGGAACGACATGGGCGGCGGCGGCGACGATGTCAGGGGTAAGGTGTGGCTTGTGGCGAGCCAGCGGACGATTGTGGGATTGCAAAATCAAGGACTTGGTAGGAGTCGAAGGGAAAGAAACAGTAACTGTCAACCGTCATAGTGCTCAATGATCCAGCAACTTGAATAACCTCAAGTTGCCTCAACTCACCAGGTAGATAGACTCCTCTAAATAATTAAGCTCTGGTGTTTTACTGGGTGGTTATCAGTATTGATCGCAACCCCGGAAACGCGCAAAGGCAACCACCCAGAAGGTTCGACTGCAGGTGTCATTTGCGCATAAGTGGTTGCCTTTTCTTCCTTCCCCTGGAATCTATCATAATTCAATCTATTATTATTATATAAAAGCGACGGCATGATATTTTCGTACACGACAGCAACATACGTACACACGACAACAACAGTAATGGCCTCCCTTACCGTCATGACACAGCCAAGTGACACCACCGTGTCTACTGGCGTGCCATGCGACTCCCCATCTCCTTTCGACTTGCTGATGGAGCTGCCGATCGAAGTTTTTGATCTTATCATTGAAGAGCTCCCCGTCGCGTCTCAATTGGCGCTCAGCCTCACCTGCCACGCTGCACGAAAGGTATTGGAGCATCACCTGAAGGACTGGAACTGGACCTCCTTCCGCCGCACATGCACTCGGCCTCTTCTCTCAGGGTCTAGCCAAGCCGCCCAAGAAATATGCCGCGAATTACTGGGAGATTACCTAGCGAAAGACCTCGCCGATCGTTTTGTTTACTGCAACGCCTGTGTGCAGCTGCACCCGTTTAGGATATCCACAGACCGACTTGCCAGTCATGAGTTTCCTTGCCGGTGGCTGGACATCGAGCAGCACTGGCTGTTCGACGACTGGTGGCAAGTTCTCCCTGAGTAAGCGGCAGAATGCGTTGGTCGAGAACCACTATTGCCACGGCCACGGCATCCCTGCGCACCATTTCTGCAAGGAAATCGAGACGCTGCAGCTGCCCGTGACGTCGTCTCTCTGGAAACTCCTGCTCGCCTCTGCACTCGTTCCTCGCTGGGATCAGTAGAGTCCCTCGCGCCGCCCGCAGCAGTAAGAACGCAGTGTCGTATGGGCTGCTGCTGGTCATAGTGAGGATAGTGGCGGCAGTGGTGGACCCATCGGCATCAAGGACGACGAGGTCACCGTGTGCCTTTCCTTGACCATACGTACACGTGTCTTTTAGCACAACTTACAGTTCATCATCCCCGTTCGCCCCGTGTTGTCACGACGGTAGCAAGGGAAGTCAATATCTCTTTACGTTTTGTCTACTATGCTGGCGGCGTTAACCAGAAACAGCTCGGGATGCGATGAGGTAACGAGGAAGAAGGGTCTTGCTTAAGTAGTTTAAGCTCTGCCTTGCGGCTATGCTGGTCGGCCCGAGCTGCTATCTCCGGCAATTTCTGCCGATGTTCTGATACAGTCCCTGTCATGATGCGTTGCGGCTCTTTTTACCTCTCCATGACGCGCTACAAGCGGGTGCACGACCGATGATGAAACTCAAGAGCTGGGAGCTTGACGCCCTTCGAGTCTCAGGAGGAGGACAGGTGGTAGCTTAGCTAGTTAGATAGCTACCTAGCTATTGACAGTTAACTATTCTGATTTACCAAATCAACAGTTGATCTTTTCTTGTGGCTTTCCAATTTCTTCCAAAGCAGAACCACCAAATCATTGATCCAAGATGTTAGCGTCACCGGCCCAAACTAGCGGAAGGGGGGAGCAGTGCGTGGTATGCGGCGCCAACGAGCGTCAGCATGACGGGAAGTGCTCATCTTGCGGCGGTAAGTTGATGTTGACTTTGGACTTTCCGCCTCTCAGTTCTCGTTCTTCGATATCTAGGTGTTCATCGCAAACCGTTAGCTGACCCGCGATTCGATGGCACAGACTCCCAGATGACAGACCGACCGGACTACCACCACCAACACGAGAACGACAACGACAATGATGCCGCCACAGGACAGAAGAGGTGGTACGACAAGCACCGCCAGTGCGAGGACGGCTCCGTCCACTTCGGCGGGCTCGAGCTCATCACCTGGGGCGGTGAGGAGGCCGGCTGGGAACTAGGCTGGGGCCGCACGCAGATCTCCGAGGTCGAGTTCATGAAGAAGAAGTACGAGCAAGAGTTTGGCAGCAACGACGAGCAGCTCTTCGGGTACTGGCCTCAGGGATTTCGGTGAGGCATAAGCGTGTTGCGTCTACAGTCCAAGTATTATGAAGCTAATATGGTGATGGACAGATGGACGTGCTGCGGCACCACAGGGGACATGTCGTACGGTTGCGACCACCATGGCACCGGCCCTCAGCCGTGTGGATGCGACTACTGCGGGTAAGCTATCCCCCAAACATCTCCAACCCGCCTCCATGTACGTCGAATGCTGATTGTCATTACTTGCTGGCCACAGAACGGGCATGTCCCTCCCGGAGGACCTCTACTACAGCAAACTGCCTGAACGACAAGGGCTGCATCTGTCACGGGGTCCGGACCCTCGATCCCACGGATTTCACGCCATGATGAGCATGCAGAACTTCAACAATTACGAACTCGCCATGTAAGCCAAGCTTTCATCTTCTCATTGTCGTTCAGTTCGTTCGTTCGTTTCGTTCGGTCTGTGACGTGGAGGCAAGCTTAGAGACAAACCCTGCAGGATGGTATTTGGTGGCCTCTGATGAATGGCAGTTGAGACGAAACGCGACGTTTTGGATGAGACTTCAGCTGGCCCCCTTTTTTCGAGGACACTTGTCTGCGCCCGAGTCATCCATATGTCGGGGACTAGCACGGTGCTGGGTCCACACCAATTCCGTGGTCCATCCCATGGGTTGGGTGTGTTTGCATGGTGCTGGAGGACGCATATACTCTCATGGTTGCCTGATATGTATGTACTGCCATTCATGAGGAATACAAGGGGCCCTGGATTTGGAAATATCATAGCAGCTCTTTGGGCGGGAAGGTGAACAACGGCCCCAAAATAACACCAGCAAGCAACTACTTTACATAGCAACACAGTCGTGTTGGAGCTAAACTCGGGCTTTCAGTCCACCACAGATGTGGTTGTGCACTCATTCTAATTTTGTTTGTCCAGCCAACCGTGAAAAAATCGTGAATTTTGGTGAAAGGGGGCTGACCAAGAACGTGGCCGGTTGAGCAAGATACCAAGAACCTTAACCTAGGGCTATAACACAAAAACGGTTCCTTAACAGTTGGGTGGCTTGATGAAGAAATTGCTTAGACCAACGGCACGGTAGCTACTGAATAGTAGTCCCTGGCGATCCCAACAGTATGGGCTGCTAATCAAAGGGCAGATGGGTAAGCATAACCACTGTTTAGATTAATCAACACCTCGCTCTAGATGGATCTGAGATTCTCGTTACAGTGTGCCTGTTAGAGAGGTGACAGGTGAGCGAGTTTCTATCTTGAGGGCGAAAGTTTATGATGAGCCAGTAAAATGTGAATTCCTTTGGTCGACCCGAGTTTGCACAGAAAAAAAGAAATCCAATATGCCTGCTCTTCCGGGACTTCTAGATCTCGGGGATGCATCACTTGAAGACATAACATTCGATTCGGCCCCCTCATCTCCGCTGTTGCTCCAGTATAACGAACCATGAGCTGTTTGCAATCAGACGGAAGATAGCGTTGCCCCTTGGACCGGCGTGGATCTATCTGGGCACTTAGGTGAAAAGAAGTGAACAGACCTAAGCCCCCGAATGGATGCACAAAACGAGAAGATCCGCACAGGGGAGACCAATATATTCACCATCCACGTCGGCGACGGCGAGCTCGTCGACGAGAGTGGGGGATACCAGCACGACGTCGAGCAACCCACTAGACCCCTCCGCTCCTTCCGCGCCAAATGCATCCAAAAGTGGTATCAAATCGTCAGTCACCTGCCAGCCCGTGTGGGCCACGCCCTAGTCCGGCCCGCAGTGCTCGAATTCAAAATATCCGAAAAACCACCAACATCGTCATCACCAACCATGTCGGCGCCGCCCCCATCCCCATCGGGAAGCGGCATTTCCATTGCTCCTGCCTCCACTCCCCCAGGAGAGTATCCCAAGCACACCAATCTTCCACCGCACCTCCCTGCCAACACGCCCTTTGCGATCAAGGGCCGGATCATCAACCCTGTCCACACCCCGACCGTCGAGCATTGCAAGCAAGTGATCGAAATGGAACGCGACACCACCCTCTTCCACTCGGGCGGCATGGGCAAGGGCGGCTTCCTGAGCCAGGTGCTCCAGGAGAAGAGGCCATATCTCCACGGCTACGCGCCGCTGTGCCAGAAACACACGTCGCACGACTTTAGCGAGATCTACAAGTACAACCCCCAGGCCTGGTCCAACCTGTCGCAGGCCCTCGCCGAAATCAGCTCGGGGACCGCCTACGTGCTACTGCCCCCCGGTAGAGGAGAAGAGGGCGTCCCGAGGTCGGGCCACTTCATCAAGGACGAGCTGCCGCACCTGGGCCCCCAAGTCGACCGCCTCATTCGCATCCGCCACGACGACCCCAACTCCTTCGAACTCCTCTATGAACGTCAGCCCTTTCTGCCTCCTCCGCTGCCTCCTCCTTCGCCCCCTCGCCCGGCAACTCCTCGCCCTGCCACTCCCCCGGAGACAACTTCGTCCTCGTCGCGCTACAACCTGCGAGGGAATGTGCGGATCAAGCTGGTGAATTACAAGGGCAAGGGTAACGGCAAGAGACAACGCGTCGCACCCGAGACGGAGGAGGAAATTATCTACTAAAGATTACATCGACCCTCCTGTTCGACATGATACCATACAACGACTGTTCAAAGCAAAGTACCAATCAAGACCTAGAAGAATCTCGAAGAAGAGTAGGGCTGGCTGGGAAACGAACGAGGAAACTTTCAACGATGTGCGCGAGTATGCCCTCATAGGCTCTCGTAGGAATATGGAAGGAAAACCGGGACTGCTTGTAAGAACAAGAAGCCTTTTTCTATCAGTGAAGCCATCAAGTGGCGGGTATTAGTTTATGAGATGAGATACGAACGATGTCTTTCTTTTACTTGGATTTCGCCTCATTACGAATGAGAGAAGATACGATTACGCACTCCTTCGAATTATACGATGCATTCAATTTGCTGTTTTTGCCACGGGGTGGCTGAGTAGGTGGTAGCTGACTGACCTATCGATTGGATTGGATAGGGGCGTAATTGTCGCCTCCCACTGGTTAGTTCCTTCGGCGCTGATGGCAGGGGTGTCTCGCGGCTCCTTGGCATTATGTACTACCAGTTCTGCGAGAAGCAAAGCTGAAGGATGCTCTACTCACGCGGTCGCCTCGGGAGGTCTCCCGGTACGCACTCGGCGCTAGTAAAGTGCATGTATACCAAAAGTACCTGCAGGCTTATGTGCATGGCCAATGACAGGCAACAAGTCAGTATATGTCAGGTGGTACTTTAATTGATATTACGACCCAGCCCTTGTCTCCATTGGGGTTGGATTCTAGGACTCTGGATATTTAAATGTTGTTCATGCAATTCCCATGACAGTAGCACATGACATTTCTACCATCTTCCTTCCTTCGACTTGGTCATCTATCTCTAGGGTTGAGATGGACAAGGTCAATATTGCTGTCATTGGCACAGGTAGGTGTAGCCGCAACCAACCCTAAGGCACCATGTTATTATCAATACGCCGCAAGGCACGATGAACTAAATTCCAGAAACAAAATCCAACTTCACCAAGACTGATATCTACTGTATCATAGGACCTGCTGGACTGACCGCTCTGAAAACTCTACGAGAAGAAGGCTTCAATGCCACAGCCTTCGAGAGGCGCGACCGCATCGGTGGCCTGTGGTCACATAGCGGAAACCCCGCCTTCACCTCGATTGTTAACGGTACAGTGTGCAACATTAGCAAGTTCGTTGTAAGTGACATCCTCGGCTCTGCTTGTCTTGTCACGCACCAGGATCATGCTAACGTGGTACCAGTCAGGGTTTAGTGACTTCCCCTTGCCTCGAGGTACGTTCGGAGGAATTATTCCTAGTACTCATTCTCACAATACGTCGTCATCCCTGCTAAGAGATCCTGAAAAACAAAAGATTCTCCGGTGTATCTCTCCGGTGAGCAAGTGAGCGACTACTTTCACTCTTACGCAACCCACTTCAAGCTCCTGGAACATGTGCGGTTCGGGAACACGGTCAGAAAGGTGCTTCGAAACTCGGCAGATGATGGTTGGGACGTACACGTCACCGATGCTGATGGGGATAGGATCCTCCCTTTCCACAAAGTCGTTTTTGGCAGTGGTAACGAAAGCATACCTTCCTGGCCGCGCTTGCCGGGACGAGACAAATTCAAGGGCATCCTGATTCATGGACAGGCATACAAAAGGTAAAGACTACACACTCCCTTACTTGTATCTCCCTTGCCTCCGTCCCTTACATTTCTCCCCTATATACCCCCTCCCGCCATTCCACAGACCTCACTAATGCTTGTTGATGCAAACAAGTCCGGAACGGTTCATCGGCAAGCGCGTGCTAGTAGTCGGCATGGGCAACACCGGAAGCGACATAGCCACAGCCCTCTGCAACAGCAGCCGCGGTGGCGCGCCGACCAAAGTCTACCACTCGTACCGCCGCGGCCGCCTGATGATCTCGCGCTACGAAGCCGACGGGACCCCGCTTGACACCAAGCTCAGCTGGCCGACCATGTGTCTCAAGTACCTGCTGGACGCCTGGGCGCCGCGGCTCATAGCCCCGTTGATCGACAGGGCCATGCTGCGTAGGATGATCTGCGACGCCGCGCGGACACAGCCGGCACTGCGGCCGGGGAGACATCCGCACAGCGGAAGAAACGCGTGGAACAGAAAGTAAGGCACGAGTGGCGCCTCGCGGATTTCCCCAGCATGTCCCGTCGGCACCCGGCCGTCAACGAGTACTGGTTCCCCGCCGTGCAAACGGGAACGATCACGCCGGTGCATGGGCTCAAGGGGTTCGTGAGTGACAGTGAGGTTTTGCTGGATGACGACACGGTTCTCGAGGTGGATGCCGTGATCGTCTGCACTGGGTACCAGTACTTTGACTTCAACATGATGCCGGAGCTGGAGATGGATGGAGCAAATGGGCCTCCCCCAACCACATCGGGATCGCTAGCTGAGAAGAAAAAGAACAAACCGGAAGCTGCTTTGAGTAAAGGGGAGAAGGGGGAGGATCAAGAAGAACTGCCACACCTGCCGCGGCTCTATCATCTGATATTTCCCCCGCGGTGGGCAGACTCAGTCGCCTTCCTCAGCTGCTTCGCGCCACAGGAAGCCGTCTGGAACGTCTGCGAGCTGGCCTCGATGGCCGTGGCCCAGGTCTGGGCCGCCGACACTGCCAAGGAACACCTCAATAACCCAAAAGAAGCAGAAACAGCACCGACACCATCGCCATTGCCAGCCGGATACCGCCGACCCGCCACCCTGCCCTCCGCCTCCGAAATGGACGCCCAAGTCAACGCGTACCACCGCTGGTGGCGCGGGCAATGGGCCCAGGACCACTCGACCCTCCCCGGTTTCGTCCAGGGGAACCCCTTTAATCGTTTCCTGCACGCCGCCGCGGGGACAGGGCTGTACGAGAACTTGGATCACGTCTTCGCGCTCCGGAACTGGTGGCTCTGGTGGAACGACCGAAAGCTGTATACCTGGCTCGCCCGCGGGCCCATCAACCCGTGCTCGTATCGTCTGTTCGACACGAATCCGCTGGGGATCCCGGGGTGCGGGAGGAGGGCGTGGGGAGGGGCTCGGAAAGCTCTCAGAGACTTGGTAAGTATTTCCTTGTTTCCCTCGGTTAGATATTTTCGAAAGTTGGCGTCTTACAAAATAGGGAAGAGTAACTAATTCACGAGTCCTGATGCAGTATGAGGATGTCGAGGAACTCAAACGAGATGCGGCAAAAGAAGGCGGCCAGTAATTAAGATGAAATGAGCCGGGCTGGGATATCTAATGTGGAATGACAATAATGGACCGGGGCAACGAATTGCGGTTGTAGATAGAGTACACACGGACTTGAAGTTCAATTATATAAACCCCGGACGTTATTCAACTACGTTCGTAAATACAATTTTTTTTGTTTCCTTGAGTACACCATGTTCGGTCTCCGTGACCACTCAATTTAGTTGCAGTCTTCCATTACAACATGCTCTGCATTCACTGTTCTGTCCAATGGGATGAAAAGCTTCACGAGTGGGCGTTTGCCGACGACGCTGCAGCAACCATTGGGGTATTGGGACCGGAAGAATCCATGCCAACTTGATTATGAGATGTAGTCGATTTCCGTTGTTTCGGCTACTTGTTGGCTTCGTTGTGCACTGTCTATGCCATCTACGATAGGGGGCCAGGAGCGTGACCTATTGACGAAAGGAGCGAGCGTGGTTGCAAAACCTCAAACACTCTGCATCTAGCTTAGACGCTTGGCGGGCTTCAACCCTAGCCCATATGGCACCCCAAAGCGTCCTAAGTCAGCTTACATAAACACGAGGGACATCGTCGTGAGATCCTGCATGTGCCATCTGGGTCCGGATCCATCCACGATCTGACAGATAGCCGATAACCCCCCGATCAGCGGGGTTCGTCCGAGGTGGACTTAAGGCTGTCTGTCTTCTTACACGATCTGATGGTGGCTAACCCCCACGCGTACCTTGCAGCCTACCTGCCGATGTGTCAGATGTAACGTCGATCGTGAACTTGGTTGCCTCGTGGCCAAGACGGAGCAGCTTGGTTGCTTGGTCCCCACGAGTCTGGGGTTGTCGTGGTCCATGTCTTGATCGTGGGGTGTGTGTCAGGCCCCCGCTACCAGATTTGACATAGTGAGGCGACAACCCCGATAGACCCCCAGACGGGTCATGTGGTTGCTTTGCTGGGAAGGCATCTAGTATTAGAGAGGTAGTCATGGCATAGATGTCCAGCTTTACGAAATGGTACTATGGTGTATCTTTACATTCCCATCATGGCCATCTATGGCTTGATGAGAACATAACGAAGTTCAAGACGGTAGGTTTTGATCGGAATATCAGTACCTCGGCGGCTAAATGCATCCCTGTCAAGGGTTGATAGGTATCGTGATCAGGGCTGGCGGGTCAGCACGCACGCTCCACATATGTCGGAGTACATCGCTTGGGGTTCAAGTCAAATCAAGGAAGGATTAGGGGGAGGTTGCAGGTTTGAGGCCACGGAGATAGGAAAAAGGCTCAAGCCAATCATCAAGCACTTGAGGAGTTGAACGAGAAATCATGCGAAAGACAATTTGGAGATTCAACATAGTCGTAGTAATTTTCCAAAGCTAGGGAATTAGCATCAAAAGGTGTCGTCATGCCGTGTCTTCCAGGACAAGTGTATTGCGCCGGCTCGATGATAGCGCAGGGAATAAGAAAGAGGGCGCGATTCGTCTGCCAGTCCGCTAGTCTTATCCCGTTATGCGCCGTTCGTCGTTAGCCGTATCGTGATTTTGCATTACTAAAGCCATGTATTTCAACAGCCTAATGTTGGATCTAATTGGTTGCATGAGACATACACTGCACCTCAGCAGCAAATCGCTGTAATGTCCGCTGAGGGACTGGAGGTAGATTGGCCAGAATATGCCACGGTCTAGGGGGACAGGGGTTTGTGGCAAAGGGAAATTGTCTCCGAAAGCCGCCAATCTCGGGGCCATCACAGACATTTCAATGTGCAATGCAAGATGGACCAACAGTTTTTTTTTACAGTAAAAATAAGCAACATGCCACCATGACTGCCAAGGCGCCGCTCTTACCGCTAGAAAGTTTTGTTTTCGGCCCTTACCTTGACGTGACGGGAGGCGTAGTTGGTGTCTGTTCTAACCTAGGGCTGAGTGCAAGTCAAGTCAGAACAGACGAAGAAGAGACACGGCTACAGAATTAGAGGACGACAACTGAACCCTTCAGACCTGGGCAACCCCTGACCAGCCCGAACAAAACATTTCTCGAAGAATCGGCACGAGACGGCAGGAAAACAAGGTGGTATGCACATGATACCTCCGAGTTCTAGATGCCACGAGAGAACCCGAGCTCAGCGGTTGTCGCATGTTTCTGGGGAGAGGAACTGACAATTTTGCACAAACCTCCCCGGTGCTGGGAGGCCGGGGTCCGGGGCGACGAGAAAAGCTGGGGACTAGACCTGGAGAAGTTAGCGTTCCTCCCTCCAGGGACTGTTAGCGCCAGCCTGGGAAATTTCAGCTAAGAAAACGAGAAGCCTCGGGGGCCTGCTTCAGTGCCTTTAGTGGGCCCCAAGTCCACTAACCGTCGAAAACAGGCTAGAAAACGAACACTCTCGAGAGGGACTTTTTTTTTCCCTCTGTCTCGCATGGCCATGTTGTCTGGCCTCCACTCCACCCTCCACCCTCCACCCTCCTGGAGATACGATACGTCACCCACTGTTTTTCATCCTCCACTCTCCCACCTCCTGTAACATCCAACAACCATCTGAACAGTGCAGAACTCGGGGTCTCCGCACTCAATGTCTGTCGGGCATACTCGGTGAATTCCCCAAAATCTCCCCTCAGATACCCCAAATTCCACTCCCTCTCTTTTCCCCAAACTCTCTTCCAAACGTCTGGTCGGGCTAAAACCGACATGATCAATCCCACTGTAAATATATACTGAACCTGCCGATCGCCCTTCAATGGCAATCTGCGCTGCACGATGAACCAAAGCCTACTTGCACCAGAAAATAAACGGCCTGGTGGAGTCGATGCAATAGGAATCTTAGATTTCCGCGCACCGACCTGGACTTCCAATGCTAGCATGCCCGTCGGGCTTTTGTTGACTACCGTGTGTCTGCTGTTACCTAATAGCACCTCCTGCCAAGATGAGACACGGTCGACGCGGTGAAGGAGCGCGGCAATCTATCGGAATCTCGAATGGAGAACGACCTGTCGCCAGAGAACCCAAGTCACCGCTCGGCCAGCCAAAAGTCCTGCTCAAACCGTCGTCCCTCGAGCCGGTCTGCCTGTCGCGGGACGACTCGTCTGACTTAGTACCGGGCTCTTTTCGGCCAGAACGTGGGCTCCCTGTGGGCCGTCTCTTGTAAGGAGCCCCCGCGCCGGCGAGTCAGTACGGCTCAGTCAGCAGCCAAGCAACTTACAGGGGGAGGGGCCCTGCAAACTACGACCATCACCCCCAACCTGGGTAAAATGGCCGCGCGCTACAAGCTTTTTCCTACAAAACATTTTTCCGCTACAGGGCACAGCTTCAAGGTTCAAGCCAATGCCTGAAAAGCTTCCGTCCGGGGAGCCAGCCAAGGCAGTCGACTCTCTTAGCTAGCCTCGAAAAAGAAGCCTTTAGCGACGACCAGTGCCGTCCTTGGCTATTGCTTGACTGGATTAGGGGGAACGGCCGCCATGGTAGGGCAGAGAGGCAGACAGGTTCGGCCCAGAGAGCCGGCCGACCAAAAAGCCGGTGTCGCTGAGAGGGAGTGGATCGTCGATTTGGGTTTGTTCAATGCGCTGATACGATATCTTGGTCATGGGCAAGATCCGAGTCTGTCTGCTTCGGGCTGGGGAAGAAAAATCTTTCCACCCGCCAATCTCACCACGGTAACCATACGACGACGGCCCAGTTATGTGTCGACTCTTTGGGCCAAGTTCTAGGCTCTACGGACTCTGGCGCGTGGCCGGAGGGTGCCCCCAGAGCCCCCCGGGGTTCCATCCAAACTCCAGGAAATGTGCTGAGGGCAAAAGCTGGAGAGTGGTTGCTTCGTCGGAGGGGATCCGCTGGGGCCCCAGTGGAAATAATCGCTGGTACTTCGGCCTTACTCTCCCCGGGCACAAGTAGACGATGTCCCCACCATGACGGCGTCGCGTCTTGATCAATCTCGTGACGGTCGGTCGTGGTCGCTGCTGCTGCTGCTGCTACTGCTGCTACTGCTGCTTGCCACGATGAGACCTTGAGAGCGGCTGCTTTTGGGGGAGAGAAGCAGATACAGTTCACCAGGGTATTAAAAGGACAAGGCAAGTGCCGCTCCAAGTTCCTGGCGATCTGCTTTGCTCTCCAGTTCCCATACGCCTCAAAAGGGTTCCCAAGCCCGCGTTCAGCTTCTTTGGCATCTCCCTCTTCCTCCCTCTTTCTCCCCCTGTCTCGTGTGTGTTCGTTCTTCTCGATCATACCGTCGTCAGTTCAACCACATTCACCCAAACACACACACACTCCAACATGGCTGAGGTAACACAAGCCCCCAGCTCTGGGGGAAAGGCCCGGACCGACCAGGTCGAGTACCCCCACGAGGGCCTTCCCGCCCTGAATGAGAAAGACGCCCTGGCCGTCGCCCAAGCCGGCGGCGCCGTCGTCGACTCCCTGATCAACGAGATGGAGCAGAAGCTCACGGCCGAGGGCGGTCTCCGCAACGGCTTCTTCGACCTCCAGTTCAAGGACCCCCGTCACTTCACCTGGGTCATCGTCGCCTTCGCCTCCATGGGCGGTCTCCTCTCCGGTCTCGACCAGTCCCTCATCTCCGGCGCCAACCTGTACCTGCCCAAGGACCTCGGCCTCGACACCCGTCAGAACAGTCTGGTCAACTCGGGTATGCCCCTCGGCGCCGTCGGCGGTGCCTTGATCTTGGGTCCTTGTAACGAGACATTCGGCCGTCGCTGGTCCATCATCATCTCCTGTATCCTGTACACCATCGGTGCCGCTATCGAGGCTGGCTCCATGAACTTCGGTAAGCATACACCACTCCCTTGTGAACCATTCCTTACCCACTTGAAAATCTCGCTAACCCTACCCCTAACAGGTATGATTGTCGCCTCCCGTGTCATCCTCGGCCTCGGTGTCGGTCTGGAGGGTGGTACCGTCCCCGTCTACGTCGCCGAGACCGTCGAGCGCAAAGTCCGAGGTAACCTCGTGTCGCTATACCAGTTCAACATCGCCCTCGGCGAAGTGTTGGGCTACGCCGTCGCCGCCATGTTCCTGCACGTGCCCGGCAACTGGCGCTACATCCTCGGCTCCTCGCTCGTCTTCTCCACCATCATGCTCATCGGCATGCTCTACCTGCCCGAGTCGCCCCGTTTCCTCATGCACAAGGGCAAGACCTTCGAGGCCTTCAAGGTCTGGAAGCGCATCCGCGGCGTCGAGACCGAGGCCTCGCGCGAGGAGTTCTTCGTCATGAAGGTCTCGGTCCTCGACGAGCAGCAGTCCATCGCCGAGGGCGCCACCAACAAGCGCTTCCCCTGGCTCGACTTCTTCACCGTGCCCCGCGCCCGCCGCGCTCTGATTTACGCCAACATCATGATCCTGCTCGGCCAGCTGACCGGTGTCAACGCCATCATGTACTACATGTCGGTCCTCATGAGCCAGATCGGCTTCGACGACGAAAAGGCCAACTACATGTCCCTCGTCGGCGGCGGCTCCCTGCTTCTGGGTACCTTACCCGCCATCTTCTACATGGAGAAGTTCGGCCGCCGCTTCTGGGCCAACATGATGCTGCCCGGCTTCTTCGTCGGCCTCGTCCTCATCGCCATGAGCCACCAGATCCACAACCTGACCGGCACCACCGCCATGTACATGGTCGGCCTGATCCTCTACATGGGCTTCTTCGGCTGCTACGCCTGCCTGACCTGGGTCATCCCGTCCGAGGTGTACCCGACCTACCTGCGCTCGTACGGCATGACCACGTCGGACGCGCTGCTCTTCCTGGCCTCGTTCATCGTCACCTACAACTTCTCGGCCATGCAGGAGGCCATGCGGCCCGAGGGTCTCATGCTCGGCTTCTACGGCGGCATCGCCGTGCTCGGCTGGTTCTACCAGATCCTCTTCATGCCCGAGACCAAGAACAAGACGCTCGAGGAGATCGACCTGCTCTTCGAGCGGCCCACCCGCGAGGTCGTCGCCGAGAACCTCCGCAACACTTCCAAAGGCCTCAGCGACTTCTTCCACGGCCGCTGGTCCAGCATCGGCACCGCCGCGCCCCACCCGGACGCGGTCCAGGCCGATCTCGAGAAGAAGGAGAAGATGGAGGAGACCATCTGAAACATTTTTTAGAAATACCCACACGGTCGTGCTTCTGTGACTTAATGTTCATTGGTATGGAGTTGTGTGTGCCATTACTCAAGAGGCGGAGGAAGAATGCTGTTTACGTTTACGTGTATATATGAGCTCAGATACCCTGATTTCTTTAGGCTTTCGAGCCCTTTTTGATGAAACGCTATATATGACAAGAAAGAAGTAAAATATTTCAAAAACAAGATGCTCGTCGCTTGTGTGTGATTTCCCTTCATGTGGTAGATGCATGACGCCGTTGCGTTGTCGAAGAAGTTCTGCTCCTGCAGCACGTGATTATGAAACATCATTCCTTTGTGTGATTACTTTCGAATGGTTTGCTGTCAGTGACACACCATGGAACTCGTAAGCACTTGGGTTCTTCGAGCCCTCTTCTTCTTCATCCCTCCTAGAGCATCTATGGCGACTCAGCAAGTTATGTAAGTATGTTCGTGTGAAGATCCGCACGTGCCACATATCCGGGTAACGAAATCCATCCCTGAGCTCACACCACATACTTGCCTTCCAAAATATGAACTGGGTTCCGGGCATGACAAGAGTTATTACTTCGAAGAATGATACAGGGGTTCAGGGGCTCAAGAGTCCTAAGGGATCCGTTCTGTTATACGACCTAACAACAAATATCTAGTCAATTAGCGATGGGATAGAAAAAGCGAAACTTTTGTCTTACTTTTCTATTTTCTTCTTCAGCTAGTTGAGGTAGGTAAATTAGGAATGTTCATTCTTTATGGCGATCCTAAAACGGGGACAGTGTTCCAGCTCATCATACTAGCATATGTGCTACGGCATCATCAATTCCTAACAGAGGGGGCATGTCTGTGCTCGACAGCATCTCAACCGACGCACAGAGCTGACTTCCGCCGCTCGATGATCACCACTTTCGCATACCATTTCTCCGGGCATGGTTAGCTAGTGTTTCCAATGGTCCAAATCATGCATGCCTGGCGAACACTTGGCGGCGCAGGATGTCAATATTATTTTGGTTGACCCCACATGACCCCTATCTGGGTTCGATCTTCCGGAGAGACTCTAGCTTGAGTTTGTCCCGGCTGAATAATATAAGGAAGGAATGGTTTTCCAACTCGAAGATCCTCTGTCCTCAAGGCGATTGCCGTTTGCAACAACATTGGATAGTCCTACACCGTATGTGTCTCCCCCATCGCTACTGCCCTCCTCAATACCCCTATACCAGTGTATATATGCGTGGACAGAGCTGACCAGACTAACGCCTCTTTTCTTTGTTCTTCTTCTCTGGGGTAAGGGACGTTACTGCATATGATTTGGCCTAGATCTATGCGTCTTTGTTTGGAGGTATGTAACTGCTATGTTATAGTGGTTTTATTCAAACAGGTCACGGTCCTAGAGGCGGCCCTGGTATGACGAAACCTAAGGGATCTATCATGCAATTTCTCATTTTCACATCTCTACTCTCTAACGACACTACTGTTGCAGCAGCGAGTCGACCTCCGCGTCCCTACGCCTCCCTGTATGGGGCCATTCGAACCGGACCTGCATATCACGTGCGATATCCTCCATCTCCCCGGTCTCCAGAAGCGTCTTGTTATCACTTGGTGGCGCTGATGACGACGGTGATGAACTAGCACCATACACATCATGGTTCTCGTGAACGACAGTCGGGCTACCCGCGTTGCCGTCCACCTCGCGCTTGAACCGGTGGCTGTACAGCAGGAACGGCAGGATACTGTCCTTCCAGACCGGCCGATCCTTGCGCCGCATCCAGGACTCCGCCATGGTCCACAGCAGGATGATGAGGGTGAGGGCCATGATGGCGGTCGGGAAGGCCAGCCACTCGAGACGCACGACATTGCACGCATTCGTCTGGTGCACCACGCCGTGGACCTGGCCGTACGGCGGTTCCCGCATCGACTCGATGAAGTGGGGCTTGCTGCCACCAAAGCTCATGCGGTAGCGGTTCGAGATGGTGGTGGCCAGGGACGCGAAGAAGTCCTCGACCTTCTGGCTCGTGATGTTGGTGGCGAAGAACGCCTCGCCCCAGGCGCCGTTTCCGCTCAAATCATTCTTCGAGTCCATGCAGTAGATACCGCGCCGGTCGTCGCAATTTAGGTTGAAGACTTCCTGGAAGGTCCCGGCCATGCCGACGGCATGATTCGCCGACTGGCGATAGTAGCACTTCTGGACATCGGGGATGCCGCCGCACTCATCGTTCGGGATTGGCGGGTCCCTGCCGCCGTTTCGAGAGCATGACCAGATGTCGCCGCCGGTTTCGTTGGTTTCGTTGCTTAGCAAGTAGACGAAATCGCCCACCCAGCAGGGATTCATCTTGACTTCAAAATCGCTGTCCGGGTACAATCGGAAAAGCTGCTTGGGCCCCTCGTCGGCCGGCGTGGTGGCTATCAGTTCCTCGGACAGCTCGCCGTTGGTAATGGAGACGTCATAAGTCCGGGTGCAGGCGTACAGTATGCATGTCGAAGCGACCACGCTGTCGAGGCGTTCGGTCTGGCTCATCTCTAGATCGTCCTTCTCGTTATTGAACGTGAACATCGTGATGTTGCCTACCGCCACACTGGCGAGGTGTCGCGTCGCCGGGTCTAGCTTGTCTTCCGCCCAGCGGATGTCCCCTGTCTTAACGTTGAGCCTGTCAACCTTCATCAGCGGCGTGGGTCCCGCGCCTGCCAACTGCACACGCAGCCCGTTGGGCAACCGGCCGGAGACGCCCTCGGGTTGCTTGGTCAGGTTGAACTGCGCAAAGTCTTTCATGTCGAGGCATTTGTGACACATGGCCATGGTCGAGAAGACGGACGAGCCGTTGCGACGAGGTCCGCTGCCGGGGCGCTGATGGCTCCAGGCCGGGCTCCCGTTGTCAAACGTGCAGTTGCCCGTCGAGCACTGGAAGCGTATGTCGTTGCCCTGGTCCTGCGGCAGGGCCGACAGGGCGTTGCGCATCATGACGGCGATTTCTTGTTGCTTCCAGGCGGCGTGGATATCCACAGGCCGGGTGCTTTCGACAAAGTGCGTGTATGGAACCATGGCCTGGCCGGGCACGGTCTGCGCGCACGGCTCCGTGCCGATGGCCTGCTGCACGAAGGGGCCGATGCCGAGCGAGACGATGGACAGCATCACCGCTATCAGCGTCGGGATGCTGGCTCTCGCGGCCAGCGGCACGATGTTGAGGGCCCCGATCAAGCTCCGGCTGCCCTGGTCGATGTCTTGCAGATCCTGGAGCGGGCGCGGCTGGTCGGTGCCGAACAACTTCCACTTGGCCTGGGAGATGATGGACGTGATGGGGACGAACAGAACGGCGCGCATGATGGTGGCCAACAAGGCCAGGAGCGTGCTCAGGTTGATGGGGAACTGCCAATCGGTCGCAATCTTGCCATGGTATTCGGCCAAGAGGACAAACATGGCGACGATGATGCCGATGCTCAGGAGGATGGAGAGGATCTCCCACTGGAAATGAGTAAAGACGCGATACTGGGTTCGCCCGGGCGTCGGGGCCGAGGGGCGGCCGGCATGCTTCTCCGAAGAGTCCTGACGAGGAGGGTCCCCTGTTGACGACAAAGGGACATCGGCCATTGGCGTCTGCGACAGGTTCGACACGGTACCTTTGGGACCCGTCATGGTGGCGGAAGAGTACGAAGAAGTGTGGTCGGAGACCGTGACTTCATGGAGCCTTGGAACTGGCGGTCCCGAGGTGCTCAGGGCGTTATATGCCATATTGTTTGGCGGAGGTGGGCAGCCCGTGGTGTTGGAAAAGACCGTGATAAATGGGGGCCATGATCGATATATGGGGCCTTTGGTGGGGTTGGTCAAGAGAAGCCAGGGGCATTAGACGTTGAGAAATTAAGGCAAGGCGAAAAGCCGTGACAACGAAAGGGTGTTGACAGGTCGGAATCCACGAGCGCGCGGCGCAATTCCCACCGCCCCCACCGCGTGAGTTGTCCCGGACGAATGCCAGGCAACGGTCGAAGCGCGGCATATGGTTGTGTATCCACCGAGCTGACCAGGCTAACTCGAGCAGGACAGGCGCGAGGGGCCATGAAATGCAAGAAAGGGAAATCGATCGGCCTGTACCTTGCACACTGCCCTGTGATACACATCTGGCCATGCCGTGCCGTGTGGCCCAGCAAGCCAGCCAGCCAAATTGACGATGCCCGGCGGCTCAGCCAGTTGCAAGCTGTACGTAAGAGGCGGTGCGGCGTTTGAGGTTGCATTTGTGCAGCTTACGTGAGATTGGGGGCCTTGGCGGTATGCCTTTCTGATTAGACATCCCCACATGCTGTTGGATGCATGTCCGGCGTGCAACAGCAATGTCGTTGCACCTACAAGTAGGCTGCTTCGCTAGATAGGGCCCGATCAGCTTTAATTAGAAAGAGTTTCAGAACATATGAGCCAGCGAGAGGGGACATTGAAACGAAGATGCGAGTGTTTGCACCGGCAGTTTAGTGGGGCTCCCGGATACTGCGACATCTTCTCGCCTTCCCCAGATATACAACTGTGGATGCAATAACAAAATCAAATTGGTAGGTATTTGCATACGATCGAGCCAGTGACCTACCATCTCAAGCCACAGAGTCTCTGGCTTGTTACACGTCACTTGGGGCGACGTTTGTTTCCTTATTCATGCGAACAAAGAGACAAAATATTGATATCTCATGACCAACAAATGAGAAAGAGAGTATTCGATGGATCGTATAAACTATCTAAATGGCGCTTAATAGTTTCAGGAGATCAACGTGGCTCTGACACGCATCTATCATATCCGGGGATATACAGACCGTGGCATCTATCCACTGTGATATGTCACTACGCCACTCGGCTGTAGGGTGAAGCTGATGGATACCTCAGTCATGCGGCAAAGCAATTAGGAGGACAGTTCTCTCTCAAGGAGACAGACTGCTTCTTCAAGTGCTGCGTAGGCCGTTCGACTCATCACAGGTATCGGGTTTCCTTTGCAAGCCTGGAATCCCACTGGGCTGCGGGGGGAAAGGCGCGCCTTCCCTGGAGGCACCAGGACGGACGACACTCCTTCCCTCACAACCTCGAAGTCATCCCGAGGCGGCTTGCGGCCGCACTCTGGGCCTTTCAAACATGCTAGAGCCGAAGGTCTTTGGTTTAAAAGGCCAAACAACGCCGAGGTTTTCCAAGTGCAACGGATTACCCCGTAATCGAAGGATCGCTAGGTGCTTTCATAGAGAACAGAAGGGGGACTTAATATATCTCCCATTCGCCAGTTGGAGGGTATCCTTTTATACCTCTCTTTTTGTCCCTGAAAAAACTTTGTTTCGCAAGGTGGCGGCCCTGCAGCAAAGTTGGAGAGTTCGTCGGCGCCCCCAACAGCGATGGCACCGTGGTTCAGTGGCTGTGAAGACGGCTTTCTTGGCCGAATGCCTTTCTGAGTTTTCGAGGGTTCCGAACACCTTGGTTGAAATAAACTCAGTCTCCTGAATCTGGCCGTATAGTTTGGAACCCCAGAAGTCAAGTATATCTTTCTGGAAGAACCCTTGAACGCTGCACGCCCACAGTGAGGCTCGAACTGTCGCCTCTCCGTCGCCTAGTACTTTGACACAGGCTCCTGGAAATTGCATTGGCTAGATGTTGCTTCCAAAAGCTTCACCCAGCTTACATCTTGGGTGATGACGAGAACCGGAATAGCTTGCTTATTTGAGGCGCGCAGAGGCCCCCACCTGCTTTTGCGCGAAGAAGAGTCTACGCCAGACAATCCGATTCGAGGCAATGCCAGTCAATGTGGATTGGTGTATCCGATGGCGAAGCAGCCTGTCCCGAATTGGAAGGAACTTTGGCTGGACGCAAAGATGAAGAAAGACACGGAAGCTGGCGTGCGATTGCGCAGATCCATAGTGACAGTGAAAATCTGTGGACTGTTCGATCGGAACATGCTCAGTTCAGTCACTTCGGCAGCCTGTTAAGAGCACTCGCTGCTTGTCATTGGGCATTGGCATTGGCAGTGACCGGGAGCACAGATACTCTGGGCAGAGCCAACAACCAGCACGGCCAGGAGAGTTCTGCTGGTTGAGACGCATGCCATATTCCGCTCGGCTGTGGCGCAAATACAGATTATTTCACCCATTCTCAGCCTGCCGCTGGTTGGGTGGAATGGATGTAAGTGCAGAGATGGCTTACCATATCAAGAATCTGATGCAGTGTACGAAGCATGACCAAGAGATCCACCTCGAGCCGCTCCCAACGACAGATACATTTGGCTGTCTGTGCCACGTGACTAAGAACATCCAACGTACATACGACTGCGTACGACATGGCACTGGGCAGAAGCCGGGGGTTGAAGTAAGCTTAACTCCCGCAAAGCTAATCTGCAAGAAGTGGAGAAGAGGAGAAAGCCGCCTTGATGCTCGCAGAGCCAGGGCAATCGTCGCATCGATTGCTGGCGAAGGGAATCTGCACTATCTGGACCCTGGAAAATACCGAGCTCGAAAATGCCCTGGTTACACCCGACTCGTCGCGGTCGGAAGGGAGAATGGGCAGACGTGGCTCGATTCCAGCATACGATGCGCTGACATGTAACACTCAGAGCGCGACAAGTGACGAGAGCCTGTGTCCGCTTGGCTCGGTGGCAATCACAATCCGTCGATCAATCACAGTATATATATATATATATATTGCCTAAGGAGGACAGAAACGGTGTGCAGCGTGCTGGCATTTCACATCAGTAGGGGCTGCACAGCTGCTGATGCATCGGACCGATGCAGCCACGATCCACTCAGTTGAGATCTCGCAGAGATGATCGTAAGATTCGTGGTCTGATCTGGTGATTCGTGCGTGGATTTTTGCTGCAGCACCGTTGTCCACCCGGAAGAGAAAAACAAGCAGCATGTGAAACAAGAGCGAAAGACGTCGAGAAACGACGGTCAGCCAGGTTGGTAATATCCGGTCTTTTGCATTTCCACGCAAAGATTTTCATAATTGATGGATGGATGCTATGTTTGCATAATGTCCAACATGGCATCATAGGTCAAGTGGCAGTTGGTCAGGTCGATTGAGCCGCACGAAACCCCTTCCGGACGAAGTCTGGGGTAATTGCCACCAACTCAGGGATCGAGCTTGGGCTTTTGGCAGAACGTTTGCCTGACTGCTTGAATCGGGGCCTGCAGCAGAGAAGAGACCCCGCATCGCGTGACCAAAAACACCAGCCTGGGCCAATGGGAGTGCTTCGATAGAGCTTACTGCGGGGCGGGCCACCCTCCCACCAATCGGGGAGACTGGATTAATTCGTCAGAAAATGCCGGGGCGGAGCTATCGGTCGCCGAGCGTGCGTGTGCAGAGTGCCTTCTTTGGCTGTGTGGCAGCTTTGGCCGTGGGCATTTGGCGCTTGCTGCTCACCACCTTACCATTCCGTCTAGGCCCAACTTTCTCTTCGCAAGGGGGGCGTTGTTCGACATCATTCGAGTCTTGCGTCGGGAGCCACACACCACGGACTCTCTCTGCTCTCTACTCTCTGGCCGTGGGTTGGAAGGAAAGTGGTGACACCCGTCCGCATCCAATATTTCCATCTCATAATCTAGCCCGTTAGCCTTCCTCGACTTCCCCCGCTCTCTTCCCTTCTTCGCCTGTCATTATATCTCCCTCTCCGTCTGCAAACCATCGTCTGTCATGTCAAGGCAAAATTTGACTGCCTTGGACTGCGACTGACGATCCAGCCTCACCCAATTCACCACACCACCACACCACACCAACTCAAACCCGATCTCCGACCCAACGAGTGTAGAGAATAAGGACGTGTGATCACGCACTTCCATCCTCCTCGAATCCAATTGAGCTCAATTCGACCGGTTGCCTCCGACTTCGAGCCATCACGAACCGACTTGGATCAGTGCTTCCCACCCCAACCGCCACCATGGTGCTCACACACACGACCAACCACAGCTACACCCACCCGTTCCCGACCGTCACCCTCGCCTTCTTCCTCCGATACTACTCCCCTCAACTCAATCCCTTCTCCGCCCATGTCCTCTCCACCGACACCATCGACTCCCACGTCGACCCGGAGACCGGCCGCCTCCACACCACGCGCATCCACCTGAAGAAGTCGCGCATGCCCTCCGCCATTATCAAGCTGCTGCCTGCTAGCGTGACGGGCGGTGCCGGCGAGAAGTCGAGCTACGTCTTGGAGAACAGCATTGTCGACATCAAGGAGGGCTGGATGAAGACCGAGAGCCGCAACCTCAACTTCACCGGTGTGCTGAGCGTCACCGAGTCCCAGCACTACTCGGCTACACCACCCGACCAGGCCGACAGCTCGAACCTCTCCTCCGCCGTTGCCCGTCCCATGTCGGCCAACACCTGGGTCTCCACCACCTTCTCGTATCGATCCAGCCTGGGCAGTCGCAAGACCGACAAGGCCGCGGCCAACGAGGAGAACTCCCGAGGCCGCTTCGGATGGATCTCGGGCTGGGGTGCTAAGCGCATCCAGAGCAGCATCGAGTCCATTGCCTCGAACAAGACGGACGACCAGATCATCAAGTCTCGGGACGGCATGAAGATGGTCCTCGAGCGTCTACGCTCCAACGGCGTCGTAGCCGTGCTCCGAGAGCTCAACCGGCGCGAAGGCAAGAGTGTCTTTGAGGCCTGAGGCCCTGCACGATGACGCAGGGGGCCCTTTTGTTGTACGAACAACTGTCTTATTATCACTTCCAATTTCTTTTCTCAGCATGGCGTTGGCGGGTGCATATCGAGCCTTTGGGCTACGAAAGTCCAGTTTTTGACGATCGGGCAAGGCAGCCCAAAACGAAAAACACAGGATATCTGGAAAATTGTGAAAAACGGTCGGGATGGTAACAGGGGACGTTTGAAGGCCAAAACCAACCTTCATCAAGTCTCCACTCATGTACATTGTATAGCACCTACCTACCTACCCATTTGGCCGGCAGAGCGAGTCTCCGGACACGAATTATTGACTTGTATGACCTTTCCATCTTCTGGTCTTACCTCTCCTATATGATGTATGTCTTACCCTGGTGCTCATGTTCTTGAAAGTCTCGGTAGTGCCCTGTCTATGACGATTGAAGTAATTGCTCGTGTGATGATCGATGGAACGCTCTACATAATGGGAAGGTTGTCGTTTACAATAGTGACTCGATTGATGTTTGGTCTCTTCCCCTGGCACTCAATTTTCGTCAAAGCCCAGCATTCCGCCAACTGTCGGAGAGCTTAAGTGGCGATGGTTATATCGTTTTCTCCATACAGGATCGAGAAGTTGTAGCTTAAAAGGCTGGCAATTAGTATAGTTGATCAATAAGGACCGGACACAGCCGGAAACTGGTACAGCACGTTCTCAGTGCTGTCAAACGTGGATGAGGCACAATCATTCGTTCCGCCACGACAGGGGCAATAGATAGCATCTCTGACCAGGTCATTGGTTCATGATTAATTGTATGAAAAGTGCTGAGCCATATGGTGATGAAACTTTTCTTTAGTGATGTGGGCTACAGTATGTTTTCACTTCGTCCGGCATTTCCAACCCGTTCTTGGTTACGTAGGTAGCTCCATGCCTTCCGGGGGCGTCAAGGGGTTGGGCCAAGGCTGGACTGTGTATGAGTTCGTAGCACAAGTGTAAATGTCGTGTTTATTATGACTTGGGGGAGTAATCCAATGTGTATTTGATGCTCAAGCACTGGAATGTCGGCAAGCGTGGGAGGGGATTGTCCGCTCATCCTTCCAAGATCCCGAGAAACTGTTATAATTAGCACAAGTAGATACTGATCACCAGCCGGTCAAATGTCAATGGTGGTCTGTAAGATGGATTCATCTCGGTTTGTGAGATAATGTCATGGAGAACCACCTAACCAGTCCTAATGCCAGCTCAGGCAGACAGATGGGCAGTTGTCTATACAGCCCTACGTGGCCAGCAACAACAGCCAGCAACAGTGACCACAACGTGAAGCATATGTGATTGTCCCCCCTCCCCGTCCCCCACCACTCCAAGATCCCCTTCCCAAGTTGGCTTGAGAACAATGCCCCCATTCTCACTCAAGCTGCTGCTGTCACTTAGCCCTTATAATGCCTAACAGCACCTGAATTTCCCATCAGACGTTCCCCGCCATGATGCTCAGTCCGGTTCGTTCCTTCGGGGGCGGCAGGCACAATAGCTGAGTGGGTAAAAGTAGTCGCCAGGAAGTAGTCATCTACAGTCAATTTCCGGGAGGCATGGATTTCGAGTTCGCCTTGAGCCGCCCTCTTTTGCAATTTTCCTTAATCGGGTTTTGATTTATGATACCACAATCCCTACATGGGCTTGTCACCCTGTTCGTCATGTAATAATTTGTGTTCGTATCCATATTCATAGTATTTTATTCATTTTTCTGATCAGACTCTTAGTAGAGTAAATAGTAGCTGAGGTTCATCGATAGTGGTAATGGGCATGAGTCGACCCTGTCGGAGCGCTTGTTGTCAATGGACTTTATAAAGTCTGTGGACAAGTCCTTGCCCCCTAAGCCGGCCGCATCCGCTAGAGCTCCCTCCGCTTCTCCTGCGCACGCAGTTCGGTATGGCCGAAGCGCCAAACGTCCCGTCGCTGTAGACCTTCATCTCGGCCGCGTAGACGTGAGGCGCCTGTTTCCCGATCCAGGCGGCCCAGGCGTAGTAGCGCCTCCTGGTCCACTTGTCGCCGTCCGTCACCGAGTCGGTGGGATCCGGCCCCGTCGTGGGGGACCATCGTTCGTGTTGCGCTTGGAACCACAGCTTCAGCAGTTGCCAAAGTTCGGTGGGGAGAGCATGGGGGCTCGCAGTTGGCGACCATAACCCCGAGAGGCCGTGATCAAGATGATGGTCCATCGGTTTTTGTTGGGTTTGAAAGAGACGGTTTGTACCGCTAGTACCGCCGCTATCGCGATCGTCGGTATCTGGTACCTCATTGTCATCGCTATCCGCTCCGCCACTATCGAGATCGGCGGCTCCTTCCTGACCACCATCTGCTCCTTGCTCACCATCTTCCCCTTCCTCACCGCCATCCGTAACTGCCTCCTCAACCTCATCAAACCAGCAAGTGCACGGCCCCGTAAGCCGCGCATGCGCCCTCTCTAAGACGCGAACATACGTCGGATCCGACACGACCCGGATCCGCGGCTCGAGGTCCCGCCCCTTGCAGTGCTCGAGCGGGCGGTAGTCGTCCCCCTCGACAAACGCCGCCCCCCGCCCCCGCCCCCGCGCCCTCGTCCTGTCCCGGACCATGAAGCCGACGCGTACCGCGCCGATGCTGCGCGCGTTAGGGAACTCCTCGACGCCGCTCAGGACCAGGTTGCGGCGTGTGCTCCGCGTCAGCGAGCGCGCGGCCCCTGGGAAAAAGGTCTCGGTCTGGACCAGCACGTGCCGCGCGTCGGCCGCCAGAGCGCCGAGGGACTGCCCCGGCCAGCGGAAGCGTCGGTAGCCCGTCACGGCCAGGAAGATGCGGTCGAGGGCGGGCGAGAACCAGGTCGTCATGGGCCTTGGGTCCTCGATATCGTTGTCGTCGCCGCCGCCCTCGTCCTCGTCTTCGTCGTCGGAGCTGGGGTCGTCGTCGGCATCGGCGGGGTCGAGGAACGTATAGGGTTGGCCGTGTTGGAGCGCGACGGAGCGGGATTCACGGCATACCCAGGCGATGGCCGGGGGCGGCAGGGCCTTGGCGCTGTAGTCGAACATGCTAATCATGAGGACGCGGTCGGTGGGGATCGACAGTTCCCAGATCTTATTTCTGAGCTCGCCCGGGAGGTCCATCAAATTCAAACGAGGCGCATCTTCTCCGTCAGTGGGAGATGGTGTCGCCATGCTGGGTTGGTGTAATAAAGCTCATGCGCCACGCGTGTACAAAATAGTTGAACATTGTAACTGTCATGAAAATGAAAAGGACAAAGTGCAAACTAAGGTTGTTTTAAACAACAGAAAAGTTAATTTGGTACCACCTTTTCAAACTGGAGTTAGGTATTAAGCTTCACGAACGGACTGGTACATGTTGAAGGCAATTTGGCAGGAGGGCCACAGTGAGTTACGTGAGGTATATCAGCTCGTTACCCATGACGTAGATGGATTATAGGTTACTGTTGTTTCCCAGGTGTTTTCCTCACGAGCTGATCTGCTCTCAATCGGGCAAATGGTCTATTTGCCGAAAGCTTATACTATCTTCTGCAACTTGAGATTGCCGTCAGAGAAAGCTTGATCCAGATCACTCTGTTTGGCACTGGAAAAACCGTGGTAACTCGCACCTTCCAGCCGAATATGATACAGATTGGAGACTGTCTTTGTTCCGGTGGTTTCCAGCCCAAGCCAACGGCCAAATAGGGGCGACAGAACCGTCACACAGCCAGAAATGATGCTAATGTTCAGTTTCATGCTGTCGAAAAGTCAGCGAGTGTCACGAGATGCTAATTGCTTGAGATGTAGTGTCCATATGATGGGAGTACACAGGGTCGAGAAGATGAAATTGGTAAGCACATCGGCACCTCGAAGGTGATTATAAGGCGTGTCCTTGCAGATGGAATGTAGTCGACTTTAGGTTGGAAGGTTTCAGATTAGACAAAGCGCCCGCAGGATCAGCGCCTTACTTTAGCTAGTACCTACACAATATACTGGACACATACACTGGCCCGCATACTGCTTACATGCCTCACATACTGCTTTGCTTCGATATCGATCATGCGTATTTCCATTTACGTAGTGGAATCGAGAGGCCTTTTCGTAAATACTATCATTGAAAGTACCCGGCTCGCATCATGGAGATCAGGTCTCCTATAGGGGGCGGCAGACTCTTCAAGTTGCGAACATTCGGCGACATCTGCAGCGGGATCAAGTTCCGGTGCGACTGAGAGAAACCAGAGTGCTCAAGGTGAGTCAGACGAGGAACCCCGTGTATTTACGGCCGACCACGCCGGAGCCACCGAGGTGCCTACAAGGTTGGGAACTCAAAATCCACCAATAAAACCGCGAAAGGTTATCATCGAGTGCCCGACTACGTCAAGAATCCTATCTCCCCAGTACGGACATCTACCACTTATGAAGTGCAGGAGAACGGGTATCTCGACTTGCCCTGCCCAGATGACACCAGCTTGGCAGTCACCGAGAGAAAGTCCTACGTGGGTGTGGACGACAAAAAGATGCTCTTTGTCGCTCTTGGATCCACAATAAGAGCTCGATACTTATATCTCAACAGATACGGTTCTATCGATATTTTTGTCACATGACTAGTACCACTTGACGGCAAGCCATGATACATGCACCTCGCCATCTTCAGCCAATATCCCAGGCTATATCAGATTGATACTGTACCTAATATGTGCAGCTGCATGGCCAGTAGGGCTTAACATATGGTTTTGGTATCATGTGAGTTCCCGGCACCAGCTTTCCCGTATTCGGCAAGCCATCATTGCGACGTAGGATGGTCTCAGCTGCAACTGCGCACCAAGTAATGCCATTATTACCCGTATTACCACCAAAGTATCAATCCCTGTTTGCGCCGCGGACACACACCCATATATTCAGTGACGGGTCGCCCACATGGCGGCCGCATCCTTAGATGCTTATCAACTCTTATATCAGATGTCAGCAGCCACCAATCTGACATATCTAGGACAGTCAACAACGATCTCACGTCATTGATCTCACAGTATCAGGGGCCTCCGGCGGATATATCCTGGGCCACACCCTGACTTGGTCAGGGGGAGGGACATCGGCTGAGGCACCAGATGAGCCCTTGACAATTCCTCCGGCTCCAGCGAGTAGTTGTAAAGCTTGACCTGTCCGTTCGACAGCTCGCTATGACTAGACCATTCCTGGACGGCACGGCTCTAGTTGCGCCATTGCTGGCATGTTCATTCTATTGTGGATAGCCCCGGAAGCAGATGCACTTATATCCCAAAATGCCAAGTGCGAGGGCGCTCAAGATGCATATTGCCATAATTAAATTGACTTGCATTTGATCTACGATGCGTGCCAAGTGAGGTGGTCTCAGACGTTTGAGACTTTGTCCGGTTTCAACAAGAACACGCCGATGACCATGAAAACTTCGCTCTAGCTCGGCAGGGTCATTTCTGCAGTAGCAGTGCAATCTCATTCGGGCTTACTTGCGATCCCATCAATTCTTTGAGGTCGTATCCCATATCATCTAGATTCCACCAGCCAGTACAAAGAAGTCATGTGATTTGCACCCAGTCAACTGCGATATGGTGACCCTTGAACGCCTTTATCTCAAGTGCCCGTGCTTCCACCATCCCGTCCCGTGTCCCGATTATCCGGGTAATGAATCTAACCGACGGAGCATTGATTTACGATCGTATCGTTCCTCTCATCAAGATGGAAAACGAACCTGGCGATATTAGCCAATGGGGTGTTCGAATAACCCGAACCACGTGGGATTTGAATCTTTTTTAGACTTCGCCAGATCAGCCACTTAGTGAGAGCGGGAACCTCGTAACTAGAAGGTTAGGCCCCAATTAGGCCAATTTATGCGATCCTACAGGATGCTCAGCTGCGACTGTTCCAGACTGCTGTGGCGGCCGAAATGTAGAAAGGAAAGAGACAACAGCCTACCTAACGAATAGGCCAGCGATGTGCTCTTGCGATAGCCCAGCCGCAGTGGTCACGAGGTGGGCTTAGGTGGGAAAGAATGTATGGGATGTGCGGCGAGGGGAGACGAAGTGTAGGGCTATGGCTATATCCCGAAGGAGCATTCATGATGTTAGACTCGAAAAGGGAAGGAACCCGATGAGAAGCATTGGATACAAAAGCCATGCGGATGTCTTCAGTTTCCTGCTTCAACAACAGCTTCTCCATCCTCATCGACGACCACATCAGCCAGAATGGTACACTTAAAATTTCTAACCGTCTGCGGCCTCGCTGCCCTGTCTTCCCTGGCAGCCGCATTGCCTCGCCCGTCTTGCCCCGATCGTCTTTGCATGCAGACTCGCGCATACATCACGATGCATCAGGTCCAGAAAGAGCTAGGTCATCTGCTGTCTCCGGGCTCCCACATCTACAGTCCTGATGATCAGGCGTTCCAGGAACTAACGTTGAGATATCAAGCTTTCATGCCCCCCAGAATCCAGCTTGTAGTCCAAGTGGGTAAGGAGGAAGATGTTTCCACTGTTGTAAGTGTCCCCGTATTCAACATACCTGGTCTCGGAGAATGCTTTTACTAACACGATGACTCGTTTTAGATCTCTTACGCCGACCGCAACAGCGTCGAATTTTACGTGGTGAACCGCGGTCACGGACTGCCCGTGTCCCAGGGTACCTTCAACGGCATCCAGATCGACGTGGGCCTCCTTCGAAACATTACGATTGGCAAGGATGGGACGTATGGTCTGTTTCAGGGAGGTACTTTTGATCAACAGGTCATTGACTACCTTTGGGAACGTGGCTACGTGACGAGTGAGCACAATGCTTCCGACCCGCCAAGAGCGATACCTGACTGACGTTCATTCGCCTATCTATAGCCACCGGCAGCTGTGCCTGCGTCGGCATGCTCGGCCCGGGCCTCGGAGGCGGTCATGGCCGTCTGCAGAACAAATACGGCCTCATCAGCGACAACATGCTCAAGATCAACGCTGTCCTGGCCAACGGTACCGCCATCACCGTCTCGGCCGACTCGCACCCGGACCTCTTCTGGGCCATGCAGGGCGCGGGCCACAACTTCGCCGCCGTCACCAGCTTCGAGCTCAAGATCTACCCGCGCGGCCCCGACACGTGGTACTACAAGACCTACATCTTCACCGAGGACAAGCTCGAGAAGCTGTTCGAGTTGCTGAACGTCGTGGACGAGGGGAAGAACCAGACGAGCCATATGCTGAACTTTGGTTCATACTTCTGGAACCCCGCGTTCGATGCCAACAAGGTCAGTGTGACCCACCCCCAGGCCTGCGTTTAGTGCCACTTCTCTTTGCTAACGACACTGCACAAACAGCCCGTGATCCAATGGGACTTCACCTACATCGGCCCCCAAAGCAACGTCGAGGCGAGACTGGTGCCCTTCAACAATCTTGGCCCCGTCAACGTCACGGACGGCAACATCCCGTACCCCGAGATCCTCGCGGCGACAGGTACCGGATTGGACGACCCCTTGTGCGCCCCCGGCATAAACCATGTCGTCGGCACCGCGGGCACCCAGCTGTGCAACATCACTACCCAGCGCCAGATCTTTGACCACTTCGTCGAGAAGTCGGCCGCCTACCCTGGTCTCGCAGGGACCTTTCTCGTCATGGAGAGCTACGGTGTCCACGGCGTCGTCACTAAAGATCCGGCTTCATCGGCGTTTCCCATGCGCGACGACTACCTTCTCTTGTGAGTTTACAAAACAAGCCAGATCGTCTTTGAAAAACTTGAAACCATTCTAATCTTGACGCCTTACAGTCAAGTCTCTGTAAACTACGCCTCCAACTCTTCTCTTGATGCGGCGGCGGTGCAGTGGGCCCGGGAAACGGTCGACATGTGGAACCAGGGCCAGCCGACGCGCCGACCTACCACCTACGTCAACTACGGCCTCGGCGACGAGTCGCTTGAGTCCATCTACGGATACGAGCCATGGCGTATGGAGAAGCTGCTGAGACTGAAGAAGACGTACGACCCTTACAATAAGTTCCGATACTACGTCCCTCTGATCCGGGATGTCTAAGTGGTGGATGCACTGGCTGTTGTTGGTTATCTTGAGTGATTGCTGTTGCATTTCGTTTTGTATGTTATCATTAGAAAGGGACGGTGCTGGTGAATTGGAGCTCTGCCAACTTTGAATCGAGCCGTCGCAATAATCCCATATGTTCTGACTGTCCACCGCGCGCGAGGTCAAGGCTACCACTGCAAGCTCCGCGCTACACTGACGATCCAGGATGACAATTCTAGATGGCCACCCCAGATGATATGCCCTGGGACTATATTCTCATGGTATACAAACTTTCCCTCGCATCAAGGAGGATGAATGCTTGACTGCCTCTTCTTGAATCCAGGAGGTATGCATAGAGAACACTTTGTGCATGGATGCCACATGGGCCTAACTAACCCCTTGACAGGAGGTTGAGATTAATGTTGAAGCGTTACTGGTTCCTTGCTGTAACCCCTTTCGCCATTACTTTGACACTCATCAGCTTCTGTTTCATCTCGGCTCGATGAGTACATACAATCTGGAAAGATCCCGGAAGCCAAATGTTTAGACTAAAGCGTTGTTCTTCGCCCATTGAGTTTCCTATTCCATGCGCCCACAACTCCCGAGAAATCCAACTATTCATTCCACGCCCTACGATCCTTGATCTGTAGCGGCCATGAATCCCCCACGCCGAGTCGTAAGCCACCTAGGAGGAGAAGAGCCAACTTAGGACTTAACCACGTCCTTGTGGCGTTTGCCGCAGAATTTCCTGCCACGGTCCGAACACACGTTCTCGACGCCGAAGCTGGTTCGGACCTTGCGCCTTCTCATCTCTTGGCGGTACACGCCGGCGGACCCGGCCGAGAGGGCCCCGCACGCGTGCTCGATGATGCCGAAGGTCTCTTGGCGCTGCTCGGGCGTGCACTGCACTTGGGGCTTCTTCTTGTGCCGGAAGTTGCAGAAGTAGGAGACAGCACAGCCCGAGATGGCATACAGCTGCTTTTTGGGGCTCACGGCCCCGGCCGCTTTGCACTGGAAGTCCAGGATCCCCGCGGTGCGGTGATAGTCCGTGGCGTTGAGAGGTCCCTCGTCAGTGTAGCATTGGACGTCCCAGCGCTTGCGAATATCGCCACGGGCGGCCAGAGGCAATGTGTTGACAGGAGTGGGGTCTTCTGCTACTGCTGCTTCACCGTGTGGATAAGCATTTACCGCGGCCGGCTCCATGGCGTCACCGACGCGAGTGTGCTCCTCGGTGCCGTTGGCGTGGACGAAGACGGAGTATATGCCATCGGCGGCGCCGTCGGGAATGTAGAAGCCGTCGTTCTCGTCGACCGCGTTGGTCGGGAAACCGTTGGCGGTGCCGACGGCGGCGAAGAGGAGAGCGGCGACAGTAGAGAAGTGCATATTGGAGAGGGCCGGATGCTCCGCAAGTGATCCTTTGTGGCGTTGTGTGTGTTGGAGGAAGACCTGGGTTCAACCAAGTGAGAGAGGAAGTGAGGGCAGCCTTTTATATGCAAGGGTCCGGGTTACCACGGCCGGAGACGTGCAAGACTAAATCCGCGCATTCTCCCGCAGGTCGCTTGGCCGCCCCAACAGTTTGCTGTTGAGCACGTGTTGAGCACCAGGTCCCATACCTACCGAAATAGACTGAAATGGAACGGACCTATGACAGTTCGACCATAAATGTGCAACCTTGCTGAGTGAATATCAGATCCAATATCGAGGACGTTATTCAGAGCGCCGTGTTGATCCAGCCGGGTTGTTATGTACCATCTCGGAAAGCGACGGGCGCCCGTCAAGCGCGTCTCAAGCCCTTTGCACCTATATACGTTGCCTATGAGCCCACTAGCGAGAATGGGGTCATGTATTCTTCCACTCCCATGCAGCCATCAAAGCCTCGTGGCGTCTTTTACCCGACGCCCCTTTTCTTAGACGTAGCAAAAGCATAGTACTTGCCGTCATCGACCGCCTCAGCTCAACTGTACTGAGGAACGGAACTTCTCTTCCGCAACAATCTTACCTCGGCGCTCCGATACCGCCGTGACCCAGTCCGTGACAGATACCTCTGGGTCGACGTTTTCTGCATCAACCAGCTGGACAACGCGGAGAAGTCAATCCAGATACTCAGTATGTGCAGCATTTATTCCAAAACCAGCACGGTATTCGTATCGCTCGGGGGCTCCAGTCGCTGAGGAGGCTATACAACACTGCCATAATCAACGTGGGGTGAAAGACATGAAGGCACTGGCCTGTTCCAGGCACAAAGAAAAACTAGGGGAGGTATCCTGGAGCACGCTTGGCTCGAACGAACCTGGGCCCGCCAACAAGTATACTCCGCGAAAAGGTGGACAGTCCGCCTTCCTCCATTCTCCACACCCTGGGAAACCTTGGATGGGTTCGAAGTTTGGATCAACGCGCGTACAGTTGCTCAGCCCGGCGCCACAAAGCATTTGTAGCAAAGTCAAAGGACTATAACCATCTGAATGCTATTTAGAAACTGAAGCAGCTTGATGAAACCTATCAAGCAGCCCGACAGGGCTGGGTGAACCACCCACCCGCAAGACTATTATTGGATTTGTTGAAGCGAGGAAAGTGGGCTCGAGCCTCGGTGCCACATGATCAGATCTATTCCGTCCTCGGCATGCTATTGGCACTTGAACATGATACGAGACCGACACCGGTTGTTTATGACAGGCCGTGCTTTTTTTGTGCTTTTGCTTTTCGACTCGTACCAGCGCAGGCCAGCAGAAGCAAGGGATTCAAAACCGAGCAAACTCAATACACTATGACAGGCTGTACGCGGAGGCCTGCGGCGACGTTGCGAGGTTTCTTGCCCGGGATACTCGAGATTTCAACGTGCTAATGCTATATCCTCTGCAGAAAGAAAGGACATATGTACTAGATTGGCCAACTCCCAAGAACCGTTTGGGTAATGGACAGTCGCAAGAATGAAAGCCCGAGGCAGAGGTTGTTGATTAGATAGTGATCATGTGAGCTGTTCCCCGGTTGTGCATTGCTCCTGCATACATGCTCCGAAAGGGGGCTAATTAATCAGGACCCGGAGGGTTCCTTAAGCCACGTGATTGGCCTTGTACTGCGCCAGAGTCAGATTCAGCCAAATGCGTGCACCGAGAGACAGAAGGTCCCATCGCGATGTAACCAAAGAGAAATATTATTATTATGTTAAGTGAGAAAGTCCTCAAAGCAGACTTCAACACGCGCATCAACCATGCTGCCACATCATATTCGTCTTGCCCAGAATGGCGTGCTCCTCGAGCTCGGCCATCTCCGCGTCCGTCAGCGTCCACTCATCCCCCGCGGCGCGCGCATTCTCCTCGACCTGGGCCGCGCTCTTGACGCCGCCGAGGGGGATGGCGCCCTTCTGGATGACCCACTTGAGCGCGACGGCGCTGCACTTGACGTTGTGCGCCGCGGCGACCCTGTGCAGCACCTCCAGCAGCGGCGACAGCTGCGTCATGGGGTAGTTGCTGAAACGTCGTCCCGAGGGAGGGGGGTTCTCGGCCGAGTACTTGCCGCTGAGACGGCCCATGCCCAGGGGGCTGTAGGCCATCATAACCACCCCGCGCTTCTTGCACTCCTCTAGGAGACTGACGCCGCCCGTCGCGGCGGTCGCGGTGGAAGGGAGAGTGCGCAGCAGACTGAACTCGACCTGGTTGCTGGCAAGGCGCATGCCGCGCTTCTTCAGGGCCTCGTCCATCTGGATCATCTCGTCGCGGCTGTAGTTGCTCACGCCCACAGCTTTCGTCAAGCCCAGCTCGACGCAGCGGGCCAACCCCCGGCCACGGCGTCGATGGAGTTGAAGACGTGGACGGGCCCGTGGATCTGGTAGAGGTCGACCTGCTCGACCCCGAGGCGCTTGAGGCTTTCGCGGCAGGCGTCGGGGATGCCCTTGCCCATCATCAGGCGCGTGGGCGGCCAGGGGATGGGCAGGAACTTGGTGGCGATGATGAGGCGGTCGGCGAAGTCCTGCTCGTCCTTGCTCTTCTGGCGCAGCTGGCCGATGATGCGCTCGGACTCGCCGCGGCCGTAGACCTCGGCGGTGTCCAGGAAGTTGAGGTTCTGCTTCCGCATCTCGGACCAGGCGCCGTCGAGGTTCTCCCGGGCCGCGGCGGTGGCGTTGTTCCAGGTGCCCGAGTCGCCCCAGGCCCAGGTGCCGATGCAAAGGTTCGGGAGCGGGATGGTGCCGGCCGACTCCCTGGCGCAATTGAGAACGAAACGCGCGGTGGCCATCTTGATTAGCCGGTAGTTGGATGGGATGTATTATTATTATGAGTCGTGTTGTTGACGGCTTGCTCTGTCCTCACTAGCGCTGAAATCTTCAACGGGGCAGATGCAGGTTGGCGACGGACGTGATCGAGACCCTGGTATTGTTATAATCGTGGCGTCATGACCCGCTCGATTGAAACGCGCACGTGGACTTGGAGGGAGCCAGCACTCCATTGAGATTAGCGTTCAACCCAATCCGACAGCCATCTCATTCGGAATCGTTGCCCGTGTTCATCTTCGCATCCTTCTGGAAGAAGTCAGTCTGTCAAGCCTGTCTGCCATGCAAGGTACGTCCCTGTACGAGGTGCTTCCGCGACTTGCAGACGGGACGGGCAGTCCCCGGAGCTTGTGGGAAGGGAAGGGGATCGCCATGGATGTGCGACATAGAGATGCGTCAACGGAGGGTAGTCATGACAGCAAGATCTTCAAGAGCAAGAATTGTTATTGTACAACTACTGTTTAGGTATTGGGACTAGATTTCTCATTGCCAGTGAGGTTCTTGTAGAACAGCAAGATAGAAAGCCGGGAGGGATTGGCAACTTGAGGCAAAGATGGTGTTCGGTGTTCTACAGCGCCCGAGGCCTTAGTAATGAACCCCTCCACCCCCCACTACAGCTACCACTCAGCCTTAGCAGTACGTCAGTCAGTAAATCCAGGGACGTGGGGTCGCATTCGGAACACCAAACAAAAACATTTGCGGTCTGGTGTTTGTCAACCACCGCTTGCATTTCTCGACACCAACACTCCTTTCTGTCCCAACCACCCAGCACAACAAGCAAACCGTCGATATGCCTGAGAAGATCTCCGTCCTCTTCGTCTGCCTCGGCAACATCTGCCGCTCCACCATGGCCGAGGGCGTCTTCCGCTCCCTCACCAAAGAGGCCCCCTACAAGGATCTGATCGGCACCGTCGATTCTTGCGGCACAGGTGCGTTTTGTCTCTCGCATGACTTCAGCCGTAGTCTATGGTTCCCCGTAGTTGAGCTGACACTGATCCCCCACCTCCAGGCGCTTACCACGCCGGCGACGACCCCGACGATCGCACCATGGCCACCCTGGCCCAGCACGGCATCACCGACTACACCCACGCCGCCCGCAAGGTGCGCCCCTCCGACTTTGACGAGTTCGACTACATCTTCGCCATGGACCGCTCCAACCTGTCCGACCTGCAGCGCACCTACGTCAAGAAGCACGGCTCCCAAAAGGCCAAGGTCATGCTCTTCGGCGAGTACGCGGGCGGCCCCAGCAACAAGGCCGAGGTCGTCAACGACCCGTACTACGGCGGCCGACAGGGATTCCAGACGGCGTACGAGCAGTGCCTGCGCTTCTCTCAGAACTTCCTCAAGGAGAAGTTGGCCGAGGCTACGGAGAATGGTGCATAGACTTGGGATACAGAGAATAGAAGAAGAAAGAAAAAAGACTTTAGAGGGATAGACAAGATGCGATCGATACCATTTACATGCTGGCGTTCTGGGATACGGCCTTGCTAGAAAGGACAGCAGATAGACTTGGAAAATACTTGGGTGCGGTAGATATGCGATGTGCATCTGTTGGATTTCTAGAGCGGCGCATCAAGTTAGATCGACAGATTAAGCGCAGATGCAACCCTGCAAGATGCCACACACTGCCTTGTCCCATTATTCATTATGCATTGAGAACACTGAGGCGCTGGCGTACTTCGCCCTCTCAAACAACCAGCCGCACCTTCAGCTTACCCCCTCCATAATCTCCCCCTGCCTCGCCACCAGCTCTTCCATGTCCCATGTTGCGCTGACGTAACGCCCCGCGAGCCATTCGCGCCGCTCACTCGTCAACCACGCCACCGTCTCCGCCACGAGCTCCGGCTGATCCGTGAGCCCCGCCAGCGTGTCGGCCGGCATGCCGTCTTTCGCGAGGTCCGTCAGCACGGCGCCCGGGTGCACCGAGTACGCCACCAACCCCTGTTGTCCAGCCTCCACCATGAGGAACTCGGTCAGCTTGAGGGCCGCCAGCTTGCTGGTCCCGTACGCGCTCGCTTGGGGCCGCAGGGTGTGCGCCGCGACGCTGTTGATGTTGATCATCTGCCCGGCCGAGGCGACGAGGAGCGGCACGAAATACTTGCTCATCAGGTAAGGCCCCTTCAGGTTCACCTCGAACGTGCGCCACCATGTCGCCGGGTCCGACTCGGGAACCGGTAGCGCGGGCGTCATGTAGCCGGCATTGTTGACGAGGATGTCGAGGCGGCCCTTGAACTCCTCGCTGATGAGCGCGGCGCATCTCTGCACGCTGGTCTCGTCTGTCACGTCCAGCTTGTGCAGGATGAGCTGCGGGTACTCGCGGTGACCGTGCGATTTCGCTGCGCCGAGCAGGTCGCTAGCCAGGTTGCCAAAGTCTTCCGAGATGTCGGCCACCGCGATGCCCGAGGCGCCGGCGCGGGCAAAGGCCAGGGCCATGGCGCGGCCAATCCCGCGTGCGCCGCCCGTAATCAGGACGTTATGGCCAGCATGCTGAGATTGGCTAATGTACGGGTACGGCTCCGTGTGGATCTTGGAGGTGAAATTTGCGCCTGTGTGACGTTCGGGACGATGTCAATGCCTCACTGAAGTTTTGTCAGGAGGGTGAAGGGTGGCTTACCATTCTCAGGCGCCTTTGTCGGGTATGACGACATTGTAAAGGATCAATGTTCTGTTTAGAACGTCTCTGGCGGCTTGGGATGACACCTTTTGTTCCTTGGTATATGTAGTTACTATTCGTACATCTCGCCATCGGCGATTGAAACCAACGACCACGGCGCTCATCTCCTATGTCCGACCGACTGCATGCATCTTGCATGAGCCCCACTGAAACACGCTTGTCCTCTCCTGTTGGTGCTTCGCGTATCATACATTCCGTAGGCATTGAACCATCGACGAGCTACTTGACCCACTCGATGACATCCTGCAAAGTATACATGGTGTAGACTTTATGCTGCTGTTACCACAAATCAACCTGATCGGTACAGGACCAGACATATTACTGAGGCAGGAATAGCAAAGCGAATCCGCACAAGTCATACAATACACAGAACTCCCCTCAAATGCGACACCCGCCTGAGTCACCCTTCTCAGAAGCTTCCTGTGAGATCCACCACCGGCAGCTCCTCCTCCTCCTCATCCTCGGGCTTGGGCCGTTTGCGTCTGGACTTGACCGTGGCCTCGTTGTCGAAGTCGAATGTATCGCTACGTTCCCGTTTGACTGCTGGCTTCTTGTCCTTTTCCGAACTCCCACCGGGAATGGGCGATGGTGACAGGCTTCGTGCGATGATGCGCTCCTTCTTGAGTGCCTCTGAGTCAAGATTAGCAAAAGTAGAGGCAGAGGAGATACCGGGATCTTACCTTTAGACCGATAGTGGAACAAATAGACCGCCATCGGACCATTGTCCTCGGGGAGTCTATGGTACCAGGTCCTTGGGCCAGAGGTGTTTTGAGATGGCTTGTACTCGATAACCTCCCCTTCGTCGAGGCTGTGTTGGGTCAATCAGCAGTAGTCATGGTCGTACGCCAACATAGGTACTCACCCAGCGCCGTGGGAGATCTCTCTCCCCTTCAACGCCTTCTCAGCGATGGGAGGAATACCGCGGGCAGAGGAACTGCTAGATGCACCAGTCTTGGGTGGGGGTTGTTTGTCGTAGGTATGGACGGTGACGCGCCACACCTCCACCTTTAACACCCCAAGGTGCTTCGCTATCTTCTTGTCGTCTTCGACCCTCTTCTTGTTGGCATCGTCCACTAGAAGCTTGGTCAGCGGGGAAAGATAGCAGATGATAGCAATAGGGAATGGGGATACGCACCCTTCTCGACGGCGGTGAAGACAAACTTGTGTTTGTACCATTTCTTGGTGGCCTCGTTGTACTCGACCTGGTTCTTGAGCTCGCGAGTGATGGGTCCAGAGCGCGTTGCTGTATGCTGGATGGTGGGACGACGGTCGCACAGCTTGCCGCCAATGTAGAACTTGAAGCTCAGCTGATGGTCCTTGTAGCCCCAGTCGTAGGTGCTGTCCACTTGGTAGCGGAAGGCGAACTCTTGGTTGTCGAGGCACTCAAGGTAGACGGACGAGAGGAAGCAGTTGTTGTCCTTGGGAATCTCGTCCAGTTCGGGATCGGCATACTCGGTGGCTGTGGCGCCCGCGACGGCGATGCTGATCTCGATGCCGGGGACGTCTTCGATGATGGCCATGATGATGGTATTAGAAGAGACTGAACAGAAGATGGCACAAAAGTAGTTGGTCGGTTGGGGACAGAAGCAAAGATGAATCGATTGAGAAGCAAAGATGGATCAATCGAGTGAGACGGTGCAATGAAAGTGTTGAATTATTGACAAGTCCGATGTTGCCTGAACGCGGCTGCCTCTTCTGCAAGATGGAAGGTGCTAGGTTACGCTGTTGCCCGGCAATGAGTCGTCCTCTGCATGCTCCTTCCACCCAGCAGCACACTCGCCAGCTTGGGGCCATGGGCCAACCAAGCACCTGCCATGACTGTTAAATTTGACAACAATGTTTGTCTGGCCACTACTTTTCGTGGTATCCTCCCGGAGTTCGTGTTTATTCATTAGAATCAGGCATTCTGGTACGTACACAGTTGAAGGCAATGCCTATCAGGGCTTTCGTCATGGAAACTGACTTATCTCATAAAGCTTTACTATGCATCATTAGAATGATGAAAATCGTTATGGCTATACCATAGATATCGACGGGCCACGAGACCAACGCCCTCTGCATCTTGTTTCTGTTGCCAGAATGCGACTGACGCAACCTCCAATAACACTTACAAAGTGCACCGAGTACACTCGAAATGCTCCTATCAACAGCATCTCATAGTTATCTAATTCAGACTATTTGTACTGCTGGCATTCACGGTAAAGAGCTTTACAAACAATTTCGACGCGTATCATGGACAAAATATAGGGGGCTGAACATTGCAGCAGTATCATGGGACCAGAGAGACTCTTCGCCCTTGTCTAGTAATTCAAAACGAGTGAGTGGGCGACGCCGTCACACGGCTATTGCTGCCGCAACCAAGTATCTATCCTCATGATCATGGTCCGATTCCTTGCTGCACGTAGAGAAACCTCCCACGGCCAATACGCCACCCACGTTCTTCATTCCTCCCATCAAACCGACAAAAGAAATACCATTTTCATCAGATGTAATGCAAAAATACCAGAAATAGCAAGAAAAATAAGAAAACAATCTAGCAAAATGAAAAAAAAGGGATACTGAAACTTGAACGATGGGCAGCCACCAGAGCCATATTTGAAGACACCTATCAGACTAAAGCAGAGCCCCGGCACAATTGTGACCGTGGGTGAACCGTCACAAATGTCTGGTCTCCCGTCCGTCCTCGATCTATCTCAAGGTTGGAACTCCGAGTAACCGGCTTCATGCGGTGGCGAAATGGGGAACTGGATGGGAGCCTCGTCCGCAAGCTCGTCCAACCGCAGTGTGCCGCCAGTCGGCATATTCAGATAGTCCGCGGAACTTGGATTTCGGGCAGCCTGCTGCTTACTCGACTTGCGCACCGGTGCGCTGGGGAGCCTCGACTCCGACTCGAGACGGTCAAACAGCTTCTCCATCAGACAATGGATGGTGCTGTCCGCCTGAGTAACGTCGGCCAGGAGCTCGCGCTGCTTCGAGTTCCAGACCTCGCGGAGAAGCACCACGGCTTCCTCCTGCGGGTTGCAACGGTACACGCTGCTTGGGCGGCGGATTCCCGGGAAGACGATGTCCCATATCAGGAACCACTGCTCCTCGTGCGACTTGTTGTGCCCCTTATTCTGCATCAGCCGCTCCTTTTGCTCTTCCCTGACACCCTCAAAAAACTGGCGATTGGTCTGTTGCACTACTTGGCATTTTGCATCTCGAGCGTGCTCGTCTCGGTCCTTGGCGCTTAGGAAGACGTTCCAGCAGCGGGCGCAGTAGAATTCGGGCGTTCGGTGGTTTCGATTGAGATGCTGCTTGACGTCGCGCACGCGTTTGAAGGTATACTTGGAGCAGTCGCGGTGCCGCAGGGGATATCGCTTCAAGAAGGGGCAGGCGAACAGCTGGTCGTCGGTTGCGTGTTTGGCTTTCTTGTTGCAGCTGTACCGCGATTCGGCGTCGGAGTCCGAGTCGTAGCTGATCGGCTCTTCCTGAGGACGCTTCCTGATCGAGCTGATCTGCGCATACGATCCCATGAGAGGGCTGTCCGCGATCGACGATACAACTGAAGGGGAATTGTCATAGTTCGAGTCGGGAGAACAGGTCTCTGACGCTGGTGGTATTTCAAACATTGGCATTTCAAAGTCAAAAGAACAGTCGCCATACTTGGTCCCGTGAGAGAAATAGGCCTTGAAGTCCATCCACTCAGACGGGTCGAAGCTGTCCTGGTCGAAGATTTCGGGAGACGTCTGACCGAAGCCCTTGAGAGCGAAGCACTTTGACGCATCGGAAGATGCTTCGCAATATTCCGGCCTATAGAAGACTGTCGAGAAACCAGGATTGAGTGAAATAGCCTCGGTCGAAGCTTCATGACAATCGAGATCTGCCCCCGGAGAGCTCGTTCCTGTCGATTCACTGCCACGGGATGATGTTAGTTCGTCGATCCTGAACTCATGCCCCCTTGCCGCTTCTGCCGATTTGTGTGCAGGTGTCATATTCAGGGGCGTCTTCGACTGGTTAACTGCTCTGGACGAGGTTGGAGATATAACGTACGCTTTGGATGAAGCTTCTGGGCAAAACTCCAGCGATATCAGGCCCCCGGATTTCTTGTCGCCTGACTGGTGATTTCTCTTTGATTCATCCTCTTCTGGTTGTGTCCCTTCGGGCGCTTGCTTGTGCCTACTTTGACCGGAGGAACCAATCATCGTCTTCTTCTATCTAACACCCTTTCTTCATCGGTGGCTTCAGTTTGTCGTTGAGGTTATTCACTGGAAGTTCGATGACAGCAGATGACACACCGAACAGTAGATGATACCCTGAATATCTCGAGTGGATAGTTCGGTCTATGGGGCGTCAGCACTGCAGCGTAAGCACTTGCACGGTGCCTCATGTCACCCTTGTCGAGCAAGGTGGCACTAGTTGGGATCAGCACCCCCTCCGCAGTAGCCGCTAGCCAGCCGCAACGTCGGGCTCGCGATTTGGACCTTTTCGACAAGTTGTGTAGCAATCTACTAATTGGGGGCCACCTACTTGATTCCTGGCGCATTGCGCCCTTCGGGTTGCATTTCCGGCGTTTAGATGCTGCCTTGGCAAATCTACACATCTGTGTAAGTCTGCCTCGTGCCATCATCCGCCTGTAACCTATGGGAATGCGCCACGCTCGGGTCCCGGTTCTTGGCGTCATCTTGTCCAACGATTGGTTCAAGTATGGCGCCAGGGGTGAACGTGCCAAAAAAAAGGGAGAGATACCACTGCATCTCTTGCAAAGACCTGCGTTGTTCTAGAAATCATACTACTATGTCGCGTTGCATTACGAGGTCATAGCATTGATTCGTCGCAAGTCAAGTGTCTGACGGACAGCTTGGAACAGCTCACACGAAACAATTACATTCCTGTAAATGCGCACCCGTGGCAATGCATTTTCTTCGTGGTTGAGATGTAGGGAAATGTTTAGGGAATTCACTATGTACAGTATCGACCCTTGACCCCTCATGAGCCCCTTATTTTCCAACCGCCATGTATATGAACTCTTAGTAGTACTACGCCCGAAATTGCTTATCGAATGTCCGCAGTGTCGATGACGCAGAACTTCTGCTTTTCTTGGCTTTCTGGTGCGCGCCTTGTTGCTGAGACCAAGGAAGGCTCTGGTTGATCGGAGAAGAGGCATCCCGCTGCCAGTCTTCCAAGCGATCTCTTCGCATGGAGCTTGCAGACCAGTCAGCCAATCGGCACATGAGCACAGTGCGAAGACATGCATGATACATACCATTTCTCGTCTTTTCGGGAAGAACCCTGGCGTGGATCTTGACTTTTCGTCATCTTGGTATAGATTTTTGCCTCGAGAGTTGGGTATCGTGATGTTCAGACCAAGTAGATGGGTGAAATAAAGGATCTGAATCAAACTTTGCAAGAACATGTTGGAATCAAACTTAAGGCAGCTACTCTAGATAAATACTCAAACACCATGGCGATTCTCTGCGACTGAAGAAGAGGCTTTTCGACTTCGCTGTTGCGAATGTCTTCCAACACCTTTGTGATGGGTGGTGGCTAGTCTCCGCGATGAGGAACCCTCACACTTGGGTGCCGGGCTCTTCGAACATTTTGCGGGAAAGGTAAATAAGCATGCAGCGCCCAGACTCAAACCTGTTACTCTCAGCACTTGTTTCCTGTTGTAAAAGCAATGATGTTGATGATCGTATCAATTATCGTTATGATACCTTAACTTGACACTGTACGCAGTTTCTTGATGTTCGCAAGTGTGTAGAAAGCCAGTGTCTGCTGACAGGGCGCGACAAGACCTTATTGGTGTCCCAGGCTTAGCCCCCTTGGCAACCCCCTGGCACGCCCAAGGCACTCGGTCGATTAGCCTACAATCCGATTCTTCAACCCCGGGAAAACACCACAGTCGCATTGTGGAGCTGCCGAAGTAGAAAAACCGCCGGTGCAGGTGTTGGGTCGCGAACGAAGCCGTCTCGTACACAACTACAGGCTCACCTGGTGGCCGCCACTAGGTCTAGATGTTATGATGACACGTGCAGTAGAAGGACGCCCTACGGTTGCCTTCAAGTTCATTGCGGTAGCCTTGAACCTCAGTCCGCCTAGTCTGTCGTACCGGGCCCTTGGTTGTAGTCGTGCCGGTGCATGAGAACTGGCTGCATTCGACACCACATCGGTCAAGCAATGAAAAACCTGAAGATCGCGAAACCCATCTCTTGTTTTTACTTCTTTTCCCGTCTATCGTTCATCATGCTCTCCAAACCACCTAAGCCCCACCAATTTGTCGCCAGAACGCGGAAATTTGGCCACTTTCTGGGCGGTGCTGTGACCCAGCTACTAAAACGAAGCTTACACGGCCTCTCCCGGAAGCCTAACCAGAAGCTTATTAAGAGGATGGCGGGACTCGACCGGCGTTGTCATCCACCGGAATGCGGGGAGGGGCTGTCACCCAAAGATCCAGCCGGAGGGTCTCGACGTAGCCACGACCATCTAGAACTGCAACTAAACGATCTTGACGACTCATTCAACTTCTTACGCAATGTCCTCTTAGCGTACTGGTACTACTTTTGGTGCCCTAGGGCCGTCAAATCCGAGCCTGGAGCGGATACAGCACAGGCATTCCTCGATGATTTCACCTGCATCTTTGAAGCATATGGTGCATGCGAGGACGGCACTGGCTCAGGCACAGGGTCCGGCGGCACTGACCCGACCACTTTGGGCGGCACCACGGTGACGGGCAATTTTGCCTGGGGCGCACCCCGCAAGTCTCAGAAAGGAAACGGCAAAGACAACCCAAATCCAGATCGCCAAGGCAACAAATCGAATCGCGACGCAACATCAGTTGCGTCGGCTGAGTCAAGGCAGTCGCCCGGAGCTTCTTTGCCCACACTTCTTCCAGGGCAGATGGGGGAGGTTTGCAACCACCAGTGCAAACGCATCGGAGACGTGAGGCTGCATCTCTGGCGGCGCCACCGGCAGATACTCCATTGCCCAGTCTGCGGGCTCACGTTCGACTCCGAAGAGGCGTCGGAAGCGCACATTACTCAACGAACATGCGTGCCGGCAGGTTTCTACCACCCGGGAATGACACGAGACCAATGGGGCGACATCTGCGCCCGTGCCCAAGCCGGGCCACATACCGTTAACGGAGGAGACGAAGAGAGGTGGTTCCAGATCTGGGACATTCTCTTCCCGGGACAGCCACGGCCTCGCTCACCTTATACTAATGGGTCCATTTTCGCCATGCAATTCGACTACATTGCTCGCCGGTTCGTGGACGAAGGTAGGGCTCGAGATCTGGTCTATGAGCTCTTCCCCATGGACGCGCCCAACGTGCACCCAGAATACCGGCACGAGCTTCACGCCGTATTTGAGGACTTGATCCGGAGGCTTGTCGCACGTGCAGGAGAAGAAGACAGGTTGCATGGCATTAACCGCGCTCCCTGACAGGCAACAGTTGACTTAATGGTTTGAAAGATTGCACGGAGGAAATGATGCTGTTCTCTTCTCTGTATATATACCATTTCCTTGTGTACTTTAGATACCCCATGTCCTGCAGTTAAGCATGGACTTTGAATTTATGCGATTTTGTTCGAGTCAATTGACCCTGCCCACACACACCAGGCTTCCTGGACACCATGCCACGGAAACAAAGCGCCCATGGGCGAACACCCACCCACCCTATCAGAGTGCCACGCATCCACGTACTTGACAACCACCATTTTCTAGATTGCTGCGACACCCCAAAGGAAAAAGTCATTTCGGCTAGTCCATGTGACCTCACTCTTATAGGTTTGCATGCTTACTGTCGGCATGCTGTGGGCAGTTTGTCACGTTGCTTTGCTTTGCTTTGCTTTGATTGCATGACAGTGCACCCACCAAGCGCACAAAGGTGCGGTTAACCCCTCAACTGCACGAAGCCGCATCCAGCACAAGTGTGCGGTGCGATCGCTCCTCACCATAGGGCTGATGACAGACCCCAGACATCAATCAGACGTGACTTGGTTCACCGATCCAGCTCACTCAGCCCTGCTGTGCCTGATTTCCCTGCTATGTTGACTTGACACCGAATGAACTCCCATCACCATATAAGCCTTGACACAGTCGATGAAGCTATTCGTGTTCTCTTGATCTATCAGGGTCCCATGCCCGCAATTTCCCATCACAGCCGGAGTTAAGCTCGGCAACCAGACCTGCCCAAGCCACTCCCTGCAACAGCCAAACTTAGCGCATTTCCGCCAGGGTCAGCACCCAGATGGCAACGACGTGTTCCGCGATCGACAATGAGGCTACTCAACACCTCGACCTTCCAACTGCGTCGGTTGGCTGAAGGCGAGCCCGCGCCGCCGTATGCGACTCTTTCTCACTGTTGGGGTACCGACGAAGTCGTCTACGACGATCTACAAAACACCAGCATAGACTGGACACAGAAATATGGCTTCCGGAAACTCATGGGCGCCTGCGCCGAAGCTGTCCGCAATCACCAGTTAGACTGGCTCTGGGCCGACACCGTCTGCATCGATCGATCGTCGAGTGCTGAGCTTTCAGAATCCGTCAACTCCATGTACCGGTGGTATCGCAATTGCACCATCTGCCTTGCTTACTTGGGCGATGTATGTTCCTCGAGTCCAGTTGAGGACGCACTAGAAGAATCCCGATGGATGCAGAGGTCTTGGACCCTGGTTGAGCTCATCGCGCCTCAACAGTTGCAGTTCTTCAGCGCAGACTGGTCATTGGTCGGAGCTAAGAAGTCGCTTATCTCGACTCTGTCCCGCATCACCCAGATTGACCAAGCCGTGCTGGAAGATGCTGACAGTATGAGCGATGTTTCCATTGGGAAGAGGATGTCCTGGGCAGCCCGGCGTACGGCTAGTAAAGTCGAGGATGTCGCTTACTCACTCCTCGGGATCTTCGGTCTAAGCATGCCCATCATTTACGGCGAAGGAGAGCGAGCATTCATGCGCCTGCAAGAGGAACTACTCAGAACACTTGACGATGCATCTCTTTTCGCATGGAAAGCGACCGACGACCAGCAGTACCGCGGTCTCCTCGCCAGATCGCCATCCGAATTTTGGCATTTCAGCCTGCTGAAAAGCGACACCGCATCGTGGCGACTACCAACCGCTTTGAAATTGGCCTACACAACGCCGACCCTGACATGCAGCCATGAACCAAACGAGCTACACGAAGAAGTGTCTTTGCCGCTTTCGGATGTTTCCAACATGCACCAGTCCTATGGAAGCCTGGGTATCAGACTGTGCATGTGGAATGGGCGCTTGGTCCGGTCGAGTCCCCAACAACTCTTCTACATTTCTAGCAAAATCACAACCGGTAGTCAGGAAATACCCGTCAGCCGGGATATCAATGCTAGGGATTCGAGGTTGATCAGCCAAGCCATGGCGAACGGACTGCAACAGTATCCTCCCCAGGCGTTCCACTCACATTCGGGGAGCAATGTGTCCGATGACTACGGTCCCCGGATTGGAGGTGGGGAGACAGACTCTGAGCTGACGGGGCCTGTTTGGTCTACTGGTGCTGGGTCATCCACAGGCGTGGATATCCGTCCAGAGACCCCTTTAAGTTGCACCATGGCGGAAGAGGATACATCAAATTCTACTCCCAGGTGCCATCACTCTTCAGCATCCCAAGATCCAGAAGAGGATGTATCGGATGATTCAGGAGATTACGAGTCTTACCTATTTCTTTCCCCGGTCATGGAGGGGGAGGCTATTGCATTGGACCCCCCTTTTTCAGAGTTGGTGGATGCATTGGCCACAATGGCAATGGATCGCTTCACCTCCTGGCTAACAGACTATTCGGCTTCCTGTCTGCCAGCTCAGGGTGTGGACGCCCCTCCGAGTAGCAAACGCCTCAAGGCCGAATGCTTTTCCGAGCACACCAAAGTCGACTCAAGAGAACTGGCCGGAGAGGACGACACCGTGATTGTGGAAACGCCAGGGTCGAGCTTATTCGCCTGTCCCTTCTACCTCCAAGACAAGACCCAACATCTCCGTTGTCTCACTCGCACTGACCTTCGCACCATCCGCGATCTCAAGCAGCACCTATGGACGGCCCATCGCCAGCCCTACTACTGCCCAACCTGTAGCAGTACGTTTTCCAGAGCTTCTGTCCGCGACCAACACATCAAGGATCGAACCTGCAGTCCGCAACAGTGGAATGGTCCACCACAAGGCTTGTCAGAGGCTCAACTGCAAAAGCTGGCGAGACGATGCCAGGCCGGTACCACGGAAGCAAATCAGTGGTTCGACATCTGGAACCTAACCAACACCCCAAAGGCGGATGCACAATATCCACGAAATACACCCTGGACGCCATACCTGACCGGCAGGCTCGAGTCGGCTGTCTGTATTACCCGAGACTTCTGGGCGCAAAAGGGTAAGTTTGTCATTGCCGACTTCCTCGAGCAAAGGAACCTGCGGGACTACAACGTGCGCGATGAGGAACGGAACCTGGCGGCGATGTACCAAGTCACCCTTGACACCGTCGTTGACCAACTGGTGCAACTATTCAAAGACGACGACACCCACATCGGATCAAATGCCACCATGAGCAATGTTCTGTCCTGTCTCCGGAACTTCTGCTCTAAATGGATTTAGTACCAGTGTGATGGTAGCCAGCGAAAGCTTTCGAACGTTATTTTACCTTGTATTGCAGCGGCCAGTGTCCAGGAAGATTAGATAGCATACTTAGTAGCCTAAATTGTAATGTTAGTATTACTTATTTTCTCGCACGCCATAGTAGATAAGAAGTTTATATCTTTGAAGGCTTTCTAATGTATTTAAAGAGCATAGTTCTCTGTAGCAGTATATCCTCCCCGATAGAGGCCTATGTCACTGGTCGAAAGTCACATAGCGCGTGTTCACAAGATAGAAATGGCCTCTGGTCATGCAAGAATGTAGCTTTGAACCCAACAAGTCGAAATATAAGTTCTCGGATGTTACCGAGATGACACGAAGCAACATATAGAACATTGAAGAAACCCTTTCCCAGTAGTTGATGTCAGCTGGAATAGTAAGAGGCAATCTGGGAGCACCAGACTTAGCGGCGATTGGACACTAGCCCCCTGACCATTGGAGATCCGTAAAGATCGTAAAGAACGAGTGCACGGCCCGTAAACTGTTTACGACCCGTGCCAACCCTGCCACTTGCTGTAAGTCGGGGCTTGGCGTGACATGATTGGCCAAGCGCCGGCCCCTTAAGCTAAGCCTAAGCAGCCGGGTCCAGGCCGCCGTTCATGTAAGCGGCTCTGGCAATAGGAGGTAGTTTTTGATGATTGCCTATGAGTACTAGAGCCTACTCTAGAGTTATATAAGGCAAAGTGTCGAAGTCGGTTTGGGTTCCCTATTCTGTCGCTACTCGCGTTTTTGTACACTAAGACAGTCTCTCCCGAGAAAGATTGACAACTCCGGCAACCAAACCATCATCAATGAACTGGAGTCCCTTTTGAACAAAGTTCAATATACGATCGTGGACATCGGTCATGGCTGTCCAAAAGAATGACACCAACTCAGAGGATGAACACCCCCCTTTCCATCACAGTCGACCACCAGCCGGAGAAAGCAGCGTCGCCACCGACAACACCCGAGCACCAGACACCGACCGGCCGACAGCCCCGCCTAGCCGACTACTTCCGCATCTTCAGCTACGCCACACGATGGGACGTCTGTGTCTACATTGTCGGCGCTCTGTCCTCCATCGCCGCCGGCGTCACCCTGCCCCTGATGAACGTCATCTTCGGCCAGCTCGCCAGCCAATTCACCCAGCACGCTTCCATATCCACACCATCGCCATCATCCCTTAGAGAATTTGAGGAGTTGCTGTCGAAACAAGCCCTCTATATCATGGCCCTCTTCCTCGGCCGCTGGGCTCTCAACTCCATCAACAAGTTCTGCTTCCGCATGACGGGCCTACGCCTCTCCGCCGCCGTGCGCCTGCATTACCTCCAGTCGCTCCTGGACCAAAACATCCACACCCTCGACACCCTACCCGCGGGCGCCCCCGCCGCCGCCATCACCGCGTCCGCCAACACGTTGCAGATCGGCGTGTCGGAGCGCCTGGGGACCTTCCTGCAGTTCACGGGCACCGTCGTCGCCGCCCTCGTCATCGCGTTCGTCTGGAGCTGGGAACTGACGCTCGTCACCTCGAGCCTGATCCTGTACTCGTTCGTCATCATGGCCGTCGCGATGCCGATCCTGCTCAAGAGCCACGCCGCCGTCGCGCGCGCCGATAACCGGGCCACGGCGGTGGCGAGCGAGGCACTCGGCGCCATTCGTCTGGTCATGGCGGCAGGGGCACAGGAGCGGGTCATTCAGAAGTACGAGAGGTGGGTTCGGGAGGCGAAGCAGCAGACGCGGAAAACTGCCCCGGTATTTGGTATCTATTTTGGTTTGATTGTACGTCTCCTCATTCCCTTCAGTTGGCATGTTGCTATACTCACATACTAAATATAGTATGTCGGCCTCTTCGGGTCCTACGGCCTCGCCTTTTGGTACGGCACCAAACGATTCCTCTTAGAAGGCTCTGGCGGGGTCGGGGTGGTCATTGTCGTGCTCATGTCAGTCATGATGGTACTGACCTCGATTGAGCGCATCTCCACGCCCCTGACGGCCGTCAGCAAGGCCATGGTCGCCGCCTGCGAGTTCTTTACCATCATCGACGCGCCGGCCCCCAAACGTGGTGGGCTAAGAATTGACATGGAGGGCGATGGTGATGCATGCAATAGAACCTCAAAGGACATCGTGTTCGAAAACGTCGTGTTCGCATATCCGAGCAGGCCGGGGTCGAAAGTCTTGGACGGTCTGAACCTGCGCATCCAGGCGGGCCTCAACACGGCAATCGTCGGGCCCTCGGGTTCGGGAAAGAGTACCATTGTGGCTCTGCTGGAACGTTGGTACTCGCTCAATGACCAGCCATTTGTACCAAAGGTAGTCCAGGCACAACCTAAAAATGGACCTAGTGATGGTGATGATCAAGAATCCACCCCTACAGATACAGCCACGGAGGACCGGATTGAGCTTTCCGGCTCAGTCACATTCTCTGGCCACAACATCGAGGAGTTCGATGTTCAATGGTGGCGGAACCAGATCGGTCTGGTCCAGCAAGAGCCCTTTCTCTTCAACGACAGCATTTTCAACAACGTCGCGCGAGGTCTTATCGGAACACAATGGGCCAGTGCACCTGAGTCCCAGAAGCGAGATCTAGTCTTGAGTGCGTGCGAAGAGGCCAACGCGCATGAGTTCATTTCCAGACTCCCAGAAGTAGGTAAATTGCTCATTGCCCCTATCAAGGCCGTCGCTAATCGTGGTTAATACTCCAGGGATACGATAGCCGGATTGGAGACGGCGGCATCAAGCTCTCCGGCGGCCAGCGCCAACGCATAGCTATAGCCAGGAGTATCGTCAAGAAGCCTCGGATCATCATCTTGGACGAAGCCACCAGCGCCATCGACGTCCACGGCGAGAGGACCGTCCAGGCCGCCCTGGACAGGATCAGCCGGAACTGCACGACCATCACGATTGCGCACCGCCTTTCGACCATCAAGAAGGCTGACCGCATCGTTGTGCTTCGAGACGGACGCGCGGTGGAGGAGGGGACACACGAGGAGCTAATGCGTTTCCAGACTGGGCACTACAGTCGTCTTGTTCATGCCCAAGCCTTGACTAGTCTCCTGGCTAACGATGAAGACGCCCCGGGTACAGTAGTTGCATCGCCTCTTGCAGCACAAGAAAAAGGGATGCAGGAACATGAAGAAAGCAGCCCTGAATTTACATTCGACACAGATCTGGAGGCGAAGAAGGAAACGCCTCCAACTCCCGCCTCCTTCCGGAGCTTCGCAACGCTCATCCGCCAACAACAAATCCGCCGTCCCTTCTTCTTCGGTATCATACTGTCTGCCATGGGCGTCGCCACCGGGACCCCGATCCAAGCCTGGCTCTTCGCCAAGGTGGTCGGTGTCTTCACCCTCCAAAATCCCGATGAGCTCCGGGCCGCATCAAACTTTTGGGCTCTCATGTGGCTGGCCCTGGCCGGTGGCGTGGGGCTCAGCTACTTCGCCGCCGCCTGGATCGGCGTGGGGGTGCAGTCCCTCGTCGGGGCCACCTGCAAGACGTCGTACCTTAGGGGGATGCTGTACCAGAAGCTGACCTTTTTCGACTCCGACGCCAACGCACACGGCACGCTGACGGGTCGGATCGCCAGCGACGCAAAGCAGATGGAGGAGCTGCTGGGGTTGAACCTCGTCATCTTCCTTTCCGGTGTGTTCACCGTCGTGGGCTGCCTAGTCATCTCCTTGGTATTTGGATGGAAGCTGGCGCTCGTCGGCACGTTTGTGACGATGCCCGTCATGCTGGCCTCGGGCCTCTGGAAGCTGCGGCAGGAGGTCAAGTTCGACCAGATGAACTCGGCCGTCTTCATGGAGAGCTCGCAGTTCGCCACCGAGGCCGTCGGGGCCATGCGCACGGTCTCGGCGTTCAACATGGAGGAGTCCATCATCGAGCGTTACCGGGCGCTCCTGGACGATCATGTGCGAGTTGCTCTCCGCAAGGCGCAGCTCAACTCCGTGCTGTTCGGGTTCACCGATAGCGCGAGTCTGGGCTGCCAGGCTTTGGTATTCTGGTATGGAGGAAAGCTGCTTCTCCGAGGCGAGTACACATTGGAAGCATTCTTTGTCTGCTTCATGGCCATCATCCAGGGGGCAGAGAATGCCGGTATCGCGCTTGGAATTGCACCCAATGGTGCTCAAGCATTTACCGCGGCGAACCGCATCCTCAACGTCCAAACATCGGCGGAGGTTGACCAATCCGGAACCAACGAACACAAAAGTGATTCGATCCCCGATATGGAAGGTGGTGTCCAAATTGAGTTGCATGATGTCCAGTTCCGATATCCCACACGCGACGTTCCCATTTTTCAAGGCACCTCTCTCACTATCGAAAAGGGACAGTACGCCGCCATCGTCGGGCCATCGGGATGTGGGAAGACGACCATCGTATCTCTTCTCGAGAGGTTTTACGACCTGGAGCCAAACTCGGGCGAGATCCTCTGCAACGGAACCAACATCAACAAGGTGAACAGGTACTCCTACCGACAGAGCCTGTCGCTCGTGGCTCAGGAGCCCACCATGTTCCAAGGCACCATCCGCGACAACATCCTGCTCGGGGCAGCTTCCGGCCCAGAGCAAAGCATCAACCAGGCAAAGATCGAAAAGGTTTGCCGCGATGCTTCAATCCACGACTTCATCGTCTCCTTGCCGGACGGCTACGATACGGACGTCGGCCAGAAGGGCGTGTCGCTGTCCGGCGGCCAAAAACAACGCATCGCACTCGCCCGCGCCCTGATCCGGGACCCCAAGATCCTGCTCCTCGACGAGGCGACGTCGGCGCTCGACTCGGAGTCGGAGAGAGCGGTACAAGGCGCTCTGGAGAAGGCGCGCCGGGGACGGACGATGGTGGTGGTCGCCCACCGACTCTCGACGGTCCAGAATGCAGACGTCATCTTCGTGCTGGACAAGGGTTTCGTTATAGAGAAGGGCACGCACGAAGAGCTGCTAAGGAGACAGGGTATCTATTGGAATATGGTGAGTTTTCTTGAAACCAATCAAGTCTTCCCGATTATTCGCGCTAACAGCAACCGAAGTGCCAGAGCCAGGCGATGGACCAATGATTGCCGGAATGATGACAGGAAAATTGTATTCCACCGCGTGAGGCTTCGGGGATATTAGATAATGGGCTCTGAGAACATAATCAAGCCATCATATCAAGCAATTATATAATGCAACTTTGGTATAAGGCCGGGTGTCAGGATAGAGTCAGTGGCATGCCACGGATCTTGGACGGTGGCCCTCTTCAGCCATAAGAAGGTGCACTCTTCACTGTTCAAGCAATTTGTAAATATAGAGTAGAATCCCAAATCCGCTACACGCATTGCATCACAGTACCCACGACGCATCATTGAGAGATTTCAGCAATGGAGCAATCGTCACAGCCATCTTGTAGCATCATAGCACGGGCAACCGAGTGAAGACACCCGAAAACGCACTGTCCCACGAACAAGGGAAGATCACATTCAATTTATCTGGCATGTTGTCTCACGACGGGAGCAAATCTCCAATGAGCAACTTGCCCGAGCCCGTCAGCGGCTGCGGCACCCACCGCAACCCCTCCAACCCCCCAGAAACGTCGGCAACCTGTTCCACCAGCTTCCACTCCCCCGACGCCTCGTCCCTGGCGAGAAAGCGAAAGAGGATGCGGCTGCCACCGTCCTCATAGACGAACTCGCGGCGTATGAGCCGACGCCACTGCTCGTCGGGCGTCCCATCGACCGCGTTGTCACGCTCGACAACACGGCTCTTGAGGGCCGTCGCGTAGAGGGCCTGCGTATTCCATATCCCATCCTGGCCCGGGTAGTCGGCGAGGATGGCGATGGCCTGGTCGCGCACGGTAGGTTCGCGGCAGAAGAAGGCGACGATCATGACGTAGTAGGACAGCTTGCACTGCATCGACATCTGGTGCGCCGGGTTTCCCGTGCCGTTGTCCTTCATTTTGCGTATAGCAATCTCGACTAGGGACAGGTACTCCCGAAACGACGGAGTGAGCTCCTGGATGGACTCGACATGCAGGTGGCGTGTGGGGTCGGAGAAGAGTAAGATGCCGAGGTACTGCAGGCGGAGGTTGATGGCCCGGAGGTAGACCGCCTTGTCGAAGTCGGCGACGAGGATCCGGTTAAACAAGGGCAAGAAGGCGTCGCCCAGCTCCTGCATATCGCGTCTGATAGTCTCGCAATAGTCCCGGATCTTGGCATTCCCGAGGATCTCCGGGTAGTACTTGTCGATGATGTGGGGGTCGTTGGATTCGAGTATGCCCGAATCCCGCACAATCTCCATCATGACGGGCCCAATGGTCGAGTGGCGCCCCACCGCCGTGTTGAGGCAATTTTCGAACTCGTCGAGGTTGCTGAACACGGCGGGGACGCGGTTGCTGGCGTTTGGCGAAGACAGGAACTGGCGGCTCAGGAGGACCATGAAGGAGTCCAGGGTCTGCTGCTTACTCCGCAGTCCCCTCGCGAAATTGGGCAGGGGCGAGCAGTGGCCGACGCGCCCGTGCAGGACGGTCCGGGACTGGATGGCGATGTCGGCAAACACGTCGGCCATCTCGACGAAGAAGCGTGTGGGGTTCGGAGCCAAACATCTGTTGGTCTCGTCGCCGCTGTCGTTGTCGGTCATCAGCGCGAGCACGAGCGCCAGTCCGTGATTGACATGCGCCATCGCGGCCTGGCTATTGCCGCGGAGAATGTCGAAGAACAAGAGCAAGACGGCCAGGAACGACGTGTCGTGGAGGGAGTTCCGTTGTTGGTGCATCCTCAGCGACCGTCCATGGTGAGCCAGTGCTTGCACGTAGTGTGTGCTCTCTTCGTCTGGGCGTGCGCGAAGGGATCTGGAGTCGGATTCGCCGAACCAGATGCTCAACGCTCCGATGGCCATGGCGGCATGCCGGCAAAGCGGGCTCGCCCGCGCAAACTGCGGGGCCGTCACGCCCCAGAAGTCCTGGTTGGAGGTGCCGGTGATCCAATACCCTCGCACCAGGTTGGCGAACTCATCGAAGTATCTTGCCCCTGTCGCATCGGAGAAGTCCTGGCAGTCTGCATTCAAGAGTGCCTGTTTCAGCGGGGACGAAGCGACACGCAATGGCGGGTGCTTGGGGACTAAGGTGGTAGTGGTGGCGGTTTGGCCCGCATTCGCGTAGCCACAAGCACGGTGGCTTTTCTGGCAGTTGTGGCAGTCTGGCCGGGCCTCGTCGCATCGGATGTGCCGTTTTTTACAAGTGACGCAACCGGTGCGCACTTTCGGGGTGCTGGTCCGACTGGGTTTGGGCTTGGTTCTCGCGAGGGAGATATCCACGCGGTCCATATTTTAGGAGCAACATGGGGACGGGATGGAACCGGAAGATGGGATGGAATGGATGAGACGGAAGGAGATCAATTCAATTAGGACGACATGCCAGGATGATGGGTGGACAAGGGTGTGCTCACGATAAGAGATAAGCAGAGTCCCCGCTTCGTGGGGAGCGGTACACTACAGGTGAGCCATTGTCCCCGACGCCAGCATCGGGTTGGGAAAACGAGGACAGTATTGTCGACTATTGGGTCTGTTTGGAGTCACTTGCTTCTGCTGGCCTGCCGTGACAAGTCGAAAAAGTTGAAGGGCAAAATGTAATGACTTGATAAATATATATATCACGAAACACTGTTCAATCTAAAGTGCTTCACCCTGAAGTAAACCGAACCCCTTTCCAACTCCAGGACACAAAGTCTAAATTTCACCTACTCCGATACCACATCATAACTATGATCACTGCCTGACGCAAGGCACCGACCTAGCCCCGCTCGACCACTCCGTCTCCGGCAGCGTCGCGCAGAGCACTACAAAGTTGCCAGGCGCGCAGTCCGCCGCCACCGTCTCGCCCGGGTAGACGTAGTTGATGAGCAGAAGATCCCAGGCCCCGATCGTGCGCGGGCAGACGGTGTAGGTGCCGCCCTGTCCGGAGCCGGCGGGCCCCGTGAGGTAGGGGATGTTGTCGGCGCCCTGCCAGGAGAAGAGGCCGGCAGTGCCATTGAGGCCGGTCGCGAGCGAGACGTGGTGCTCGCCGGGCGTGTCGCCGACGCTGTCGCGTGCCGCTACGTACGTGCCCATGGGGTAGACCCCGGGAATATCGCTGCGCAGAACCGTGGCCGAGGCCGGGCCGTCCGAGTCGGCAAAGTAGAAGACGGGTGCCTTGGCCGGGTTGCCATCTTCGCCTTGTTCGCGCGTCACGGCGACGGCCATGTAAACGCCCTGGCTCAGGCGCTGGGACGAGAACATCATGCCATGCACGCGATCGTAGAGTTCGTGTTGTGGGTTCGTCACGTTGAAGGCGAGCTGAACGCCGGTGGTGTATTCGGGAATCGGCGCGCCGCCGCGAGATTCGAGGGGGGCGGCCGAGGCCAGGCCGAGTAGACCGAGGAAGATGGGGAGTGTGAAGAGCATTGTCTCTAGTAGTTGGTATGCGGCGGAGTGTTTTCTAGGTGGAAGACGATGCTGCTGGTGATCTGTGTGAGGTCTGCTTGCTACTGCAATACCCCTTTTGCCAAAGAACGACGATCAACAACATATTTTATACGTGCAACAACTCTGGAACGTTATCTTCATAGCAACACGAATTTACCGAAAGCGTCTGATGCATCAAAGCCTTCGCTGCCCGACTTTTCTGATCTAATCTCCACTGTCCTGAAAGTAGGTGTGGAAGGGAGTAAGCAATACGATTTCTCGTGTTGACGATGCAGCAGCCTGCGCCACACTTGGCAGTCAGCACGCCAGACGATACGCCGTATATAGTTGATTATTTTCCACCCCACTGCGAGACTGCGTACCACCCATTCAAGCTGAAGACCCCTCGCAAGGTCTTTTGCCCGCTACGAGCTTTAGTTCCTTATGAGAGTGACTAAAGCGAAAATCTTGCTCGCACACGCACATTTGCTCGGCGCTGCATACCTACCAATCGTCACGAATCATGGCCGATAGCGAGGCCAAGCAGCTCACCGCCGTGTAGGCTGATGTAACGTCACAGTCGACGCCTCCAACCTCTGTTCTGACTATAGCTTTAGTCGCCGAACAACAAGTAGCAGTAGAGGCCTTGACAGAACACGTCCGCAAGTCATGAAGTACGACGAACCGTACGGAGGTACCTTGCTGAGATTGTGAGACTGCCTGGTGATCTTGAGCATGACTGTGCGGAGGATAGTCTTGTACAAACATGCATTGACAAGGAAGCGACTTCTGACTGACATTATTGAAAGCGACCAAGAACATGCCAAGTAAGGGTGACACTAGAACGGCCGCCAGTCGGGCTCCAAGCCTGTACTCATCGCCGTCGTATGTCTAAGCCTTGGTGTTCTCAACAGTTCCAGTGTCCTATTTTGGTTCCGAGATGGCGCGTGCAGCAGTCGAAAGCTCTGATGAAACACCCCCCGCCTCAACGATAATATGGCCTTCTTCTGTCTGAATGGTCGGTGTTGCAGAGCATGCAATAATGCAAAGATATGTCGGCAATTTGGGTAACTAAGTAGTGGTAGGGAACAACCTTTACTTGCTGGTTATAGAATGTATCAAGTAGCATATGGTGGTAATCCCGGAGATAGAAACTAGATATGTTTATTTTTCCGTATTTGTGCCATGATGGTTTCGTCCGTGGCGTAAGGGTTTCGCCCCAACTGCCGTGGGCCAGCCTATGCTCTTGAGAGGGTGAACACTTCTCGTTCCCTTGACTTGGCTCGTCAATCGCCTCGACCTCGAGCCAGTGCTGGTGTACCTCAGTTGCCTGTCAACTTGCGGCGGGTTATTCCAGGATCCAGGGTTGGAGCGACCAACTAAACAGTCACATAATATTTGATTGTGGCGTACATATTACTGCAACTGTATTCGCCTCCAGTTGGTCTGAGTTGCTATAGATAGAGCTGCCGGTCACACCATCTCTAAGTGTAACTAGACAGAAACAAACAGGTGCCAAATCTGGCATGCGGCAGGTGGGCGTGACAACGATAAGGGATGTTTAGATATCTCAAAAATACATTTAATTCAGACGTCGAGGCTTTACTCTCAATATGGTTCTCGGTGGCATGATAGCGACGAACTCGCCAATGGTGTGATGAATGGCAATGGGACAGAAGCTGGTATTGAGGTCAGGCACGGTGGACTGTGTAAGGTAACTGCACCCAGTAAGCGTTATTATAGACGTGATGGTGAATTCTGTAAGTCATTGATCATTGATTCATTGCAACTATCTCGAATCTATCAACCTTGGGGTTAATTATTCCTCGATGCATCGGTCTCAAATCCATTCGCAGCTCATATTAATTCACTCCGCTCTTGCAAAGAATCCTTCCATTCAGCCCTCCAGCGTGTAAGGAGAAGGCACTCCAGTATTGACCCAAACAGTGTCCCAGAAAGCCTCAAACTTCTGTCGTGTAAGGCTGCTGTCGAGGAAGGCCGACGACGGAGTGCGCGGCAGCCGTCCTGTGTCGAGGCCTTCGATACCCTCGGCCCAGACCAGGTCCTTGTACTGCATTACGGCCTGAAGATGGGCGCGCTGGATGGCTCGTCCCTTCTTGTGCACGAGCATGATGGTGCCTGAGTAGCTGTGGTCCGTCTGCTGCAGATTGTTGAAGGCGCTCTGCAGCCAGACCCGGAGTCCGAAAGGCGTCATGTCGGCTGGCATAGGCTCTACGGTCTTGAACCAGAAACCGAAGTCCTGGTCGGTTCGGAGCAGGTCGCGAGGTCCTATGGTGCTGCTGTTGGTGCTGGCCTTCTCCCAGGCCCAGGACAGGCCCAGACTCTCGCCAATGCCTACGTTCTGTCGCTTTCCGCTTAGAGGGACCGATGACACCAGGACAGGCTCGATAGCGTCATCTCGCTGCAGACCAAATCGCTCCATGTCTGCTCTGCAGTTGAGCTTCAGAGCAGGCCAGGCCACGGAACTGACGTTGGGCTTGAGTTTGAGGGCGTAGCGATCAGGGTCGATGATGCAATGGTTATCCTCATTCGCAATGATGGAGTCGACAACGAGACGCAAGTCCTTGAGAGTGGCGTCCTCCCACTCAATTCCACGATCGACAATGGGGCGACCGACTTCATCGCTCGAAAAGGCCGCCACCACGTATGGACCAAAGTGAGGCAGTGCGTGGCCAGGCTTGGCGAGATGGAGAAGAGACTGGTTGATGGCGGCATTGGGAGTGACGCAAGGAAGGCCCTTGTACATCTCACCCACGGAGAAGAGTTGGAGGCCACGGCCGAATCGCAGGTAAGGGTTCTTGTTGCCGAGGTTGAGCGACACGCTCACGTTGATGAATGCGGGAGAGGAACGCTTGACGAGTCGGTCAAATTCCGGCTGGGCGAGCCCAACTGTACCGCCTTGGAAGCGGGCCCAGTCCCAAACGGGCTGCCTCTTGTCGATGGGGAAGACGATGATGCGGCGGTAGTCGGGGCCTGCGGACGACTTGCAGAGCATCTTGTGGTACTTCCAGTCATTCTTCTGGCATGCCTGAGAGCAGTAGTGAGTCTTGCAGGTGGCGCAGGCCAAATGACCTGGGTTCTCGCAAAGGATGCAGGCGTTGAGAACTCGGGCTTGATCTTGGCATATGCCTCGTGCGGCGGGTTGCCATCTACGATCTGATGAGTCTCCATCGTGGTTGGTGGTTGGTGAATCTGGTGTCTTCAAGCCCAACCAAGGTCAGTACGATTCCTACTTGATGTGTACGTGGATCAAGAGAAAGGAAGGAAAGAGAGATGAACGAACCGTTGGTGATTCTCAATTTGTTTGAGGGTTGGAGGTGGGATGGAGGCGCGATAATTCCTCTTGGGTCCAGGAACCGCCGGTAGGCTTGTATTAGGCCAGGGCAGGTGATGATTGCTGACTGAGAAGGGAGAGATGGGAGAAAATGGATGAAGGAAAAAAGAAGATGAAGGATGTGTGTGTACCTTCGTAATGCTCAGGTTGCAAAAACAGTCCAAGCAACACCTAAGGTATCGAATGAAAGCTGAACAACAAAAGTGACTGGACTGTGAAAGAGCTCACCTTAGGTACTAAATGCCCAGCACCACAAGTCATTACCCACTGTGAATTTCACTCAGTGACAACAGGTCAGCTTATCTACCTTATATTGTCTGAAAGTTGAATCGAAACGCGGCCTGCCACACAAGGACCAGCTGTTCTGTCCCGCCATTACCGTTTCACCAGTCCATTGTTCCCAGCTGGGCTCATTATATGTTGATGCATTGTTTAATATCTCATCTCTAACTGTCCCGCCATCTACTTGCCCACGCAGTCAACCAGGTGACGAGTACCAGTGAACTGCCCTGAATCCACACCACTACAGTCACTAGATGGACCGTGTTCATCTTGACCGCGGGTAGTGCGTTTGGAAACGCCAAATCCAGTTGTGTATTCTCTACATGCCGTCTGGTGAATGTGCTTATTTTCTGAGTCGTCGTATCCCCGTAGCAACTCAGGTCTCACATACTCAACACGTTGGTAGTCATTTTTCGTTTGTCAAGCCGCAGTCAGTTGTTCTTCTGTGTTGAGGCTTATCAGCAGGTGTGATATCGTCTCTTGGTAGAGTTTCACTTTTGTAGAATGTGGAAGTAATTCTGGCATTCTTACAATAAGCTGCGGTATTTCTAGTACGTAGCCGATCAGCCATCTCATGGCCAGTTTAGCTATTTCATGGTTGGCATAGCCATATGCATGCTCAACGTACTAACTACTGCCGCCCTCAAACAAGAAATCTTCCTCCTGGCGCCACCACCCCCTATCGTACCGCCAAAGCCTCAATCCCAAGACCGTCCCCCTCGTCTGCTCCAGAGTACCCCTCAACTCGTTGAAGCAGTCCTCCACCCTCGCGGAATTTTCTTCTTTATTCATGATGGTGTAGTGAGCCTTCCAGTCTCTCCTCGAGTCCTGCGCGCTCAGCACCCCATGCGTCTTTCCCCCTCCAACAGGTCCATCCGGCGTTTCTTCCACTGCTGCTTCTTCATCACCACACAGCTCCTCCCACCGGTCAATCAGCCCCCTCCGCATCTTCCCGACCACCCCCTCGCACCCCTGAACCTTGACCGCGACCCCTTTCCGCCCCATGCGGAAGACACCGTCACTCCCAGCTTCCACCGTAAGCTTGTCAGTCTTCGCCGCCGTATCCGCCAAGTCTTGCTTGATTGTGTTGAGAAATCTCCCCGGCAGCGCGTGGAACAGCGTCATGTGCGCATCCACCTTGAGTCGCTGGGCCGGGAACCAGCGGCGGCGCAGGTCCGACATGGCGCGTTCGTGGACAGGGTCGGTAAGCAGCGTCAGGACGTAGACGTCTTCTTCTTCTGCGTTGTGCTCTTTTCTGGTGTGTTGAATTTGATGATGCTGCTGCTGCTGGGATGAGGGTGTTCGGTAGTACGCAGCGTAACCGCCGCGGGCACGACCACGACGTTGTTGGTGGGAACTTTGCTGACTCCGTTGAGATGAAGATGGATTGTTCGTGTTACTGCCTCTGCCATGAGAGGGAAGAGTAGAAGCCGAAGGCCCATCCGTATGCACCAGCTTCTCTTGTTCCCTGCCTCCTCTGTTGCTTTTCACCATTGACGAGTATGACGCTGGCGTGCGGCTCAGAGGCTCACCAACGGACGGCATGATGGAAGCTACCCTGAATGTTCTCGTTTTGAAGAAGTAAAGATTTCTTCTCATGGCCGAGTTAAAAGGTCGCTGAGTCTATATACGTATATACCAACTGGAAGAAGTTGGGGAGATGGATCTGTTCCGTAATGATTCGTTGTTGTGACTGTCATTGCTTTGCCTACCGCTGCTAGCGTGATGACGTCAATGATTTCAACATGAAAAATATCGCAAAAAGGAGGCTAGTCAGTCACTCTGCGGGCAGTGCCAGCTAAGAGCAGAGTGAAGATCTCAAATGGGTAGTGATTGATTATATTGGACATGGGGCAAGACACAAAGTTGGAGGTACGAAGACTCAGAATTATGCCAATCACATGGGAACGTAGAGAATTGTTCATTTGGTTTTCATTAGGTAGGTACCTCTGCTGGGCCCTTAGTACAACTAGTTTACATCAAGACGGTCCTCTTGTACGAGATCTGGCCTTCATTTCCATTTCATCTCATCTGTCGTGATGCAATATCTCCAGCCAAAGACTGGTGTTGGTGACTGCCGTAATGCTGGCGACAATTGCAGACATGAGACCAAGTACCGGAAACCCCAACCATGCAGTAAGCTTCTCAAGCCCCTCAAAACTCTTTCGTAAACAGCCAATGATGCGCTCTCTTCTCTTCCCCGAGGGCCAAATGTCATGACTGCAACAGCAGCGACAGCAGCAGCAGCAGCAAGTAGCAGCTTGGTAGACTCCTAAGACGCCAGAACGATGCAAGAACCTTGATTGGGAAGAAATGCCACGAATGCTGATCAAGAAAACACCGAGCGGTCCATGAGTAGATGTGTTCAATGTATTGCCGGTGCATGCCGGGCAAATAGAACAAAAGAAAGGGAAAATGCGTTATTATACTTTACACAAGTATAGAAGAGAAGACGGCTGCTGAGTACCGCCGAGGCACGTGATGAAGTGTTGATGGGGCGAATGCGGTAATCTATCTCTACTTGAGGTCATTCGGATCATGTCGGAACGTGCATTGGTCGCCCTTGGCGCACTTGCCCTGCGCCCAGAAAGAACAAGGCTTGGTGCCGATGAGGGCGCGGTTGATGCCCTTGTGGTCCTTGGTGCCAGCAGCACCGCCGCCGCGGAAGTTGTCCTTGTCCTTGCGGCCTCCTCGAGAAGCACTGCCCTTGTCACCGCCCCGCGAGTCGCTGTAGTCGTAGTCGGAAGGGCCGGGTCCATAATCCAAGAAGCCACTGTCCGCACCACTGGCAGCAGAAGTAGCCCGGCTGGCTGCTCGGTCGCGATCCTTGTGATGATACGACTTGGATGACTGCTGGGGCTGGGACGGCTGCGATTGTGTCTTGGGTGGTTGCTGGGGTTGAGGAGCTTGAGCTTGGGCTTGAGCGGCGGGGTTCTGGGCTGCCTCCATCAGGGCACGCCAGTAAGCAGCCTGTGCATCAGTAGCAGATTGGCCCCCCGTAAGCTTGCGCGACCTGGGGCTGCTGGGCGGGTTGGACCGGCTGCCCCCCTCCAAGCGCAGAGAGAAGAGACATGAGCTGGGCGTTCGGGTCTTGCGACGGTGCAGCAGGTGCTTGAGCTTGAGCTTGAGCGGCGGGCTGCTGGACCTGGCCACCTTGCAGAGCCTGCATGACCTGGGCCACGGAACTGTAGTCGTAGCCAGCACCGCCATACGCCTGTTGCTGAGGCTGCTGCTGAGTAGCGGCTTGGGCTTGGCCATACTGCGCATAGTACGCAGCCCAAGCAGCGGCATGGGCATCTTGGGTGGTTTGTTGAGCGGCAGCGGGTTGGGCGGCTTGCTGCAGGGCGGCGGCAGCCTGGCGGGCTTGGTCCTCGGTCATCTTGCGGGCGCGTTCGGCGGCATCTTGTTGGGCCTTGGCGGCCATCTCGGCCTGGTAGCCAGCCTGCCACTCCTGTACATGGGCGGGGTTGTTCTTCATGTGCTCGGGCGGCTCGGTGGCGGGGAAGGGCTTGCCGGCGAACTCGGCGGCAACGGACTCGAAGGCGTCGACGTCGGCCTGGACCTTGGGGTCGCTGTAATCGGTGCGACGCGAAGTCTGGGGTCGATTGGGATCGAAGGGATTGGGGTCTTGCCATTTGGTGACGGCCTCGGATTGCAGCAGTTGCAGCACCTTGGCCTCACGGTCGGCTTGCGACATGTTGGTGAAAGAGGCAGGACTGCCAGAGGCGTCCTTGTCGGATTGCTGATGCGACGACATCTTGGCGCGAAGGGGTTTGTTGTTGATGGATGCAGTCTTGAGAGATGCAATGACCTTTCCAAGATCAGTGGTTTGGGCACCACCGAGTCGGTAAATGGCGCCTTGCAGTGCTTTCTTGGGGCCGTACTGGTGATTTTCTGCCCAGCGACGGTGAACTTCCAAGAATTCTGCTTTGTCCGAGGGCAGCTGGCCGTAGCGAGTCTGGGTTGCTGGGGCAGCTTCGGATGACTTGCGTGGCGGGGACTTGGGCGACTCGGGGATGTCTGAGGCAGACGTGTAGACCACCATAAGCTCACGTCTTTCGTACTCTTCCATGTACTTCGCCTGGCCCGACTCGACCTCCTTAAGGCCGCCGCGGTTGGGGAAGCTCTTTTGGCGCTTCTTGTCGTCGATGGCCGAGAAGTCGGTCGCAGAAGGTTCCACCCAGGGCCGTAGGCTGATGGCTCCCGTCTTTGAATGTTCGTCGGAAGAATCATCGACATCCATCTCGTCCTCGTCCTCACGGATACCCCGCTTCAGCATCTGGCCTTCAGACCGGTTGTCGCGGGCGTCCTGGATCATGTTGCTGGCGCGTCCTTCGTCTTCGGCGGCATCGTGCTCAAACACGCGGATCTGTTCCAGCTCGCCTTCGGGTTTCCATTGCACGCGCAGCTTTCGCCTGGCTTCCTTGCGGAGTCTCTTTGCCTTTTCCTCGGGAGTCTCGGGGGCTCGAACAGGTTCCGCACGCGCCTTTGGCGGCGACTTGGGCTTCGAGATCTCTGCCAGCAGACCACTAATCGTGGACAGAGTAGAAGACACAGGCGCGTCCGGCTTCTTTGCGGCTGGCTTGGCAACAGGTCGGGACTTCCCAGGGAGGATGGAACTCGTTGGCCTTGGCCGAACCTGTGAGGCAGGGCCTGAGGTCGTGCTGGTCGACGATGGCTTGGTCGTCGACTGCGCACCATTCGTGCCATCAATGACCAGCTTCTTGGAAGCACGGGAGTCCACTTCATCATCGCGCGGTCGCTTTGTCAGGGGAGCGTCAGTGGCCACCTTCTTTGTCGCTCGTGAATCCTCGTCGTCGTCGCGGGTTCTTTTGGCCGATGTCGCTGCCATCAAGGCTTTTGTAGAATCACTGAGCACCCGTCGAGGCTCAACACCCGCAGAGCTGCCCGGTCTCTTAAGCGTCGACAGTTTCGAGGCGGATTTCAGGTCCTTGGCGAGGATCGATGGCACCCTCTTGGGCGGCGCAGCTACATCGACCTTTGCTGGTTTGGGAGCAGCGTCGTTGGTGGTTGTGCTGCGCTTCTCCGCAGTCTTCTCGGCGGGCTTGGCGTCGGGCTGATCCTTGTCATCTCGGGCAGATGCAATAATGTGCTCGAATGCAGCGACACTCTCGCTGTCCAGACTCTTCCGGTACTTGATGAGCACCTTTTGGAATTTGAGCTTGTCTAGTAGGAATGTCTTGTCCATGTTGGTGATCTTGGACATGAGCTGAAGGACGGTCTTGGGCAACGGGCCGGTGTAGTCCTCCATCAGATACGCACTCCGAAGCATGTTGGAGAAGATGGAACACAGCTGCTGGTTGCCGCCCATGTTTCGCAGAACGGGGTCGTAGGAGGACTCGACGGCTGTCTGGACGGCCATGAGGACCTGTGCCGACTTGGCCTCGAGTTCCTTCTTGAGCGGGGCCGATTTCTTGGACTTCTCGTCGGCTGCCTTCACGTCACTTCGGAGCTGCTTGAGGTCGTCCCAGAGCACCTTGAGATACCGGCCGAACTCGGCAATGGCATTGGCTGTCCATCCGGTGGGGGCCTCATCTGTTCTCCAGACAATCTTTTCGACGTCCCATTTGACAGACTGAATGGGGTCCTTGGGTCGTGGTTCCGACAGGCGCTGTGAAGACATGATGTTAGCGGATTCATTATCTTGGGAAAGGATATGCAGTGTATCGCAGTCTGCACTCCTCGTGATCATGAGACCAATTGGTGGGAATCGACATGGTGAATCGGCAGGATCCACCAAAAGCCTGCGCCCAATAACAAAATACAAGAGACTTGATTTGCTTACCTTGCGAATCTCCTTGTCCAGCAGTGACTCTTCGTCCTCACTCGAATAGTCCGAGGAGTCCACGTCGGGCGAGTCGGGCCCTGATTTGCCCATCCTGCTTCCTCTGGGTTTTCGGCCCGTGGCCAACCGTTTCGAGGCAGGCTGTCTTGGGTAGGTTTGCGCTGGAAGCGTGAAACAAAGTAAGTACTCGAGCTTACCAAAAACAAAAGGAGGGGCTAACATACCTTTCTTGCCGGTCAATTGCAGCATTTCTTGATCGAACTGGGCCACCTTTGCGCGCATGGCCTGCAATTCCGCGGGGCTGAGATTGGGGTTGGTGACAGCATTCTCGTACGCCTGGAAATCACGAAGGATCTCGCAAGGCAGCCGTGTCGGGTGACCAGGCAGCAATGGTTTCTGGCGCTCATTGAATGAAGCAATGAACGGACCTCCGCGATTCCGGTGCTGTTCCATCTGGACGGGGGTGTTGGAGAAGAACAGGACGGGAGTGCCTGGCACCGGGTTCCAAGTGGCATTGGCCAAAGCAGGTTGTGCCGAGGTTGTGGGAGCGGCCGGCGCCACGCCATTCGCTTGCGTGGTGGGCTGTGTGGGTTGCGGAGGAGGTTGCGTCCGTTGCTGCATCGCTACTTGCGGTGACATGGCGGGATTGCTAGGTTGACGTGAATTCTGAGCTTGCACAGCGGCTGCAGCATTCGCTACCGGGCTATGGCCATCGGGTGTCATCATCTGCTGCTTCTGGGTGGGCGTGAGAGTCCGCTTGATCTGGGCCTGTGCCATGACCTGCTGCTGCTGCTGCTGCTGCATGGACGGCTGCGCCGAGAACACCGCCTGACCGGCCCGTTGAGGTTGAATATGAGCCGGAGCATTGGCAGGCGATTGTGACGGTGGCACGGCGTACTGAAGCTGGTTTTGGTACACCACTTGACCTTGGCCGTTGGGCGCCGCGAAGGCCGGGTACTGATGACCACCCACCATGCCCTGAGCTGTTTGAAACTGGTAGGGGAGTTCCTGGCCTCGGCCGGCTGGGGTGTCGAGCGTCCTGCGCCTTCTCGGAGCTGGACGGGTTGAGGTTGGTATGGCGAATCATACATGCCTTGATCCGCACCGGCAGCGGGGTTGCCGTGGACCGCGGGCCTGGCCCCTGTAGGGGGTGGCAGAATGGGTACGTGGCGGTGCTTGCGGGTAGACTGCATGTGATGCCGGGACATTGTATTGCTGGATGTTCGGTTGAGCGAAGCCTGCCTGGGGCGGTGTATTCGACGTGGCCTGCCATGATGCGTTGCTGGGAAAGTTGCCCGGGCCAGGAGAAGCCGTGGGCCGTTGTTGCTGTTGTTGCTGGGCCTGCATGGCCGGCATCCACATCTGGTGAGAGTCAGGTGACGTCCGGTAGTCGAATTGGCGTCCCTGGCCATGGCTGGCACTGGCATCTACTGCAGCAGCCTGGTTATAATACGACTGCCCCGAGTAGGGCTGTTGTGACGCGGATGCATACTCGTCAAGACCGTTGGCGTGTTCACTCGACTCCATGGCTGGGTTCCCGGTCCAGTTCATGTACATGTTGGAGTGGTCGACCTGTGCGTTGGGGCCGTCGAAGCCCTGGTGCGCACCATGGGCACCATGAGTGGCATGAGCACCATGGGCGTCAAAGGTGGATGTGGGCTGGTAGGCGCCGGTGTAGAGGTGTTGCTGGTGGTAGTCATCCTGGCTGAACTGACCAGAAGGCCAGGCAGGATTCCCTTGAGCCATCCCACCCACTGAAGTGCAGGACGGGCGACGAAGTGATGCTGCTACTGGGCTTGGACAAAGGGGCTCAGTGCACGTGATCTGACTGCTCAGATAATCTATCAGCGAGAGTTTGGCTTGGTGGCGTGTGGCTAGCAAAGAGAGCTTTGGTGGGGTCGGAATATCACAAACATACAAAAACACAACCACCAGACTCCGGGTACTTACCACTACGCACCTCACAAGATGTCCGACAGGCTGAGAGTCCCAGGATGATTGATTATGACACACTCCTGGCAAGATTCCAACAAGTGGATGCTGATGTTGCTGTCGGTGCTGGCTGGTTCTTCGGATCCGAGGGGCTGCCGAGGGGGCGTGTTTTTAACGAGGAGCTGCACACACAAAACACAACGAGAGCGGAGCCGGCTGCTTAAGCGGACCAGGGGGTAATAGTAGCCCAGACCGGATGCGGACTAGTCTGCAGATCTAAAAGTCAAAAAGGAATCAATCAGCTGCAACGAAACGTCAAAGACCAAAAGAGGCTGGCCAGAAGAGAATCGGGAACGGTGAGGTTGGTGAAGTGTGTGAAACGGTGGCCGTGGTAGAAGCCGCATAGCACTGCCATGCGCGGCATCAATCAGTCCCAAAAAAACTCTGGATGAGATCGACAAAGAGACAGAGGTTGTGTTGTCCCAGCCGACCTGGAGCCAATGGATGAGCGCTTCAATTAGTCGCAGCTCAATTGAATTGGATTGGATGGAGGACAGCCGCAGGTCATCCAAAGACCACTTGCTGTGAATGCAGCAGCAGACGCATCGGAGTGGTGATGGGTAATGGTGGTGAATTGACCTGGGCCGGAGGACGGAGGTCGGAATACGAAGTGCCCGCCCGGACAGGACAGACAGACGAGACGAGGCCTGCACTCAAACGTCCCCCCCAACTCCCTCAAGTAAGTCCCACACGCTGCATCAATCCCCAGAAGCCTTCAATTGGCATGGGAGAGATGTCTTCCACCCTGCAAGCAACAGACAACACCCGGTGCATGTGGATATTACCAGTTCTAGGAACTGCAATGCAATTTGGGGGTGTTGGTGTTGAGAGCATGCAAGGTCTCCAGGGGAGAGAGTGCTGTAGCTGTAGCAGTAGCTGCTGGTAACTGAGAAGAGAAATGGGGGTGTAGGTGCAGGCCAATTGAACAATTAAGGGGGGGTGCAGGTGCCAAGAAACCTGGCTTGGGAGAACAAAAAACCCCGTCATCCTTCCAAGTATACACGACGATCCCGAGATGCCTCTCAATCAATTGAGGATGCGTCATTGGGCCTGGAAGGATTATATCTTTCTCTCTCTTCACTCTCCCGTTCCGTTATGGAAGGGAATTTCAGAAGTTACGTGGATGAGTGGGTGGATAGGCTGAGGGCGTCTGTCCAGTTCTTGGCTGTCCTGTCTGTGTCTGCTGCTTGCTGTCTGGTCCGATCCACTGAAATGCTCTGACACTGTCCACTGTTCGGCGCGCAGACGCTAACCGTAGGGCTCTGGCTCTGGCTCTCTGCTGCATCAAGTCTGGTCGGCTCTGGCCTGGTAGTCATTGAAGTTATGCATCATCCCCAAGCGCGCGCGCTCTTTTAAATCCAAGATGCCTGATGGTGACTTTGCAATTCATTCTGCAAAGTTCGCAACTAGGATACTTGATTCCCGGACTTGGAGAGAATGGCCCGCGCAGAGGAGCGCATTTCAAAACAGGGCAATGCAGTGTAGAAGAAAAGGCAAAGGCAATGGGTAAATGGGCAGGAGGGGGGAAGAGGGAGAGGTAGGTGGTTAATTATCATACCCTTGATCGTTCCAGACGTGACGATAATCGCGAAGCAAGTGGCCTTTCCACTGCCAATTCCGAATCCTGCTTGCTTGCTTGCTGCTGCTGCTGCTGCTTGCTGATTGAATCTTCCTACCAAGGAAACAAAGATATCGTCATGCTCTCGTTTTAGGTGAGAGATTGCGCGATGATTACAACATGTTCCCAGGTATTCTAAAATGAGAGAAAGTGTATGTGTTTCTGTCCTCGAATCTCTGGGAGACTCTGCCTATTATTTCCAAACTGGGATGGGGAGAGCGAGCGGAAGTTGGATTGAGGTGGTGTCGGCCGACGAAAGGTTTGCTGCTGCTGCACTGGGAGGTCCACTAGAGTGACGAGACAATTCCACTGTCTACTTCGAAAAATACGCAAAGAACCCGACGAACACTGAAGAAGAAGAGGATGAGAAGCAGTCGAGAAGGCGGGCGATTACCAGCGACAAATTAGAACAAAATGAACGGCCGTTGCTGGATGGAAACTGGGTGTCGCGCGATGGATGTCTCCGATGGATGGTGGTGTGGTGGTGGTTGTTGTTGTCGAGGGATGGGTTGGAGTTGGGAATGAGGAGAATGGCCAGACACGGAGCAGGTCAAGGGAGAAAATGGCAAATGGCTGGGTACGGCGGATGGATCAGACAAGACCCAAGACAAGACAAGAGACAAGTCCAGAAGATGGGGCGGAAGGAGGACGACCAGCCAAATTGAAGGTGAAGGTGGTCTTTGCCCGCCAAAACTGCTACGCCGTACGCAACTAATCCTTGCCTAAACCCGCCTAAACCTACTCGAGCTTTAGTGGCTCTTCGGCCTGGCAGCCAGCCGTGCCGTCTTGCCAGAGTTTCTGATGATTGCATCTTACCTAGCAACTGCCCGCCCATCAGTCACATCCCTGCCAGCTGCCACGATTGGAGCCACAAGCTAACCTTACTGTAAGTGAGGATTGATGCAATGCTCCATCAGCCACGGTCGGGAAGTGCTTACCTGAGAGCTTGGTCGCTGTCAATTGGCGGCGGCCTAGGTAGCTTCTGACTTTAGCGATGCCTCCACCAATTTGACGTCCATAGCTCCCCAAACCCACTGGCCGTACAGTGCAGTGCAGGCGCTGTTCAATTGAAGCTTCTCTTCTTCCATGTTCATCTGCCTGCCTTCTAGCGGAGTTCCTTGTTGAACGGTCTTGACAATTGTAAACGACAACACGTCCTCCCTCCATAACTCACGCACTTTGAACACATCCAAGTCCAAGTACCCGACAGCAATTGGCAGCTTCCGCAACCTGCCAGGCACCCCATGCATGCTGCTGCTCAAGTGCCCCACTGTAAAGTAGCAGCCGCCCACCATCCATCTGGACACGCGTATCACAGGCCAGTGGGCATACATCATCCCAACGAGACCTACCATTCCACGAGTACGGGCGACAGCGACGACCGACAACCGATTTGCGAATAGCTCCCCCGCCACCAATTGCGCTTCCCTCCTGTCGCAATCACCAGTCCCGCAGCCATGGCGTCCTTGCGCGACCGCCAGATCGCTTCGTTGCGCAAGATCCTGAACCTCAACGAGGTCGTGCAGAAGGAAGAAGACGAGACAACCGCCCATGCGAACGGCTCCCTGGCTCCCACCGGTCCCATCCTGACCGCAGAAGGGGAACCTATCTGGAAGGTCCTTATCTTTGACGACCTGGGCCGCGATGTCATTAGCAGCGTGCTTCGGGTGAGCGATCTTCGTTCCATGGGGGTCACCATGCATTTGTAGGTTCTCCCCCATCTTCCAGTGGCCAGCAGTGGATATGGCGTTGGCTAAGACGGACGCCGGTTCACAGACACATCAACACCAACCGACACCCCATACCCGATGTGCCGGCCATCTACCTCCTCGAGCCGAGCCCCAAGAACCTCGAGGGCATCACCAACGACCTCCAACGGGGCCTCTACACTCCCGCCTACATCAACTTCACCTCCTCCATACCGAGACCCCTGCTCGAAGACTTCGCCGCCCAGACCGCCGCCACCGAAACCTCGGAGCACATTGCGCAGCTCTTTGACCAGTACCTCAACTTCATCGTGTCCGAGCCCGACCTCTTCAGCCTGGGCATGCAGAAGGAGAACACATACTGGGCCCTCAACAGCGCCAAGACCAAGGACGAAGAGCTGGACCATGTCGTGGATAGGATCGTGAGCGGCCTCTTCAGCGTCGTCGTCACCATGGGCGTCATCCCCATAATCCGATGTCCCAAGGGCGCGGCGGCCGAGATGATTGCCGGCAAGCTGGACCGCAAACTGCGAGACCACATCCTCAACTCCAAGGACAACCTGTTCTCCTCGAGCGCCCGCCCTTCCTCGTCGGCCGGTACCCCCACATCGCGACCGGTCCTCATCCTCCTGGACCGCAACGTCGACCTCAACCCCATGCTCTCCCACTCCTGGACCTACCAGTCGCTGGTCCACGATGTGCTCAACATGAAGCTGAACCGCATCACCATCGAGACGCCGGTGGAGGAGGGCAACCCCGCCAAGGGGACGACGAAGAAGTCCTACGACCTGACGGCCACCGACTTCTTCTGGGAAAAGAACGCCGCGCTGCCGTTCCCTCAGGTCGCCGAGGACATCGATGCCGAGCTGACGCGGTACAAGGACGACGCGGCCGACATCACCAAGAAGACGGGCGCCTCCTCGATAGAAGATCTCCAGAACGACACGAGCGCGAGCGCGCACCACCTCAAGGCGGCCATTACCCTGCTGCCCGAGCTCCGGGAGAGGAAGAACGTGCTGGACATGCACATGAACATCCTCGCCGCGCTGCTGACCGGCATCAAGAACCGCCAGCTCGACAACTACTTCCAGATGGAGGAGGACGTCATGAAGCAGACCAAGGCGCAGGTGCTCGAGGTGATTAAGAACGAGGAGAAGGGCAACCAACCCCTCGACAAGCTGCGCCTCTTCATCATCTGGTTCCTGAGCACCGAGCAGGAGGTGAGCCGGGCCGAGTGGACCCAGTTCGAGGAGGCCCTGAAGGCGATTGGCGTCGATACCACTTCGCTCGCCTACGTTCGACAGTAAGTAGCCTGGCCGTTTCGCGCAATCTTTCCACTACGGTTACTGACATTACTAGGGTTCGTGCGACGACCAAGATGACGCAACTAACTACCATCAACAACACCACCCAGCCTGCGTCCCAGCAAGGAGGATCCGACTTGTTCGGGCGCTTCTCCAATCTCTCCACCCGACTCACCGACCGGGTAAAGGACGCCGGAGTGACGTTACCCGGCGGTTTCAACCTCGACTCGCTGAGCGGGGCGCTCAAGACTCTGATCCCGGTCAATCGGGATCTCACCGTGACCAAGATTGTCGAGTCCATTATGGACCCCCAGACGGCCTCCACTTCGGCCCTGGCCAAGACCGAGGGCTACATGTTCTTCGACCCCCGGAGCGCCAACGCACGAGGTACCATGCCCCCACCCAGCGCACTGCGGTCCGGCGGCGCCAGCAGCACGCCGGGCGGCATGCCGGGGTTGCAGGGACCGGGCATGGCCAACCAACCGAGCTTCGGGCAACGGCGGCAGGGTTATACCGATGCCATTGTGTTCGTGGTCGGCGGCGGCAGCATGGACGAGTACGGCAACCTGCAGGAGTGGATTCAACGGACAGGCAACGAGCGCGCCAAGAAGCGGGCCATTTACGGTGCCACCGAGATCATGAACGCGACCGAGTTCGTCGAGGGGCCGCTGCATAGTTTGGGGCAGGAGGTGGGTAGTTAAGTAGTGAAGCGACGAGCGATGAATTGATATCCCGATCTTCCGGCACTTGCATCCTGAGAATTCTCCTGTTTGATTGTGCTTTGTAGCTCGTCAAATAACGCTATGGTTGAAACTGTATCTCATTGCGATACTAAATGCGCAAGTAAACCGTCGCAGATGAACATCTCCCTGCTATTTTATTTGTGACTTTCTCGGTCGACAACCCGTTGGCTCCTGATTCTCCTACCAGGGCCACCAATGCCCCGGATGAAGTTGCGCATCTTTTTCGAGACTGAAGGTTGTGCTATCGGCAAGTTCTGCGTTCTTCTCCGGTTGAGGTTGGCGCCGCATACAGACATCTTAGTCTCTCTTTCCCATAGCAGCAACATCTTGGCCCAGTGGGCTACACCCCTCAGGGGCATCTCCGGAGTAACTAGGGCCGCTGCTTGGCGATCAACCGGCTTCGGCGACTAGAAATGACTGTTGCTCACTGGAATGATGTTTGGATTTCATGAATGAATGGATTACCTTACAGAAGTGGCTTGATGGAAGAGAGGTGGATGAGAAACGAGAATTGTCAAGCCCCTGTATCCGTGTTAGTCACACTGAAGATATAAGACAGTGCATGGTTGGATCTATGTCGGTGTTATAGTCTTGAAATTGCACGATATCCCCTGAGCGTTCGAATTAGGAGACTCTTCAAAAACGACCAACTACTGGTTTCCCCTTCTCAAGCCCACAAATTTGCGGGTGCATCCTTTCTGTGAACAAATTGCCATCAACCCCTTCCCCAGCCCAACGCCACTCGCGTCTCGTGCTACAACTTCAACCAAGTCACCAAAACACCATGAAACTACTTCTTTCTATCGGCCAACTGCGCCTCGAACAGACTGGCAGGGACCACCGACTCCTTCTCCGCGACCATAGTTCCGTTGTTCCCCTTCTGCCGCGCACCGCCGTGGCAACCGACGCCCCAGTTCACCCCGAGCGGCGGACTCTGTATGTCATAATCGCCGGCAGTGTTCCAGGCAACGCCGCTGTTGATGGCCCAACCGTGCCCGCTTCCGGCGCTGCCCCGGTTGATGAACGTGGTTGTTGCGGAGGAGTTGTCGACGAGCAGTCCATGGGCCCAGTGAGCATGGGGCTGTGCGACAGGTACGAGAAGCACTCGTTAGCCTGGGCTTACATGGGCACAATGAGTAAGTTGCAAGGGGATAGCAAACTTACTTGGATCTGCATATAGGGCTGCGCCGCCGAGTAGCGGACCACGCAGTTCGGTCCTGCGGTGAGACCCTGGGTGACGATGGGGAACGACTTCATGTTGATCTTGGAATCCGAGACGCGGGTAGAACTGTCCACGATCAGGACCTGGGTCCCAACTATACTAATATCGGCAGCGTAGCCGTTGCTGCTGTCGGTCTCGCCGTCGCGGGTGATGATCAGTCCTTGCAGCGTGACGCGCGACGCGTTCTGGGCCACGCCAACGGCGTTATTGTACCCCCTGACCGCCACGTCGCGAGCCCAACTGTCAGTCACCCAAGCCAGCACCGAGAGCGCCATTCCACCCTTACACTTGGGGTCTCCGCCTGCGCCGATGGCGTGACCGGAGCAGCTGGGGTTGAGGGTGACGCTCAGGGACTCGAGGCCCATCTCGGACGAGGCATCAGGCGGCGTGTAGGGTGCCAACTTGGGACTCATGTATTTGGAGTCCAGCTGATCCGTCAGGGGCACGTCTAGGGTCACTGTGTCGGATGAGATGGCTTGGATCTTGCGGGGCTGGAAGACTGTGTCTTTGGGCTAATGCGTTCTATTGGTCAGTATTACGGGTTTCCAGCAGCGCCTACATCATCGTCTACTTCGGACTTACGGTAAGCCAATGGTCCCCTTCTTCCAGATTGGCCATGCCGTTCGCTACGACCCATTCCTGAGTGACGGCTCTCTGGATGAAGACCGACTGCCCAACCTTGAGGCCGGAAGCGCTCTTCACAGTGACCTTATCAGAGCCCACTGGAACGTACTTGTCGGTGATGTCGACCGGAGTGCCAGCTTTGGGGCCACTGACCTTGGTGCCCATCGTGAAGGCGACGAGGGTCCCGTCCTTGAGCTGAATCTTGGTCTTGCCCGCACCGTCCCCACGGAGGCTCGTCTTGGGCGGGATCATCACGCCAGACGACAGCTGGTACTCGCCCGCCTTCAAGTGCAGGACACCGCCGCCCGCAGATGATATCTTGTCGAGAGCGTCCTGGATCCGTTTCGTCTGGTCGCCGCTCGCAGCACTCAGCGAAGACGTGGCGGCACGATTGGCAGCGGGCAGGGGATCGTTGGATGCGTGGTACCCACAGAAGCTGAAGTCGGGCAGCTTGTCTCCCTGCTTGGTCTGGAGTTTGGTGTAGTCGACGTTCGTGCCTGCCAGTGCTAAAGGCAACACCACAGAGACGGAAGCGAGTTTGGAGAACAACATGGTGAAGTTAGGATTGTTCAATGACTTTCAATGGCACGGTAGACTGGAAACTAGGTCCCCGAAAACATGATTGGAATAGACAAGGCTGTGGTCGTGTTTGAAAACTGGCCTTCTGCTTATGTTTCTGCACGTTGCCGCGGCATAGTAAGGCTCTGCTGGATGACAGGGGTCGAGCGGCGGGATTGGGTTGGCACGGAGTGTCTCATTCTTTAATGTTGACATCTTCTGCGCTGCGCCATTGAACAGCCCTGGGTCGCGCAGTGGGTTTGGAATGTATACTTTATGCCAGTAGGTGATAATTACCAAGGGCAAGAGTGTAGTTTCACAAGTATCCAATGGCGATGGTTGTGGCCAAAGCACGGAGGTCAGTTTGCAGTCGATGCATCCTTATGGTTGCTCCTGGGCGGTCGTAGTTAAGGTGCGCCACCTTCATTCCCATACGCAAAATCTGAAGGCTCGCAGATGATTTGAAAACCACAAGATACAGATGCGATCTTCCGAGGCATGAACCTAGCTCGAGATAGTGCTTCTTCAAGGAGCATTCAGGTCTTCGTCGGTGATGGCGCTGATCTGTTGCACCGCACCGTCAGTGCAGTCGGCCGCCACGTAACCGCTAAAGTAGTATGACGGTATTTTGCTAGTGCACGACAGGACAGGCAGCAGGATAACCACTAATCGTCCCTCACTTCTTGATCTCTTCTTTTCGGCTCATATGCAATTGAACCCCCAGTTGTTCTAAACGCAACGGGTTGCATCTACCCGATGACTCTGATCAATCTCATAACATCCATTCCTACCTGGTTGCACAAAAACATCATGGCGTCGTCTTCGGGCAGTACTAACACGAACCCCCACATCCCCCACATCCAACTCCTGTGCATGCAGGATAAATACGTCGCCGCCTTCGACGAAGCCCGCCGGAACCACCAGCTGCCTGACACCATCTCCATCGCCGTCCACGACTACGCCCTGTCGCAGCTGCCCGCTTCAATCAAATTTGACACCATCGTGTCGCCGGCCAACTCGTACGGCGTCATGGACGGCGCCTTCGACGACGCCATCTCCCGTGCCCTCTCGCCCGTCGACGACTACGGGGCCCTCACCCGTGCCGTCCAGGCCCAGCTGTACCGTCAGTGGCGTGGGTTCGCTCCGCCCGGGACCTGCACTCTCATCGAGATCCCGTGGGATGATGATAAGTTCGCCGCCCGCAACACCCGCTCCCGCAACGTCTGGGGGTGAAGCGCGTCGCCCTCTGTCCCACCATGCGCCTGCCCAGCAATGCCGAATGGAATCGAGAAGTCGTCTATGAGTGCGTCTGGGGTCTGCTGTGCGCTGTCGACAACCACAACCGCGCCGTCCGCGAGGCCAAGGCAGCGGGCAATGACGACGGAAACGGGGATGCCGAGATTCGCAGCGTGCTTATGACGCCCCTGGCTACCGGCGTGGGTCGCGTCAGCCCGGAGCGCTGGGCCTCCCAGGCCGTGCTGGCATTGAAACATTTCGAGGACGCATCGCGGAACCCCGAGACGTGGAGCAGGCTGGGCTGGAAGGAACTCGGCGATTACTCACTCGAAGTCGAGTCGACCTGGAAGCAAGAGAAAAGTTAGGAGGTAGACCAGCTCGACCAAGCCGAGGAAAACCCTCTTAGGGTTAGGGTTAGGGTTAGGGTTAGGGTTAGGGTTAGGGTT